>VZSF01011190.1:0-209706 GCA_013398295.1 Chionis minor
ATTTATATTTATATAAATATATAAAATGTAATATAAATTTCAAAATATTTCAATATTCTTGATAGAAATTCTGGGCATGACTTAAAGGCATCCAATAGAGGTCATAATGCTGGTGCAGAAGGAAACATAATAACACCTTCTCTTTGTGACATTTCCTGCAGTTTCCCTTCTGTTGTATTGTCTCAGGACTGTCTAAGTAGCATTTCTAGCTGTGTCACTGTAGGAAATAGAATCATAGATTAGAATCATAGAATCTCCTAGGTTGGAAGGGACCTTTAAGATCATTAAGTCCAACCATCAACCTAACACTGCCAAAAACACCACTAAACCATGTCCCTCAGCACCACCTCTACCCATCTTTTCAATACCTCCAGGGATGGCAATTCTACCACTTTCCTGGGCAGCCTGTTCCAATGCTTGAAACCCTTTTGGTGAAAATGTTTTTCTTACTATCCAATCTAAACCACCCCATGCACAGCTTGAGGCCGTTTTCTCTTGTCCTATCACTTGTTACTTGGGAGAAGAGACTGACCCCCACCTGGCTACAACCTTCTTCCAGGTAGTTGTAGAAAGGGATAAGGTCTCCCCTCAGCCTCGTCTTCTCCAGGCTAAACGACCCCAGTTCCCTCAGCCGCTCCTCATAAGACTTGTGCTCGAGACCCCTCACCAGCTTCATTGCCCTTCTCTGAACTCACTAGGAAAGCCAAATCTTAAGTTGTCATGTTGCATGTGAACTGTCTTATCCTAAATTTATTTTTGGTCAATTTGGCAAATGTGTATTGCTGTATTTGTACTGTCCTATACAATTGTGGTTTCTCTATATATTTAAAACAAATACTTATATGTACATATACTTACTTCCGTGGCTTTGCAACGCTTACATTCTGTTGGCATATGCTGATATTCTATAGGGGTATTTTGTGCAAATATAAGTGATTCGTCTATGTGTGGATTTGGAGCTGAGCGCCACTTAACAGATTTGAAAGTGATGTGGAAAATGTAGTAATCATACTTGCATGATAGCTTTAACTGCCTTTGTTATTAGCCCAACTGTACAGAGAATTATAATACTATTATTTTATAATATTATTTTAAATAATATAGTGGTTTAGAGTGAATTTCAGAAATATTTCCATTTATTACCCAGACACATTGTATCTACTTAAAGACCAAGATAAACATAGCGTTTTTGCTATTTTATGACTGTGTCTTATTTTAAGAATGTCTATGTCTAGCTATCAGCAGGATCATGGATGCTTTCATTTTAGCTGCTGCTGCAGAAGCACGATAGCTAAAAAAACAACTGTTCTGAAAAAACTTTCACATAAAAGTACATTGGTTGTATTTATGTAATTGCTTTTGGCATCAGCTTAAGTAAATTTAAGTAAAAGTTCATCCATAAAATTATCTGACTTTCTCAATCCATTTGAACCTTGATCTGTTTTGGTGTAATGTTCTGGAGTTGGTGAAGATGCTTTGTGACTGGAGTCTGTAACCCCAAGTGGGATTACACCACCTCCTTCTGATTCAGAATTTCCTGCTGTTGCAATATGTGTTGTTTCACAGAAATGAGGAGTAATTCCCTCTCAGATGCTCATGTTGAGATTGCTGCCAGGGAACAGCATTAGTGAAGTATTCTTTCACTGCTAAAGACTAGGTGTTCTATTGTAAACTTGCTTCTCAGTGAGTTTACAAACTTCTTGTAAATAATTCACTTCAGCTTGAAGCTTTGTTTCCCAGGAGAGTGAACAGTTACCGTCTGAAAATCAATTTTTGCTTTAAGAACAAACAAAGCACATGGTGATCTTGAAGTTGTGGAATAGACATCATTTATACTGCAGGCCGTTGTGCTTTCACTCAGAGCCTTTTCTGTTCTTTTTTTATTTTTTTTTAATTTGTTTTTTTGCAAATGCCTTATTGAGCGGACAATAACGAGCCTGCATCAGTCTTTGCATCAGCCTGCAAAGCGTGGTGGTGTTTGAGGTCTGTCCTCCTTGGGCAGGTTGCAGTGGGGCTGCAGGTGCATCCCAAGCTCTCAAAGCAGGATCATTCATGCATTGCCTGCACGTGTGTCTGCATGTGTGTGTGCACTCAGTCCTCCTTTATAAGAAAATAAAAAGAGCAAGGAGTACCACAGTGAGCATTTCTTTTCTGTTCTCATTTCAGAAAGGTTTCTACCTCCGAAAGCTGGCGTGGCTTTTCTTAGATTATCTGGTTTCAAGCTACGTTGCTATTGTAGCAGAGGGCTGCCGCAGATTAAATACTCTTACTGCGGGGCAGCGTCCCTGGAAAACATGCAGTTTGCCATCTTTCACGCCGGGCTTGGGAGGATCGTGCCATTAAATTGCAGGAATACTTCCTGAGTAAATCCGAGGCTTTTACAGAGGGGCCGTCCGTCCAAATTTAAGTGCTTTTGAAGGAGGGGTGGTTTTGCAATAAAGGCTGCAGCATGTCTGTCTACTACCAAACAAAATCAGTCTGTGCTGGAAAGCAAGCGCATGTTTAGCTGAGGCTGGGTAAGCAGAAAAGGGAGTTGAAACATCTGAGAAGGAAAGAGTAAGCTGCCCTTCAGATTTTCCAAGATCACAAGCTTTTCCAGCTTCTAAAGCATGAGGCTTCTGGTTTTTATAATACACACATTTATAAACTTCTCATAGTGTATTTTCTAAGTTTAAAGAGTTTTGGTGCATTCTGGTTGGGCATATGGCAATACAGTATATATGACTAGTAATTTGTCTTAGCCCTTGTTTAATGCAAAGGGACCTTTTCGTTATGCTACGTGAGTTCATATTTGCTGCACTCCATTGCCATGATCTGTTTGTATGCTATTTTTAATAACCAGTGAAAACTTGTTAAGATTTCGCACATGTGAAGTGGAAAATAGCGGTTTTCATGGTTGAGCCCCAAGTTAGTTCCTTGCAATGTTAGCTGCACACTTGATAGCATAGGCTCACCCTCCAGGGGTGACAATAGGAAAAACTCACTGTGTTCTCATCATCAGTGGTAGAGTGGTTGTCCTGCGATGTATGAAAGCTGAGATGATATGCCAGGACAGCCTCATCCCTTAGGGGGAAGAAGGTGGGAGAAGGAACAAGTATGTTTCACCTTATTCTAGAGCCCACAACTCTGAGAGCTGATTGATGTCAGCTGACCAGGGAGTTGGTCCATACATGGCCAGTTCTGGGCAGGACGCAGATAAATCCTACAGGGTCTCGTTCAGTTTTTCCTCAGTGCTGAGCTGTCATAGCTTGGATGCTTCCACTTTGACCGTATCCCAGGGGTGCTTTTTGGTGGTACCAGTTCTTCAAAGACATCTGGAGCACTGTAGCGGCTCCCTGCTCTTGTTTTTAACCTATTTCATCATTTTACCACACTGCCTGCTCAGCTCAGACTTCTTGTCCCTCCTTGGCCTCTCCGTTGTAATCACAGATCCACCAGCCTTTCAGCTTCAGGTCGTTAGGGAACAGCCTCACTTCTATTGGTCTGATGCTGCTTGTCGACATTTGAAGAGTTCAGAAAGTGAGTTTTTCTGGAGAAACATATACTGCTGTATGCTGTAGCCCCAAAACTCGCTTTGCAGAAAACCCATCTAGGACTTGCTACCATGTAGTTTTAATTTAAAATATCCTTGTAACTAATGGAACTATAAAATACCTTGTCATTGTTGTAGCACATAGGGGATCCAGTAATAAATTAGAAGTCCTCTGTGGCAAGTACCATAGATATATAATAAACCGACAGTGTCTGGGAGCACTTCAGTCTAAGTTTATACTTCTTATGCACCCAAAAATAGGATTAATCAAATTTCATGCCTAAGGGATTAAACAGCTAGAATATGAAAGAAATTTTCACCATTCTGCAACATAGTAGTCCCGTTATCTCTGGAAAGTATGTACTTTGTTAATGTACAAGACAAAACCTTTCATTTAAACATTCCTCACCGTGTATGTAGTTTGATTCATGCAGTGGTCTGAAGCAGTAGGATGCATTTGGTCGTCCCAGATTTATACTCAATGACTAAAGAACGAGAGTTTTGTTTGAAATGTTTCCTTCCTCCTTCTCTAAACTAAAAAGCGAAATTTATGACAAAATCATTAAAATGCTTAAATGCTGAACTGACTTTTCTGATTCAGTGTTTTCACGTAGATTTGTTTTCTCATAATTGCTTTTCCAGATTGTATTGGTCAGTGGACATCTGGACAGCTGGGACGTTGGGCAGGGAGCTATGGATGATGGTGGAGGAGCATTTATATCATGGGAAGCATTATCACTCATTAAGGATCTGGGTAAATATTTAATTTTGAACTATTTTAAATTAAATCAAAATACTTTTAATGCATTACATTTCCAGGACGTTTTATATGTTGTCTAAACTGGATTTTCTATTTTATCCATTCCTCTGAGCACAAATATTCATACTTAGTATAAATATTTTGCAAATTTGTCTGTTAAACTTCTCCTTTCATCATAGGGGTCATCCAAAAGCAACACATCAGTCAATGATCTAGAAAGTACTTCGAGCCTGCATGGTCACCATCATCACAAAATGAAAGTTCAGTATAAGATACAATATCTAGTTAAGTTAGAAGGAAGTCACTCCTTTTCATTTTCTCTTAATGAGTTCCTTCCTATTAATGAAGGCGAATCTTCATGAAGTCACAGATAGTCTTTGATACTCTTCTCTACCTTTTAAGCAGATGTTTTCATCCAACACATTCCTAAATTTTTCAGTGTCCTACATGTTGCTTTTACAGAGGCTGCTCACTTAATGTAATTCCCAACCCCTTACCTTGCTCTTGATAACTTCTCAAGACAATTTCATCTAAGTCTGTCTCAAGAATATATAACTGGGAGTAGATCCAGGCAATCCATGCAATGATGCTGCCTCAGGTCTTTTTCCTTTCATCTACATGTAAAGATATTCAGCAAAACGGACTCGAAGCTTCAGAGAAGTTCACATTTCCAATGTATGTATTTCAATTCTTTTGGTGTTTTCCTTGAATGCTCTTCCTAAATGAATTTATCTCCCACCTGGACTTGTTCCACCAAATGTTGGTGGAACATAGCTATACCATCAAGCTAGTGCATACTCAGCTTTGCACTTGAGGACTGATTTCCCGATTATGCTGCTTTTATATTGCCATGTGCTTGGGCTTTGCTTTGGACTGTGACAGCTGATGTTCCTGGCGATGGTCAGAAGCAGCACACACTTGAGTCTCATCACTACAAGGATACAGTTCTGTCAAATTTGCTTTAACCATGGTGTCCTGGCAAATTTCGTGAGCTCATGGCTCATCAAGTAACATTTGATGCTGAGGCCTTGCACACCATAGTATCCTGCTGCAATAGGTTTGTGGGATGCAGAGGCACCTTCTCTTTCCAGGGATCACTGTTTTGGTCATCAGCAGGATGACAATGTGAGTGGGTTCTGGAGTTTAGTCTGTAGATCACCTGGACACTTCTGAAGTTGATATTCCAGCACACAGGTTGTCAGCCCTGGACTTGCTGGTCTCCCTCCTCCAGAATTTCTGCTCAGCAGAAGTATGAGTTGAACTAAACCCCCATGCTGCCAATGATGAGTATAGATAAAGGAGAGAAAGAGGAAAAGGCAGCTTCTAGCCTAGATAGGTCTGTTCCAGTAGTGCTATGGGTAAAATACCAGTGTGGACTTGCTTGCCCTACTGTCTCCTGGTTTGCATAGCTCCCCTATGTGACATCTGAAAGGCCAATCTCTTCTACTCGTGGGCTTCAGCTGACTTGTGGGTAGAAGTGGGCTGCAGACAGTGTGTTATTGTAGAAGGGCATGGTCTACATAAGCCTACCTAGGGTGTGTTTGGTGGGAGAGGTGGTCCACAAGGTAAGCTGAGACAAGGGCCACTGTATGTGCAAGAGGGAGCTATGGTTACAGTCGTCTGCCTGTATTCTCCAGACACCCAGCCAGTTTGGTCTGGTGTACTGCTGTTCCCATTGTGCCATAGCCTAGTCTGATTTCGAGTCTCCAGACTGCAAATTCCAGTCTTACTGCTTGATCTGTAGTTTTTTGCTGGTTTTACTTCCATATGGACTTTCATCACTATACTCCTCAAAACTAGTTCAAAACAGACTTCTTAGATTGTCAAGTTGATGCTTTTCCCCCTTCATCAGATGGAATCTATTTTTCCTCATCATTCCCATTTTCCAGAACTGTAACCTGTGGTCAAGAGGAATGTACCATGTTTTCATTAAAAACTAAAATCAGCTGCTGCTCCTGCACTGAGCTCTGGCAGAGTTTAAATAAGAAACTAGCCTTCCCTGATTCCGATGAGAAGGATTTGTGCGCTTGAACAATCTCAGTGTTTCTTGAAGAGCTCTTTGTAGACAAGGTCTGTTATATGATTCGCCACTCTCATATTTCAGGGGTGAACGTTAGACATCCCTGTGAATTCCTGTTCCTTTATTTTGCATTATTTGAACCTCTTATCTCTTGTTTTCCCAGCCTTGGAATGATTGGAATATGAGTTTGTGACTGAAAACAAAGTGGATCTGTTTTAATTTTTGGTCTTTTAAAAGTAAACTAAAGAGGCGTTCTTCTACAGAAGAGAATTCTTCTATGGAAGAATCTAGGCCTACTCATTTTTTTAGTGTTTTTTTAATCTTTCTTTTATGATTCTTGGAAAATTGTCTATGCTTCCTCTACCTTCAGGAAAAAAAAACCAATTATGCTTCTGTGTATGCTGATTCTATTCCATTCAGACTAAATGGTTTGTGTCCCTTAAGGGCAAGTTCTTGGTGGCATTGTATAATTCTTATTCACTGCCTTTGCCTTCACGCATGACTGAAATGCATCGCGCTCTGCTTGTTCAAATATTTGATTTCCTCTGGTAGTAGCCTGTGTGTTTGCTGTACAACCTGTGGTGAAATGCTGTTTTCTCAGCTGGGAAATGTCGGAGCCTTTGCTGATGCCCTCTGTTCTGGCCAAATGTTGTGTTAAGCTCTTCTTGTTATACCAATGTTCTGCAGGAGCATAAGGCTGGGAGAGGACTTCTGAGTGATCACATCTGACCTGTAGATAACCATGTGACATAGGGCCTTTCATAAACTGTCGTCCGTAGCAGGTTGTTTAATGCAGATTTTGTATCTTATGATGGATGTAAAGTCTGACAAAAAGGAAAGCAAAATAACAGATGTGCAGATTATGTGAGAAATTAATTAATGAGTTTTATTTAAAACCATTTCCATAGATTGTGTTTTCAGGGAGCATTGTATTTTGAACTGTGGAGACTTGATTTAATATCCTTTTAGATCCTGACAAATTTATTCTCAGACTAGTCCACCAAGTACATTTGGCATGGGGATAAGAAAACTACACTGGCTTCTCTGTATGCACACGTCAATGTATTATTTTTTTTACTGTTTAGTAGGAGTCTTCAAGCCACAGTGCATTGTGTAGCCATAAAAACTGTGTCTGCATATGGTATAACTGATCTTACAGGTGTGGAGGTATGAGCTAAAGCTGAAGCAAGCATTCCAAAAAATGAATTTTAGAATATGAAATTTGTAACATGTAGTGAGGACTACAGCCTCTACTTCTGCCATGGTCCGTTGGTTCCATGAAAGCAACGTATTACTACACTATTTAAGCAGATTTTTTCAGCGATAATCTAATAACACTTCGTCATGATATCACTGTGACCCTTGGACATGACTGGTGGACACAAGTTATGCCTGTTAATTAGGATTTTGATAATTCCATTCATTACTTGAAGAATGATTATAGTTTAAATACCATTCTGTACTTTCAACATGACCCTTTTCCGAAACTATTTAATAGCTAGTGGCTTGGGGCCAAATACATTAATTTATTTTAAAAAGTTAAAATTATAGTTTAAGTTATATTTTATATTTTATATCAAGCATAGGTTACCTTTTATTTTAAGCAGTACAGCTTATTTTCTTGCATCAAGTAAAATTTTTTCAGTTTTTGCTTTTATTTCTAAATAAAGCAGTTACTTAATGTGTTAGTCTTTGTATTTCCTGAATCTTCAGTGTTGGCTTTTTTTTTAAATTGAGCTGACAGATCTGTACCATGTTTTTGTAGATTTCCAGACACTGTGATAGTTACATGTTCTCTATAAGGACACATAACAGTAGGACAGTCTTAAGTAGTTTTACACAGTCTTCAGCACTTCAGCCTTCTGGTAGGAGTTTTTTTTCCATTTCACTTTTTGACTTCGCGTGGATGTTGTTTCTTTTTGAGAGAAAGGAAACTACGTGAAGGCTGGACTGAACTGAATTAATTCCATAATATATTACCAGAGAGTGGAATAAAAATATTTAACTCATGTAAAATACCATATATACATTTCAAAAGAGTACTACCCAAAAAATGTAGGGACAGATTGTAAATTACTATAGTTTTTGAAGACTGTTTAGAGCTATAACGATTCAGTTAGAACTGGAAAGTAGAAGAGCTAAAAAGTGGAGAGTTTCAAGTTTGTCTGAATACTTTGCTTCTAATAGCTGTAATGTCTCTCTGCCCATCTTCCACACTGGGGTGACGGGAAGGGGTACCTGCTGGCGGTGCCATTCCCGCTCCTTCTTCTCCAGGGAGGAAGCACAAGCAGCAAATTCAGAGCAAATGCTGACTTTTAGATGGTTATATTTCAGCAAGGTAAATCTTCCTCCACGTGGCTTTTCCACAGCCACCTTGTGCAAGAAACATCTGTTCTGTGCGGCTGCAGCTTCACTCTTGAAACACCCCCTTCAGCAACCTACAGCTCATGGTCAGCACCAGCGTGTGCCCCTGTTGGTACCAGCAGTGGTTGTAGACGTCTCCGGGCATTTCTGTTGTGCACCCATATCAGCTTCTCCGTATCAACTCTACTCTTATGATTGCTTGCTTTGCTAGTAGCTAATCTCAGAAAAATTCACCGACTAGTGGGCACATTGACTAATACTATCCAAAGGGGTCTTTTATCCTGGTTAACGCTGAAGTTTAGTAAAGCATGAAGGATAGAAAACCGGTATTTTTTTTCCTGGAACTCTTAAAGCTTATATGTGTTGCTGATCAGCAAGATCTCTGGTGAGCTGCTTCATGGCTTATGTGCTTAGAAAAGAAAAACTGGAAATGTTTCCACAGAAGTTGTTTTTGTGAAGAAAGATGAAAGTTTCAGCCAGTTATTGCTCTTTATTCCTTTTTCTGGGAATGAAGACATCTTTAGAGGTGCTGAGGCAGTATGTAAACTGGTGTGAACTGGTAAACTCCCTTTCCTTCAGCGGAGCTGGAGCTGTTGCGATTAGCTGAGGATTTCTGATGCTTAAGAAATGACCCTTCGTAATTGCAGGCAGGGTGTCTGAGGCAGTAAGCTTGTGCAATGTGCAGTTTGCCTGCAGCTGTGTCTGGCAGCTACCGCCCTCCCCAGCCCTCTGCGGTTTTTAACCTATTAATAAATTTTAACTAGATTTGATAGAGGCATAAAAATATTTAGAATATGAAGTTGTGATATGTTCTTTGCAAATGGGTGATTCAGGAGAGGTGGGTGAGTGCATCTATGTCACAACTGAGGGAGAGGAAGGAAGAAACTCCACTTTTATCCTTTCCCTACGATGATGAATGCCTGGTTATCAGTACACATGTAGCTCTGGTTTAAGCACCAAAGCCTCTTTCTTTTTAATCTGTCTGCAAACTCTGCATGATAGGTAGCAAATATTGCGATGGCGGTAGTGAGATTGTCGTTTGGGGTAATTTAGAGATGATGGGAAGGCACTGGGGATGTTTTAGGGAGGAAGGACAGAGGGGTACCCATCTTTAAGCCGAGGGAATCCATGGTGTGTTGCATGAGCTGTGATGTGGTGTGAGGGCATTTGCAAGCTGAGGGAGAGGCAGCACTCAAGCAAATTGGGGTTTTCTAGTTTTGCACAACAACAACTGTGTTGCTAATTACAGCCCTGAAACCTCAAACCCAAGTTGTTTTCAGGTTGCATTTATAATTCTCAAATTTTACATTTGTTAGTTTGTGGGCAAAGCTGCTTTTCCAATTGAGGTAGAAGACCAGTTAAGCAGCTACTTATTAAAAAATCACCATATAACTACCCCAAATTTATTTTGGTGCCATACTTTGCCTTTAGTTGGCTATACAGGCTGGACAAAGAGCCTGTGGGACTCAATCCTGCTCAGGATGTTGGTTGCCAGTTTCTGTGAAGGAGGTATTTGTGTTCCTCTCCCACCATTTCCAGCCTTCTGCTGCCACCGTGCTGGTCTTGCTCAAGACTAATACTTGTGTACAACGTATTTGAGCAAGAAGCAGGTAGTATGTATCCCACGATTTCAGAGCTTTAGCCAGTGCTGCCCCTTTGCTCCCAGTCCAGCCACGTTCCTGAATCACTTGGCTGAGGGGCATTTCCCAGCCAAGGCCACAGGCGCTCTGCCCTGCTCCCACCCTGGGGAGCGCCCTGCCAAAGCCACCTCCTGCTCCAGCGCTAGAAACACGGGACTTTTATCCTTAAAGGGAGCTCGGGGGAACTGAATAACAACAATAACAGACAAAGGTCTATAAAAGGTGGTTGTGTGTCGGCTTTCCGAGCATAGTATTTTAAGCCTCCTAACTGCAGCAGAGAGCCTGCTGGAGTTAGAGATGCAGTTGATTTTGATGGATGAATTTCACTGCTTTCTTCTGAAAATCTTCAGGTATAGTAACTGTTGTGTCTCTTTTTGATTAAAACAGCTAGAGCCTTTTTTGTTTTCCTCTTGAGAAGAGAAGCTGACAGGATCTGCTACTTGACACTACAGTCTAGTTTATTTTCAGAGTGTCATCTCTGCTAGCACAGGAGGAATCAAATAGTCAACAGGTCCTTTGTTCGCATCTCAGGTTTCTTTCAGCAACATTTACCCCAAAGCTGTCTCCTTGTTCAGAAACCTGTTTTCTACCTTTCCCTGGCTGTGTTTGGGTCTCCCTTGCGCCATCACTCCTCAACTGTTGGTGCCCTGCCAAGCCCAGAGGTGCACCCATGTCCACCAGCTACTGCCCAGTCTGTGTCTTCACAGTGTGCACCTTCATAAGAAGCCCAGTGGCTGTGCTGTGAATTTGCCGAATCACAAACTTAGCCTCTTTCCCTTCGATTGTTTGAACTGCAGCAGTGTAAGGCATTGCCAGTTATTGCTATCTGAACTGCCTGTGTTGAAGTAGTCGGTGTAGACTTCAGGAAAGGCTGCGCCCCAAAGACCACTATAGTGATGGATTAGGGTACGGAGTAAACGTTTCCCTTGTTTTGCTGTTGTCTCATGCACTGAGCTCATGTTCAGTCATGTCTGTGTGCCACATGAGACCAGGAAGTCTCCTGCTTGAGCTGTGCCTCCAAGTGCTTCTGGGAATCCTGGTTCTTCCATGTGAAAAAATATTTGCTATGGGGAGCTGCCAGAGCCAGCGAATACCTGGAGTCAAGTAGATGAACAGGGCACATTTTCCTCTTCTGCACCCAGGGCAGAATGCCTGATGCCTTTGCTGCTAGAGCAGCCTGAGGAAGGAAGGAGGATTGTTGACAAAGTCTAATCCCAGCCATCACACCTTTTACTTGGCTTTCCTACATTCCTAGACGATGATCTATATGTACACGAGAAAGGGAGAAATGTATGGTGATAGGTGCTATGCGTACTTCCTCCTCTTTGCTAGCGTTATTAGGGAGATGGAATTTCATGAGTAAACTTCCCTATAGATGTAGACGTGGATCTGGTGCAACCATATCTCTGTTTAATAGGATAAAGGCACAGAAAACTACAGAAATGTTTTTAAAACAATGCACGTAACCATTTTAAGGTACTACCTGAATTACATTTTTATGTAACTCATAAGGAGTTACCAGACAGTTCTTTTCCCTTTAAAACTTATTTAAAATTGAAATTGTAACTCTCATCTGAATTATACCTATGACTAATGTGACTGGAAAACCATAAGAAAGATTTTTATGCAGTTCACCGTAACCTTTGTGTGAAGTTATGCTTCTTGAGTCCAAATTCACTGGCTAATATATGAGGACTAAAAATATGTTTTATTTAAAAAATGAACACTGAAGTCATTCCTTTTCTTCTAAATTCTAGTCATATAACTGAAATTTTAACCTACTTGCCAAAAATTTTGTTAAATATTTTTCTGTATTTCCTATAGCTTTGTGGTGTAGCTTGCTGTCCAGGATGTACGTTGTAAAACATGATTAAATGACTGCTTCTACTACTGTTTGTTTTGGTGTAAGGTTTTTTGTTTTTTTAAAAATTAAATATGCCTGATATTAAATCCTTGTTCTTACTTTCTTTCCACTTCCCCAAAGTTGCAAAGTTTCTTGCAAACAAGAAACAAAGTTTCTTGTTCCAAAAATCACCTTTTACAAATCTATTAAACCTACTTGGTATGAAATACCTGTGTATGCTATTACACTACAACATTTATTCCTTCATTTCAACATTTGGTTGAATGCATATTTGGCAAATACTTAAATCTTCAATTTCCATACTGGGTTGGTGTAGCAGAGGGATGACTGCAGACATACAAAATTGTTAATCTGGTGGTAAATTTAGGCATACAGCCCTCCCTACCCATGTTGCCTTTTGTCCTGTAGACTGCTGCTGCTCTGCAAGCTTTAATTTACCCAGGAAATTCAAGATAAAATGTGTGTTTTGTTTATCTAGAAAAGTCTTAAAAACCTGGTGACAGAGGCTATTGTGATTTATTTCTTTTTAATCTGTAACGTGGCTGGCATGGTGAAAGGGATGGAGTGTACCATCAGCAAGTCAGCTGATGACACGAAGCTGGGAGGGGTGGCTGACACACCAGAAGGCCGTGCTGCCATTCAGCATGACCTGGACAGGCTGGAGAGTTGGGCAGAGAGAAACAATATGAAGTTAAACAAGGGCAAGTGTAGGGTCCTGCACCTGGGGAGGAACAACCCCATGCACCAGTACAGGCTGGGGGCTGACCTGCTGGAAAGCAGCTCTGTGGAAAGGGACCTGGGAGTCCTGGTGGACAACACGATGGCCATGAGCCAGCAATGTGCCCTTGTGGCCAAGAAGGCCAATGGCATCCTGGAGATGCATGAAGGACAGTGTGTCCAGCAGGTGGAGGGAGGTCATCCTCCCCCTCTACTCTGCCCTGGTGAGACCACAACTCGAGTCCTGTGTCCAGTTCTGGGCTCCCCAGTTTAAGAAGGACAGGGAACTGCTGGAGAGGATGCAGCGAAGGGCCACGACGATGATTAAGGGGCTGGTGCATCTTTCTTATGACGAAAGGCTGAGGGAGTTGGGGGTTTTTAGTCTAGAGAAGTGCAGACTGAGGGGGGATCTCATAAATGTTTACAAATACTTCAAGGGAGGGTGCCAGGAAGAGGGGCCCAATCTTTTTGCAGTGGTACCCAGTGATAGGACAAGGGGCAATGGGTATAAAATCGAATGTAAGAAGTTCCATCTGACCATGAGGAGGACCTTCTTGACTTTGAGGGTGGCAGAGCACTGGAACAGGCTGCCCAGAGAGGTGGTGGAGTCTGCAACTCTGGAGACATTCAAAACCCACCTGGATGCCATCCTGTGCAGCCTGCTGTAGGTGGACCTGCTCTGGCAGGGGGGTTGGACCAGACTGTCTCTAGAGGTCCTGGATGAAGTTAGGGGCATCTTGTCCTTTCTTTTTTTTTGCCATTTTTAAAAAAGTATATATTTTCAATATGGGGAGACAGCTGGTGCTGGGGCATTTCGTGACTCATCAGTTCTGAGGACAGTCTAACAGATTTGCATTTTTTCTGATCCAAAGAGCAGGGCAGCAGAGGCAGAAGGCAGAGCCACCACTCACTAAGGTCAAACCATGGTTGATGCTTATGATACCAGAGAGTGAGGGATTGGGGCCCCGCATTGCCTTTTCTGCTCCATAATTTGATGAGATCTCCAAATACCTTTAAGGAAGGAGGTTTTCCTAAGGAGGGATAAGGTGCTTTTCAAAGATAGACAGTCCCTCTTCCTTTGAGGGACTTGGAGAACATTGCAACAGGATCAGAGCAGGGCAGGGGGTGGAGGAGTGCTCTACTGAGGGATGCTTTGCTGTTTTACACGTCCACAGGCAAGTAGTGGGTTTCCTTTTCTCTTTTGGAGACAAGACTTGTATTGGCTTCACAACCCTGCGCTAACCAATTCTTTGTTTAAAACCCCATGTGCAGAAGAGAACATTTGTCAGCGCTTCTCGTCTGAGCTGTCCCTGAGCTGTGCTGCTGGGTGGCAGGGAGGTGGCCCGCAGACAAACGCTTGCTCTGGCAGCGCTGCTGCCTGGCTCGATCGCAGCCCCTAACACCGGCAGGCTCTGAGCTGTGCTTCCCTCTTCTCCCCCATCTTCCTAGCCAAAAGGTTTAACCCGTGTTATTTTTAGTTGCCAGACTTGCGAATCATTCACAGCTTTCCCCTCCACTCTTGTATATTGAACTCCTTCCTTGACATTTCCTCTTGGATATTCCACGGCTTTATTAAAATAAAGCTGCTTAAAACCTCTGACATTTCCCACCTCCGCTCTTCTGTAAATCTGCCCTTCCTATTCCATCGTAAACTCGTCAGCCTCCCGGAAAAACAGAAAAAACAACTGCTGCAGTGCCCAGCGTGGCTCCTGCCTCTGCTTCCTTTTCCCACTCTCCAGCCCCTGTCTTGCCTGTTTTCTGTCGTCTTCTTCCTGCGATCCCATGTCTCTTCTCCAGAAGACCTCATCCTCTTTTCTCCAGGCTTTTGAGACTCACAGGTTTACTCGCTATCCAGCTCTTTCTTGTCCAGGGACCTCCTCCTCAGTGCTGCAAAGAGAACCCCCAGCAACAGAGAAAAGTCAAGCAGATTGCTTTGCATTAGACTGGTTTAAGAAGAAAAGAAAAGCAGTTTCTCAGTCAAAAAGCTGTTTCCTTTGTCTAATTTGAGCTTCACTAGCAGATTATGAATATATCATAGGATTTAAGTAATACTAGAAGTATGATAACAGTTGGACTTGGTGATCTTAAGGGTCTTTTCCAACCTAAATGATTCTAACCTCTAAAGTTGGTTTTTTTAAGGTGTGCCTTGTCTTTTTGAAGCTTGTAACTTTAATAGGCTTAAGATTTTCTCTGTTGTGTTTTTTCACTCCAAGTGAAAATATTTCTTTTTAAATAAATGTCTAACTAGACAGACGCTTTTATGCACAAATAGATCAGTTGTCTGAATCATGGAGGACTGTATTGCTAATAACATAATGAAAGCCAAAATCTTGTTGTTTTAGAATGGAAACATCTTGGTCTCCTGAGAAAAAAATCTGGACATCTCCAATTAATTGCATTATTACTGAAGTTTATTGTTATATGTGTATTCTTTGAAATTAGCCAGAAAAACAGGACGCTAAGGGAAAGAGCTTTTTTTCTGAAACAGAGCTTGCCTATGCCACAGAATATAGCAATTGGGTAATTTTCTTTAAAATACTTGGGAATATTGAAATCTTCCTGTCTTCTGTTTCAAAAGCTATCAGGGACCCTGGCAGAAAAGCAATATAACTGGGTAGCAAATGTTAGGAATTTATGTATGCTTAGTTTATTGAGACCTCTAGCAGATGCCGAAACTGCAAATTGTGGGCTCTTACTCTGAAAATACTATGGAAGACTGGAACAGCCAAACTGTGTGCAGTCTATTACAGAGAAAGAAAAAGGGCTTAGAAAGTTGTTGTGGGTTGGTGAAAGTGACCTTATTTGATAGTTCATTTGAGGTCTAGACCAGAATAGGGAATGTTACAACTAAAAATACCACTGATATAAAAAATAGGCAGTGTAATGAGAAGGCAATGAGAGCTAAAATATGTAACTTGCCGTGAAGCCCAGCAGTTTAATTAAACCAGGAAATAAAGCATTTGCTGAGATTCTGGAAATTTCAGAAAATCTCCTGTTTCTCAATCTGTTAATGAGTGAATCAGTTTCCACTTTAGCAGATTAAATCTAAAAGAAAATGAAAAAAAACCTTTGAATATTTAGACGGATTAAAAAAAATTAACAGAGCATTGCTAGTCTGGAGAGGATTTAATGATGCATAAAGGCACTGCTAGTGTGTTGTGTGCAAAACAGAGCAATTAAGAATGACTATTGATACAGCTAATTTGACCCTAAAATATTCACCAGAAATTGCTTTTTTTTTTCTTTTTTGAGAAAGCTGCTAGTAAAGTCACAAGAGACTTGGGAAATTTCCATGAAAACTGTGCAACAAAGAAGGAACGGCAGGAAAAAGGCTGGGGAAAGCAGGAGGCATAGCATGGAGCAAATTCAAAGACACAGTTTCCTGAGACACTTTTTTCAGACAAACGCAGTCAATGCTATGTTAAAGTGAAAAGTGTGAGGACAAGCTAGTAATAAAGAATAATGTAAGTGCCTCATTAAAAAGAATGGTAGTCACGTGCTTAAGTTTGTCGATGCTGTGTGTGTTCCAGCTTCAAACTCTAAACCTGGAGTTTGTCGTCAAAAGAATTCTTTCAAACCAGAATGCCATCACATCAAAGAGCCATGGGTGACTGGTACATTGGGTGTCTGTCAGGGCGCTCTACAAATTGTTCATGGGATAATTTCTAAGATAAATTTGTTGCACAGAGTATCAAGTGAGAGCATCAATGTTTCGTAGTATGCCTGGGAGAAAATTATGTGTCCAGCTAAAATGTTCAGCTCCAAAAAGCAATGGATGGGACATGGACAATAATCTGCTGCTGTTAAAGGCACAGAGTTTCAGCCTGGTAAAATCATTGTCTTGCTTGAGTAACTTCAGCTGGTACGAAGCACATTACAGAAGTGGAATTTCACTATTGTAACGGAGCTGAAGACAGGGAAGTGTTCCGTATTATTGGTTTTGCATCAGAGGCTTAAGAGACATCTTATTAAATATAATGTTTCATTCTTGTTTACAGAAAATTATGCTGATACTTGAAATGGAAGCAGATCGTATCACTGTGTTTGATCATGAATTCTTGTCTTCTTTAGCAAAATGTGGAATACTGGTTTTATTTTTATTTTATGCTGTGGCAGAGTTTTTAGAAATTCCAAGCATTTTATGAGAGGTGCTTGCATGATAGAAATATCCCAACTAATGTCACACAGTAAATTCCCTATGTCTAAACAACTGCAAACCTGATAGGGAGAGCATTAGGAATGTAATGATTGTCAACATGATCATGTATTTACCACTTTTTGTCTAAATAGCCTTTTAAAGAAATTCCAGGCCACAGGGTAATAATGTAGAAAAATGCATAGCTCGTGATGTTAAAGCAGCAGTGGACAACACTTGTGGATGATATATCTGCATATACCTCTCCCTAGTAGCTCCTGAAATAAATACATCAATGGATTAGGCAGTATTAGAGAGTAAGGGATCTGGTAGCACAATTTCTTCTTTTTTCATGCTCAGTTCAGGGTTTTGCTGGGCGTTTATGCAGGGTCTTGGGAGGGTGAAGCTGGCAAAGCTCTAAGAAACCTCATAGCCTTCACAGTTTCACAGCACATAATGAGGGGGTACAGCCTTTTTTTGTTGGCTACAGATGAGCTTCAGCTCTATCTTTGCACTGCTAAGGAGCTTCTCCTCTCTTCAGCTAAAGCAACTTCTTACAAATGTTCTTAAAAATCAGGAGGGGTGGGAAATAAATGCATCTTTCAGACTGAAGAAATAGAAATAAGACTTTAGAAGTTAAAACCAAGAAGATAGTATTTTACTGCTGAACACACTATAAATGCAAGTTAAAATACTTTACCTGTTAATCTACTTGCATCCCTTTTCAGTTTGCTTATACGCCTCATGTAAGCTGAGCAGCTATTTGATTTGCTCGTGAGTGATCCCAGTGCTTTGGCTTGCAGGGGGAAAAATCCTTTTTCACAGAGGTGGAATGTTTTTTATGTTTTCAAAGCAGATCAGACTTAGAACAATATGATGACTTCTCTTGAAGAGGTCTGATTAGCCATCATACACTGTCTTCTTAGAAAATACTTTATCTTTGTACTTAATCCTCCCCATCAGTAAGGATTTATGTTTATAAAGTGGGAAAATATTTACTGAAGGAAATTTAGTATTTATACTACAGATCTCTATTTTGATTTAAAAAAAAAAAAAAGATGCAACCCAAGTTCTCCGTTCTTGCTTATGTGCTATCTGGAGGTTGAAGCATATTTCTTTTTTTACATTACATGTGACAGATAAGCATAATTTGTCTGTGCTTGTACTAAGCCGTACATTTCAGTTTTGCTGTGTGGGAATGTCTCAATTTTATCAAGCATGAGCAAGATATGTAGGACACAAAATTCAGGTCTTGTATGGCATCCTGGTAAGTATCTTACCAGAGGGAGGTCATCAACATGTATAAGAATATGTGTGGATTTAATATACTCTGTCATATCTAGAAAATATCCATTTCAGATTTAAAATGATTGTGAAATGTGTATATATACATATGTGTGTGTGTGTGTGTGTGTGTGTGTGTAACACCTCCATGTTACTCATTGATAATTATCTTCTCCGTAAGTTATGAAAACAAAGCTTTTGGCAAAATGCTTCATTGTGGTTGAGGTTGAAGTCAAACTGATTAGTTAATAAAGCTTAGTCACAAATCATTTTTTTCTCAAGCATTTGGTATTTTGGCTAATCTAGGCTTGCTGCAGGTGTCTGCAAGTGGGAGCACTCTATGATGATTTAAAAGAAACAGAAAATAGAGTCCATAAGAGCTGCATCTTTGCATGTTTGAAGTGTTTGCGGTGCCCAAGGACAATGAAAGGGCTAGCAGCCACTCCAGCACAGAGGGACTACAATACAGCACGTGTCCTGGTGTACTTATGACATGTTTCCTTAGTCATAGATCAACAATATTGATGTTTTCATTTCGTCCTTTAACTTAGGAGCCCAGGTGCCCTGTAGTACTTTTTATGCTTGGGATAAACCATAAGAATGTGGAGGTTGATCTGTAAAATGCACCTTTGTAGTAAAGTGTGACTATGTTTCACAATTAAGGGTAAGCTAGAGGGGGAAAAAATCCCTACTTCATTTTTCTGAAACAGTGGAGATTTGCAAAGTGATCTGTAGCTGGAGGAGGCTCTGTAGTTCTTCTGGTTTTGGATTTAGTTATATGATCTTAGAACAATTTATTTGAGTACCGTCTATCACCTTTTCAATGTTACCCTCCTGTAAACCGCTGCCACTCTATTAGGATTCAGCAGCGGGATGGAAGCGGGGATTTTGGTGTTTTTGAGCAGGTGCTGAGCTCTGCAACTTTCCTTTGAGTACATAATCCCAGATCCCAGTGACCTGGGAGGACACAGAAGGATCCCTGCACTGATCCATCAATGAATAATGCCATTATAACCTGCTGCGTTTGCCAAAGTGATCTATTTAAATGGTCTGGGTACCTTTACACTTTTTTTAAGACTAAGTATTATGTAATTTATACAGATAAATAGGAAAGAGGCACTATTTTATTTGTGAAACAGTTTTTCTTAATTTTAAAATTTTATACCTACCCCTCTACATGGTACACCCATCACAGAATTTAGTTTTCTAGTCCAAGTGCTATTTTATCATGCCTTTTCAATACATACTTGGGCTGTGATCTGCAAGACTTTGGATTTTGTGGAGACTATCCCTTGCTTAGGAATGAGTAGTTTATAAGAAGCAAGCCAAAATAGTTGAACTTCACTGAAAAAAAATTGTAACTTAAGTACAGTACTTCATATTTTTTAATAAAAACATGCATTGAGAATACTCTTAGCAATTTTACTTGTGAATATTGGATTTGTTTGATGTCCTTTGGTCAGAATAGCTATGCTTTTTAATAACAGGTAGATAAATACTTACCGCTTTCAGATTAAGATAATGAGGAAATGAAATTTTCCTCTGTAGACTTTGTTTTGTATTTAAAATAACTGCCTCCATAGTTTTTATAGATATATATATTCTTTTTTTTTTTTTTAACTTGCCCATTTACACACAAATGACTCTGCTGACAGAAATCTGTGAGATTGGAAGAGCTGATACACCACCCCTGGGACTGGGAAGACCGAAGCTCAGCGGGGCTTTTTTCTTTCCCCAGCTTTAATGGACAGATGCAATGATGGGCTGGGAGGGAGCCATAAGAATCTCAAACTTCTTCCCCACAAGTGAGCTGAGACCTTCCCAAGCTCCTGCAGAGCAGGAGAGGTCAGGTGGGGTTACAGCCCATTGGAGCCAAACATGACGCCCCCGATCACTGACCTGAGTCCCCCTTAGGGCAGCAGTGGGAGACTAAAGCATCTTGATTTTTGCCTGGGAGGAGGCAGGAGGTGCTGCTCCCCTGTCTCAAGCATCTCCTACCAAAACTGCTTTCACAAGCTTGGTGTGGTGGGGTGGAGACTGGGCTTCAGGGCTTTGTATTTTGTGATACGACAAACACGCCTCCGTTTTCCACTTAGACTGCAGTGCCATTGGAACCGTGCTACAGGACCAGCCACTCTATGCTTTATACCCAGCACCTTCTCTTCTTTAGAGCCACCTCTTCTAACCAAGTCGCTGACCCATTTGTGGTTATTTTGGGTCTAAAATCTTTCTAACTTCAGCCCAATAGCTGTTTTATTATCTTAATTTTACCTCATTGGCCATCTGGCTGGTTTGAAAAGTGAAAGGGGCTAATCCTGTACTGTCATGATTGAGGAGAAGGGCAGGGAATCCACTGGGTTGTGTGCAGGGGAAATTGTGTTTAAAATAATGAGGTTTGATGGCCTTTCTGTTTACAGTCAGCAGATCAACATTTAGAAAATACACCTTTAAACCACTTGTTTGCACCTCTTCATGATGAAATATTGGAAAATCCAAGATGTTTTCTTCAGATTTTGAGTATTCCTTGTATACTTTGCCTTCAGTTATGAGCATTGCTAGCATGTAGTTTCAAGAAAGAAATCTTCAGTTGATTTTCATTATGTCGAGAGAAAAAAAATAAGGTCAGGGCTATTTGTAAACTTCATCCATTCGCTAGGAAATGAAATAAGTTTTGACAGTGATAGTGATGTTATTTCTCCTCGGCACAGAAGAGGGTGTGGTAATTTATGCTTTATCACTTGTGCTAGTCTCCTCACTGGTTTTTCTTTTCTTTCATTTTATAATAGTTTTGGGGGCTTTATTTTTGCTCAAACATAATTAGCATTACTCTGCACAGAGAACACTATTCTCGATCTGTTTGCTCTTCCATGCTCTCAGGTTTGATGTTTCAAATATATTACTTTATGAATAGAATCAATCAAATAAATAAAGGGCAACAACTTCTATCTGTTCAGTTATGCTGTGGCAGAGATGGTTTCAAAATTTATCTGAGAACTTATCTTTCTTACTGAGCTACCATAGCAAAATAGAAAATGGCCTTGTGTTTGTCTTGATTCAAAGAGCCGTGCACACATTCAGCAGCCGATTGTATTTCAGATTCCAAAGTACAGATTGTTGCTTTTCATTTCTCTGATAAAAAGCAAAATAATATTGCAGAGCCCCTCAGTTCTTGAAATGAGTAAACATATCTCATAAAAATCCAGCAGCTCATTTTCAAATAATTGTAATAAATTAACCACGACAAAGCAGTGGTAATTCTCACGAAAATTTGATTTGGATCTGCTGAAAGCAGATGCGCATTATTTACTGCAGACCACCACAATGACAGCAGCATATGTCTCAGAAATCTATCAAGGTAGTTATTTTACGTTAAGGTTTTCAGATACCAACAGTATGTGCCCGAAATGTGCTTCTCCTGCTACCGCAGCTAGTAGCAGCACCGCAGCAGCCCAGTCCTTCCTTGCATGGGCTCTCTCCTTGCACCCCAGTCCTTTCCCACAAACAAGCAAAAAATATTCTCAACAACAAAACCCACATTTGAAATAGGTTGTGTTTGGCGAACGTAGGGATGACTGAACGGAAACTCAGGCTTTTCATCCGTTGGAGGGTGGAGACCAATGCAAAAAATGCTCAACTATATGGATATTTAGTACTAAATACCACATTTAAAATTGTGTTTTAGGACTTCGCCCAAAAAGGACTCTGCGCTTGGTGCTATGGACGGCAGAAGAGCAAGGAGGAGTAGGTGCCGAGCAATACTATCAGTTGCACAAGGTAAATGGTGTCTTCAGATGATTTACTTGACAGCACTTTTCTCCCTGGTCTTGTGACTTGCATATTATTTTTGTCAAAAAGTTCAGCTTAATATCTAACCAAAATAGTGATTTCAGTTCTGTCTGAAATTACATTTTCTGCTTTTAATCATAAACTTCACTTTACATTTAACAGAAAGTGATGCGACCACACATACATGTGTTCCACTTGACCTAAGATACTCGGCCACAAAACTGTTCTGAAACAGATATTTCCTGATGGTATCTGCCATAGCTTTCAAACATAGCTACCTTTCTGAGAATGAATGATGAACGGTCCGCATATGTTTGCAATATAAATAAATTTTGTTTGCCTTATATATTTCTGCTTCATTGCATTTTCCCATAATATTTTACAATGTAAAACATCAAGTAATACAAAGGAAAATCTTTGCTATCTTATCTTAATAGTATGTAACCTAAAATACCCTTTGCCAGTTATTAGTTTTAGGGGATCTGGGAGATTTTAAATGGTTGATTTCTGGTGGTACAAGGAACACACCAACTCTGTGACTGCTTATCAGGATAAAAATACTGTGTATTGCCACGTCTGTCTCTCCGGCTGAGAACTGCCTTTTCAAAGTACATCATGACATAAAGGGCAGTTGCATAAAACTATTTTGGAGATAAGCCTTTGGAATATGTGTGTGGGTTTTTCCCCAGAAAAACTATGCTGTACCTGTATAACTAAGCTAAACTAGTTATCTTTTATGCTGTTCCCTAATTTAGTCTTATTGCTCTCAGCAATGGCTAATACATCCAAGACAGAGACAAGATGAATGCAAATGTGTTTAGGAAGTCACCTGCTATACAATAGTATGGAAGCAGACTTACAATCAGTTCCTAAAAGTATGTTTTTAATGGTAAGCAGCCTAGCAGAACAATTAAATGGAAATTTCACTTTGAATCAAATTCATTGTCATGAACAAAACTAAATCAATTTGCATCTGCAGTAGAGTTGTCAGCAATAGCATTACAGTGGTTATGCTTTTCTGTCTAACTCATGAAGAGTCAATTATTTCCCACTAACTTGTTTGACATCTACTAAGAAGTTTTTAACTACCCATATGTAATACAGTTCCTCCTTATATAATTTGGAAAGTTTTAGGGATAGCTCAGCTCTGTCATTTGGAAGAGGTACCTAAGAACTTGCTTTCTCAGCTCCAGGGAGGTGACATGTTGCAATTCAGTATGTATTAAGGACTCTGGATTTACCACTGGTACTCTGATGTTCAGCAGGATTAAACTAGAATGAAATGTTCTGGAATACATAGCACAGGAAAGAGGTGCTTCTCATATACAGAAGTGCATTTTGGAGGAGCTGGAGGGATGCTCTGTGCCCAGTGCACACCGTTCATGAGAAATTTATCATCACCTCTGCAGATTTCCATGTTGGAAAATAAGCTCCATCCTATGGTGGTGTTGTCAGGAGCACATGAAATTGTCTCATGCATGTCTCATCTTTTCCTGAAATGTCTGCATTTCGCTGTTGTTTCTAGGATTTCTATTCAATAAGTAATATCAAAAAGCAGGCTTAAGGATCAAAGAGGGAAATATAAAGCAGGCTGGAGGGGTGTTTGAAAGATATTTGTTGACTTTGCTTTTAAAAAAATTGAGACAAAATTGTGTCTCAATTCTTGCTCTGCTGATGTGATTCCATCTGGATATTGCGCTCGGCGAAGAAAGCCCAGTCTAACTTAACAAGAAGTTGTAATTTACATGGAGAATTTAAGCAGAAATTACATCCGTCTGTTGCTTGTTGTTCTTGTTTCCCCCCTACCACGCAATCTGGCACAATTATAAATTGATACGACTATAGGACACCGCATTACTCATAATAACAAAATAAAGCAGATTAATACTGTACATTATATTTAGCATGAAAAATAACTTAACCTTTTAATGATTTACTTGCGCAAATTTCTGGCAATTAGGATAGCACGGCACAAACATTGCTTGCTGATGGTAATGAGTACAAGTTAACTAAGAGTGGTATTTAAAGATGCCTTTTTAAATGAAAGATGGCCTGTATGACTCATCTGCATAGTTGGGCTTATTATGACTTTCATTCGCTACAAACAAGTAGAAATATGAATGCAGTTATTCAGCACAGACAGACATGGATTTACTTGACATTGTAAATTACCTCCTCATGTCAGTGGAAATGTGGCAAGGGAGAAGAAATGAAGACAATATAGTACTGGACAAGTACAAATACTTTTACTTTTGTAGCTTATTTATTATTTCTTTGAATTTAATTTCAGGTATTTCTCACTCATCCATCATTGTAGGCTGACGCTGCTAGAAGGTGGATAAGTTACTGCAGAAATAACTGAGATAGCAGTAGCACAGTGGGTTTACTATGGTGCCAATGATTAACTCATATCCTTGCATAATAGCAGTATTTGTATCACTCAAGTATTTCTGTAGAGCCCAGTATTAGAGTTTCTTGTTATTAAAACTAATGATAGGGTATATTGGCTGTTCAGAGCTTTGTGAGAATGTGAGGGCTGCCATATTGAGTTGACCAAAAGCTCGTTCTAGCGCTGTCTCCTGTTTCTGATAGCATCCAGTAAATAGATGCTTAGGAAAAGCATATTTGCCCAACTGCAGTCAGAATAAGCTCAGACACATAGATTACTTATGCAACCATGCTTTCATTTTATCACGTGTTTTTCTGGAGAGCATCTCATGGTCCTCATTTGTTGTTTCCTGTGAATGATTTTTCTAAGACATTTCCAAGAGTTGAAAGCCAAGTATCATCCAGCAGTTTCAGTGGCTCCATTAGTGTGGTGTACTTGCCACCCACCAGTAGATTGCAAAGCACCTGCTGAGTTTTGACCATGGGGTAGAAGCCTCCCAAGGGAATCACCAGCATCTTTGTTCCAAAGGAGATGCCTGCTGAAGTGCTCACTGCTTTTAAACTGTTAGCCAATAATTAGATTTAATCCCAGACTGGAAAAAAGCCTGATTTTCCTTTACAGTAAAGACTCTTCATGAAGGGTAATGAAATCTAAGTGTAAATTAGGCTTCAGGTCTTGCGGTTTGACATTACATCTAAAGTCTTTGCCCAGTGCTTAGTGTTGTGTGACCCAGTTGCTGAGCAGGGCTCTTACGTACAGACAATACAGTAAATAACTTCGAAAATGTGAAACATTGCAACTGCTTCTTTCCTTTCCAAGTTGAATGGAAGAATCAGGGAGAACACTGTTTAGTAATTCTGGAGGAACTTCTGTTGCAGCTATTCAGTGCACATTCTCCTACAACCTTTAACAATAGTACCTGACTGCCCTCTAGTAGGATTTCTAAATTTTTTGTATGTTTACTCTTATGCTATGGGAGAGAAAAAAGTATGTGTAATGAAGTGCCTGTCCTCCTTTCATGGCTTTGGACTAGTTTCTGTGAAAGATCTGTGTACCATGAAGGCAAGGTTACACTTATTTGCCTAGCTGAATTAAGGGACTATGAATCGCTGATAATATTTATTTTGGAATAGAAGTATTGCATACAATCTCCTGGGAAAGCAAATACATTTTGCAATTAGAAGACTGAGAGATCCTAGGCCACATTCAAAGGATCATCCTCTCCCTCTACTCTGCCCTGGTGAGGCCACATCCGGAATAGCGTATCCAGTTCTGGGTCCCCCAGTTCAAGAAGGACAGGAAACTACTGGAGAGAGTCCAGTGGAGGGCTACAAAGATGATCAAGGGACTAGAGCAGCTGTCTTATGAGGAAAAGCTGAGAGACCTGGGCCTGTTTAGCCTGGAGAAGAGAAGACTGAGAGGGGATCTCATCAATGCTTATAAATATCTAAAGGGCAGGGGTCAAGAGAATGGGGCCAGGCTCTTTTCACTGGTGCCCAGCGACAGGACATGGGGCAATGGGCACAAGCTGGAACACAGAAAATTCCATCTGAACATGAGGAAAAGCTTCTTGACTTTGAGGGTGGCAGAGCACTGGAACAGGCTGCCCAGAGAGGTGGTGGAGTCTCCTCCTCTGGAGATCTTCAAAACCCACCTGGATGCGTTCCTGTCCAGCCTGCTGTAGGTGAACCTGCTTTGGCAGGGGGGTTGGACTAGATGATCTCTAAAGGTCCCTTCCAACCCCTGCCATTCTGTGATTCTGTGATTCTGTGATTCAGATTTACTCTAGTAACTCTGTTGTGATCATTAAAGGCATTAATGTGTTATGAATGTAATTCAAACTGCATTAGAGAAAGCATTCTTAAAATATTTCTGCATGCTTTTATTCATATCTTAATGATATTTACAGTAGTCACCTAAATTTCTGGTGTAAATGCCATACACTGTTTTAACTTTTAGGAAAGGTTTCACTTTATGAAAACTTTCAATCACCAGTGTTTACTATGGTTTCCTTTTTGTGTTTATTACCAAGAAGATTTGATATTTTGCCTAGATTGGGTCTGCATGAAAACAGGACTTCCTGAAATGCTGGTATTTCATTGTTGCTAATTTAAGTACTCTTTGTTGATGCTCACATGAGGTTTCTACTGTGATTTGCTAATGAGTTACTTTCTCTAAGAAGCAAATTCCAAAAAATTTCTCGTCATGTTCAGGTGACATGATTTTTCCCCTGAAAATATCTGGTCCTCAAAACCAGAGTTTTCAGAAAACTCATGTATTTCAACATTCTCTTTATTTCCCAAGGTACCAAGTACACTGGTGAAACGTGAGACATGGGTGTGTGTCTGATTTGAACCAAACACATCAAGGACTTTAATGTGGTTTCTTTCATCCCAGGGAAATATGTTGACCATTTGCCTATTGACTGTTCTCAGGAAATAGTCTCTGTAATCAAAAGTTCTGTAAAATTACTGCTTGTTGTTTTCACCACTGCTGTCCTGTGGATCCCTTTCATTGAGAAATGAAAGAAGTGCATAAAAAGAGAAATGTTCAGTTACAAAACTACAAAAAGAGAATAATTGCACTGTATTCTCCAGCATTACAGTTAACAACCAGAAGCACGCTTGCTTGTATTAAGCACAGTAAAGCTGGCATCATTATACAATTATATTTTATACCACTTCTATGTCAGTCGGAATTCATAATTCCTAATATTGAAGTTTCACAGTCCTAAGGAAAGCTGCAAAGGAAAACAGATTTTACTAAAACACAAAAAATGTTTGATTCTTTACCCTTTCTGAAGTGGGCGAGAGGAGAATCAGCCATGGTAGTGTGTGTGTGGGTGGCAAATACTATACACATCTTGTGTTAGGAGAGCTTTGGTCTTTGTAGCTTTCCTCCCATTTCTTTCCCTCATGCAAGTAGCAGAGCCGCTGTCTGAAACGTTGTTGAACTGATGGAAACATCTTCTGAGGATGGCTGCCCTGCTTTCATACTGTGGGCAGATGCACCCAAACACAGGTCCATGGCTGGGCTCCTTCTATCCAAACTCCCTGCAGCCATGCGAGACGCAGAAAATTGTCACCTCTTGGTGACTCACTATGATGAACTTTCTCCTCAATGACTTCTTTTCATTTTAACATTTCTCCTCTTACATTCTGACGTAAAAGCATTCGGCATAAACCCAGGAAATACTAACATGTGCGTGCTGTGATCATTTCTGAGGTGTTGCCGATTTATTTTCATCTCTCTTTTACTGAAAGTTACAAAAGTACTCATTTGCTTACTGAAAGATTAAAAATCATCTTTGGTTGAAAGACGTGAACTACAATATTTAATTTTGGCAGTGTTGCCTATTTTAAAATGAAAACCTAAAACCTTTCAAAAAGAGACAGTGGTGGGACAGAGTCATTCAGAGTCATAGATAGTGGGTTTGATACCCTTGTATTTGATCAGTAAAAGGGCTTAAGTTATGGAATGTTTTCCAGGAAGACCACTTCTCTTTGATATGCCTCTTTGTCAAAGAGAAAGCCTCCCAAGACAAGGCTGCAGGTAATCTGATGCATACCTCTGCTGTCTTCAGACCTGTCTGCTTTTTCTTGTCTATCATCCCAGGGAATTTACAATGCTGAATGGTCACCTCTGTCAGCACTGGCAAGTGGTTGCAGAGGAAACAGTAGTGGTATTGTACAAGGCAAGACATGCTACTAGTATGTTTTTACTGAGTGAAACACTAATAAGTACATGACCAAATCCTCCTCCGAGGCTGTTGACGTTACTGTGAGTTTTGTCATTGGCTTCTTGGAGGTCAGAACTCTCTAACTCTGGTAGAAGCCACGCCATAAAATCTGTGGGCTCTTTAGGGACTGCTTTCCCACAAAATGTGGCAGAGTAATATTTCGTCTTTTAACGGAAGTATAAGCCTTATTCATACCTTGCCTTCTATCAAAAATTGTGCTAATCTTGATCTTTACAGCAGCTTTCTCCCATATAATGATCAGGTAATTTACAAAAATTCGTAACTCGCAGTGTTCCTGATTTTCCTTGTCTTCATTCAAAAAGCGTATGAGTGGTATGATCACGCTTGTGGCTGGTGGTTATTATGCCTTGATGCTGGCGCATCTCCGCTTCCTAACAGCTGTTCTGGTGGTTTTTCTCTAGTTTCTATTTATGCTGTTTTGCTTCATTAAATAATCTCGATCCTAAACAGCAACTCAAAATTACACTACACCATGTTTATATATTATTAAATACTTAGAGGATATTATTTATTTTTTTTTTTATTTTCCAGCTGTCACATCCACTCAGGTGTTTCTGGTGTTTTCTCTTGTCTTTCCCGTAGTCTTCGTTGCCAGCCTGAAAAAGCTGGGTGTTGATTTAAACACACTTTTAGTACTGTAAGTGGGATGACCGTCATTTCAGTGTAAGTTCTGCAACATGGTTGTTGCTGTGCTATACTTGGATTGCAGCTGCTCTGAGTCAAGTACTGGAATGCAAGAATACAAGTGTTGGTGTTTCCTAAAGTTAAGTGTAGATCAGTAACAGAAAGCTGAAAATGCACTGTCGGATTAACTGATGTCCCCTATTACTGGAACAAATTAACCATTAGTCAAGGACAGTGCTTTGCCATTACAGACTTTAGTATTTTCCCTGTAAAGTGGTGATTTTTCTCCACGCAATGAAAAAGAAAACTAGTAAATGAGCTATTGGACAAGTAATAACACTCTATTTTAAGTAGCCCCAAATTACTGAAAGCTTTTAGGACAGTTGTTCCCACTCTCATCCTTTCGGGTATCTCACTGCTTTAGCTGGGTAAGAGGAATTGCCGTCAGTGACTTGGGAGCTTAGTCATGAGATGTTGGAGTCTAGTTTAACGTTTGATAAGAATTAACAACGGGCATTTTGACAGAATAAGTAGCTACCTTTATGCTTGGGATTGCCAGTGTCTGCTCTAGATGGGACATGTTTCCTACTCATAGAAGTACCAGTCGTGTATGACAAGGGTTTGTTTTATTAACTGAAAAGTTTTCACTGTAATTTCATGTTTTCAAGTGTTTGCCTTAGAGATGAGAAGCACTTATATTTTTAGTTTTGCTTAACAGAGATAAAAATAGATTGTTTATAGAGAAAACAGAAATAAAAGGACTTAAAATAAAAAAAACATTAGAAATAGAAGTATTGGCAAGGACCGTGCCTGTTTGCATATTCAGTGAAACTAGCAAACTATAGAAAGCCAATTTTCCCATGCAGTAATTATTGTAATGTTTCATTTAAAAATTTGGCCGAAGAGCTAACACGATAAGATAGAGAGGTGACCTCTTCTTTGACCAAGTCATAGGAAGATAAAGGATAAAAGTCTAAACTGATGTTCAGAGAATTAGGCAGCAGGTTACACCAATAAGATTTAATTTTCTGGTCTGTGCTAAGAGAAATGGCACAGTGTCAAGATGCAGCAAATGGGATTACTTTCTGAAAAAAAATGTGTACTGAGTTTAAAATGCTTATTTAAATGATACATTAAATATAAGGAAAAACGAAGAAAACAGCTGAGCCTGCAGTTATTTTAGAAAATCTTACTGTTTTGTTTTGCTATTCCCTTGAATTAGTCAAGGGAGCAATGTACGGTCTCACCCCACTTTGCTGAGTGGCAATTTTCCCTGCACCATAGAGGACAAAGGACAATGGAGCATCTTCTCTGTAGCCTATTTCCCAGCACGTATTTCTTTCTGTGTAAGTAGAAATGCTGATATACCTGCACAAAAGTGGGAACGGTGAAATCAACCCGACCCCCTTTTTTAATATTGTAACTGTCAAGCTCAACAGTGAATAGAATTATCATTATTAATATCTTCCAGTGGAAAAAATAGGGAAAACACTTTCTCAAGGACACATGGTATTTCAAGTAGTGGTGACCCGTTTCTTTTTTGTCCCCCAAAGAGTCTAGTTTCTTTCCCCAGGGTGCGTTGTTTTCTTGCCACTCCAGCACGTTCTAAGAACCAAACAGCTTTCTTCCAGAGCAAGAATATGGTGTAATGTATTGTGGGTGGTTTGTTTTCTCAGTTTCATATTAAAAACACATGTGAACATTTATACGAGAAAACACAACTGAAGGCTTCAGTAATGCTCCTATACTAGCAGTTTATGAAGTTTTGGAAGATAGGAATTCTGTTCTTCAGAGTGGTAGGTGAGATTTCTTCTGAGTTGCTGCACTGCTCCCGCGCTCGCTCTTCTCACCTCAATGCCCTGGATAATCCTTTCCACTTGCTGTATTTCTCCTACTCATTGCAGCTTCTCTAAAAATGAACAGAAGTCCTGCTTCAAAGACTCAGCCAAAGAGGCCATTTCTGAATGATTTCTACCCTGGTATTTATAGAGTGCTCACTATTACTACGTTAGCTTTTGTTGGCAATTCACCAGCACACCAGAACTGTGTTGTCTACCCTAACTCTCCTCCTCCGGACTGTAATATAGAGATGATATATGTTCTGAGACATTCTTTCTGTTGTACTTGTGACTCTTGAGCATCATAGGTCCATGTCACCATACAGTGTGCTTTTCTTGACCTGCTTCTGTCACACTACATTTAGAGGGTTAGTGAATCACCATTTCATGTTGAGACTCATGACCTGTAATACTGCATCTGAAGCTAGGCCTAGACACCACATGTATCCTAATTCTTTACATTGAATTTTTTATCTGAAGATTTTTTTCATTATATGAAAATAGTGATTGCCAATATGGTGACAGCTCTGGTTATTTCCACCTTGATTTCCAGTAATTGCATGGGTGGATAGGTAGACTGGTTATTTCAAGATACTAGAACATTTACAATTACTCCTTCATATGCAAGGGTTTTGTATTAATTCTTTTAAACTACTGTATATGTTTCTAAGTGAGAAATTAATACCTCTGCCACGCTAGAACTTGTTTCACTCCAAAGAGAATTTCTGGGAAAACAGAGTGTAAAACACAGTTCTTGGCAAATTCTATAAAGAACTTCTGAAAACTTATGGGGCCAGATTTTTATATTTGTAGAATATCACATTCACAGCCATCTGTAGTTCATATTTGGTTTTATATCCAGAAAAATGTGAAAGAATTCTGTACTGAATTGTAGGCTTATGTAAGATGTTAATGACATGGATCCATTACTCACCGCTATCACATATCTCTTGTAACGATTTTCTTGTAATAACCCATGACAGCCATAAAATTCTGGAATGAGATCTGGGCATAGGAGTAAAACCTGCAGTAAGTTCTCTTACGCACATTCAAGACAGTCTGAAGTATAGGTTTTTTTCCACCTGACCTGGCCATAAACTGTTCTATTTTGCAAAAAAGCAATGTGCTTCTCAAAAAGAGTGAGATGTTCCTTCACGTAAAGTCCCTAAGTACTTTATTCCAATTAAACCTGTGGGACTGAGCATTCTGAGTGTGTGGGAAGCAAGTAAATGCCTCTGGATGCTAACTTTTGTTCTTTTAACTAAAAAGAATCTTTGAAGGGCACAATAAAAGCAAATGTTATCATGCCATTTATACACAATATCTTAAAATGTCATGTTTCCTGTAAGGACTTACCTTCCTTAACGGAAGCACGAACTTCCCTTAAAACAGACACTACTCCTTAAGGTCAGGAGGAACCTTGGCATTTCAGTCCTCCAACCGAAGTCAGAGTTGACTACATGGTATGTTGAAAAGAATGTGTTCCTGACGAGGCAGCAGCTGGTTTTTCAAATGGGATGTCCTTCACTATCTAAGCAAGCTTTGAATGCATCTAATTTTAAAGCCAACCAGACTGCATACACTGCAACAGAATTTCTGAGTTTCAGGTCTGAGAAGAAAGTGAGAGCCACAAGTGACAACTGAGATAACAGTGGTAATGGCTTATCTTTCTAGGTGGCATTTCATAAGTCTTAAGCAAGTATTTGGGGACAGCAGGCCAGCCATGCGGTGGCTCCTAGGAAATACTGATGCTTAGAACTGAACTTGAACTGTTTCAGCACTTTCTTACAGAAAGATTAGGTCCCTTCATTTATGCTTGTATACACACGATCACGTTTCTCTGGAAAGAGAAGCATTTCTCTGCTTCTTAAACAAATTTGTTATGGTACGCTCACTCTGACATCTAGGATCCAGTATATGGTGCCAGTTAAAATAGCAATGACAAAACAATATCTTCTTTCCTTACATGTTTAGGAAAATATCTCCAACTTTGACATCGTCATGGAGTCTGATGAGGGCACCTTCAAGCCATCTGGACTGGGTTTTACTGGCAATGCGAAAGCTCGGGACATCGTGAAAGAGATCATGACTCTGCTGCAGCCCATCAATGTTACGGATGTTTACGACAATGCAGATGGAACAGACATCGATTACTGGATGAAAGATGGGGTACCCGGTGAGAGTGCTTTACAGCTGATATTGACGCTCCTCCCGTGGGGTGGCAGGTTGGATGGGTGGTCTGGTGTTTTGAAAACACTAAGAAATGCTTTCTCCAGAGGAGTAAAATTTACTATAGGTAAAATGCAGGAATGTTAAAAGATGGCCAACAGAAATAGGACATAAAGTGCACTTGAGCTGCAGTTTAATAATGATATAGATTATACATAGCATAACATGCCTAAAATCTTCTTTTCGGCTTTAAGGATTTATAATAATTAATCTCAGACTCGTGCTTTATAAATAGTAAACTAAGGCATAGGGGAATTCTCCAATGCAGAACAAATAATTTTTTTTTTTTTAACTTTGAAATACAATGCTTTTTCTCCCTGTTTTATATGCTGAAGAAACAGTGTTTTTGAAATGTGGCATTTAAAAGGTTAAGGGGCATTAAGGTGTGCTAAAGGGGTAACATTCTGCCAAGTTAAAACTGGTTTAGGGGTTTGTTTGGAGTATTGTATCTGGCTCCCAGTGAGGAGCAGCTTGTTGGCAAAGAGGCTTGCAAGCTGTGAGAGATCCACCACTGGCAGCCCCCCTGTGCAGGAGACCCCACACCAGCACAGGGGCTTGCAGAGCACCAGAGTCCCAGTCAGAGGCCAGCCTGGGTGAAGCCTTAGTGAATTTCCATGGTAGCTTCCGCACTTGAATAATAGCAGAAAGAAAAAAGTTTCATAACACAGATAGTAAGAAAATTATGATCCCTTTTAAAATTTTAAGGTTTTTTCTCTGGTGTTTTATGGCTGAAGTAGGCTGGCATATTTCTCATGCTAGTTTTAGTAGTAACTACTATATGCTTAGAATCTCTTCGTATTTGATTAACTGCCTTGTTTTTCACCTGGTCTTGTGGAAGACCCAGTGGGTCATGGAATATATGTTTCTTATTTATGGTCAGAACTTTTTGCTTCTCACTCACCTAGGGTGTACAAAGATACCATAAAGTTGACTGCCTCGAAAAATGCATGGATGTCTAATTTTCAAGGCAAGATATCTATGCCAAGCAAGAAGTATGGATGAAGGGATATTGTTAAACAGCCAGGGATTCATTTTCAGCTGGTGTGCTGCTTTCCAGGTGAAGTGCAGGCTGTTTGGTGCAATGTCATACAGCTGTGACACTGATGTGCACTTGGGTTCTTCGGCTCTGTAAGCCTCTGTAAGGTGCCTCCACACCTTACGTGAACATTAGAACCACATGCTGGATTGAGGGACTGTAAGCACTGCTGAGAGGCTGTAGCCACGCATCGTCCTCCACAGCCCATAAGCGCCCGTGCAAAGGATCCTGATCCCAAATTTCCAACCGACATGTCTGTGCTGTAGTTGGAATATGAGAACTCATCATACAGCCCATGTTTAGAAAACCATGTTTAGGTGTATTGGAATGATTTCCTAGGTAAGGTGTTGGGGACAGAACATGGAGGCCATTACAGTCAGTCATCGGGGACTTCCATTGTGCTTCCTGTCTGAGGGTGACAGATTATGGAAGGAGAGAGAAGAATTTGAGAGAGAAGGGATTTGAATGTCTTATTTTCAGTTTATAATGTGAGTGGTGCTTGTGATGATAGCATGTACTGAGCTCTTGTACACCGCTTTGTTAGCTGACGTACACCTGAATCACAAACAGCTACAGTTTGCCATGGTCCTCTTGATTAGTCACCTGGGCTACATGAATAAAGTACACTCAGCAGGAGCAGTGCAGAAATGAGAGCCATCTCCCATGGTCGCCCGTACTCCTCAGAAAGCATAAACTGAAAAATATCATAAACTATAAGCTTAAACTTGGGAAAATATAAATACACCCAAACCAAGACCTCAGTTTTTAAATAAATGTGATTTGCTTTCCTATTAAAAATTTGGCACATTAATTGATGGTGGATTTTTTTGCTGTCTGAAGCTTTGATTTATTTAACTTCCCATTTAGCAAATAACAAAGTGTTCGTGCAGCATAAAGGAACAGTGATTCTTTTTTTTCCCCATTGAGCTCTGGTGGGAAGGAATTAGCTCCATTAAAAGAATTTTGGCTGCTTTCGATTGTATTTCCTAGTGTACCAGGGAGAAGTCTAAGACATCTTGTAATCTTCACGCCTTGTCTGCAGTATTCTCACTGCTCAAATGAGCCCTTATGGTATATAATAACATTGAACAAATTGAACACACTGTAGCAGCTTTTATAATTTTGTCCAATTCAAACAAGCAGTCAAGTGTTGACACTTCATCAATTTTATTTAAATATTTTCTTGAAAATGCACTTGGTGGCTTTGTTTCTGCAACAGTGAGAGAAAATATGGTGTACTTCTTGAACAGTCAGAATAGTTTCTGACATAATTTCTCTAGAATTTTTCTCCTTTTCGGTGTTGAATAGATTCTGGGATTCATCTTTTTAGATGCTATTAAAATTCTGCTCCTCCTGCTTCTTTTGGTCTGAAAGATCTGCAGAGGGCAACAATATGTGTGTTTTTCAGAGCTGTTCGTAGCTGCTTCCGAGATGGGCGAAATGACTCTTGCTCTTTCCTCTGTCTTGTTTCCAGCATGTTTATTTTTAATGGGCATGCAATGAAATGTTGTTTATAATGTTACTTAAATGTATTTGCAAGAAAACAGTGGTGACTCTTCTGAGATTTTAGGATGAGAGGCCAGGAGAGTTCAGAGTGCTTTGTAAACCTGAAGCTTAACTAATACCTCTAAAACATAAGCAAGGTGATCTGCGCCAAACACAGCAGTTTGATGCTTTATAACTGTGGAGTATTAGAACTATTTCCCTCAGTGGCCTTTACATTGGATTATTTTGAGAACAGTTCAGCCCAGCGATGAGGAGTGTCTGTAGCTGTGTTTTTCTAGCGATAGCCAGTTTTCAGCTACTGAAAATATTTGTTTAACATTTGTTTTGCTTTTTCATGAAGCATAAATCAAATGAAATGGGGGTTTTATGGTGTCGTATTCTGTGCTGTGGTTTTACAGTTGGAAGTGACCATCGGTCCTAAGACTGCTCCTTTATTAATTATGCAATTATCTTCTTCAGCTTTCTTTTTAAGGGTTCGATTACGTATTTGTTTTTAGTTAGAGATACATTTAAACTGTGGCACATAAAGTTGTTCCCTTCCAATACTGAGTCCTAATCAAGTCTGGCCAGAATTTGCAAATGTAGGTGGGGAGACAGGTTGGTTGGGTTTATTTGTTTGGTTTCTTTGCATGCTTTTTCACAACAGGCTTCTTCAGTGTCTGAAAAGGTTAAAAACCCATTAAGCAAGCCCTGCTAGACCAGCACTTGGGTATTTTTTTTGAAAAAGCAAGATATCTGGTGATCACAAGGACACTTCAAACATGATTTAGACCAGTTCCTAAGGAAATAGAACCAGGGCTGAATCAGCCTTCCCTGCAAACCTTCAGAAGCTGAGAAGGGGGAATGACGTGATTATATTTGTATTATGGTATCCAGTGAACATTAGTTCAGCTTTAGGTGTTAGGAGAGAGGAAAATGGGCGCTCTACTATTTTTGCAGAGGGCAGGCTGTTGTGACACAGAGTATTTCCAGGAGAGCTGGTACAAGGACGATCCTCTCTGCCAGGCTCATCGGGGAGGTTATCTCTTCCTGCCCTGCTTATGATGGGAACACTTGTCTGTTAGGAACTGAGCTGTATTTGAGATTGAGCTGACCCAGGACATCAAACAACTCCCAAAAGGCACGTGGCAACTCCCCTATTTAAAATTCAACCAGTGACCTAAAGGTGAAACTCCTTTTTGCAATGTCACTCTGAACCTTGATAGTTGTTCGTGTCTTTCTGTCTCCCCAGTGATGATGTCTTGCTTTTTTGTTACATTACACAAGAGGAGGAATTATTCTTCCAGAAACTAATAAACTGGTAGTTCATCTAACTTTAATGTTTCTTCAGAAATCAAAAATTCATTGCTAATCCATTCTATTATTCATTTTCTTGGAGGTGGAAAACAAATACTATCATATATCATTTCTCTCATTTTTATATTTTCATAGTGCTTCTTTATTACCTTCATCTAAAATAAGATGTATTTTGGCCCTTAGACACTGGACTTCGACATGCATGGTTTCCTTTCTTATTACATAAGAGGTCAAATCCTTCAGTTCCACCCCTTTTCTGGAGTGTGCTGCCCACCCGTCCCCATGTCTCCATCATCCCTTGTAGGACCAAACTCCAGCGCGGGCCTGCCAGGTGCTTGAGCCAAGCCTGCTCCTCTGCTTGGTGTCAGCCAGGGGCGAGTTTTAGAAAGTGGTGTAATGGGAAAACTCCCTGACTTGAGGTTGCCAGCCAGGCTTGAAAAATTGGGTAAACTCTCTATTTCCCAAATTATAAGTAAGTAAACCCCATTCGCTCTTGCCTATGTCACTGTTTGGGAGTGATAGTCCACTGCGATGCATAAAGCACTGCCCCTCAGCGTACCTGAGGGGTATATATGCTCTGCAGACTTGGACAGACTCTTTGGATCTAGCTTTTTTTTTATTGCCAGAAGAATAAAAACTTTAAGGAAAAAAAGGAAAAATCAGATTCATGTAGCCTAGGACTTCATAGGCCAATGATGAAAAGCCTTTGGCTTTGATTGTGCACAGGTAAGGGATGTTTCACTTCATGAAGACTTTCTGAAAAGATGAGGAAAGAGAAAAAGATTTCCTTAAAAACAGACATTAAACTTAATGTCTTCACTTTATTATGTAGCGATTGTGTGATTTGTGATCTGAGATGTTTAGTGTAGGGTATCATGTGGAGAGCTCCAGTTATTTGACCAACTGACTAGTACAAGTGAAATGTCTTCTGCTTGCTCGTTCAGCAAAAAGTTGGACAAAACTCCTGAACACTACTCAAAACCCCAGCTTTAGGTGTAGTATTACAAATACTGACATATTTTTAGTTACTCCACAGTTGCTACGTTTTTGTACTTGCCGAGTTCCCACTGCTCTGGACATGTGTTGAAGCACACCACCAACACCAGATACTATGAGCTTGGTTTATTTTTGCATGGAAATGAGGGGTAAGGGGCTTACAGTCTACACCTGTATCTTGCCTGAATCGTGGTCTCAGTGAGTCTGAGATATACCAGCACTGTTGTGTGATAATTAGCGACATTGTATTGCTTTTTCCAGGTCATTTGTTTCCTTTTAAATATCTTATTTTATCATTCCGAAAGGAAATATGGTGTTCCACTACAGAAGTCAAATTTTCTGCAACTTGGGAGGTATTAAATTAAACCAGTATGCTAAGAGAACAATTATAATTGCTTGGCACTTAAAGAGCCTACTATAAGTGCTACAGCTGTTAGAACCATTTAAAATCTTGATTGCCAAAAGAACTGTGTGTATTAATCTGTAAAATAATTCATCTATGCCCTAATTTATCATTGTTCCATAAAAATGGGCTTTTGAAATTAGAAATTACTCTAGAGTAATTAAATAAATTTAATATGTGGCAACTTTTTATGAAGGTGGATACCTTAAAAGGCTCATAGTTTAACATAATATCTCAGTTATATTAGCCTTTCATATGACCTTTTCTGATTTTAATAAAATTAATAAAGTCTTTGAGACGAATCATTCAATGAAAGGACTTGTCTGGTAGCACAAATAGTTGTGCTATTTGACTGCCAGACAACTTGACCATACTTTACATACAATTCTTTACACCTTTGTTCTGCTTGGGCTAGAGTCTTGTTTTGGCATATTGGAGTATGGGGCTACTTCTAATACTACTTCTAATAATTAACAGGAAACATCGGAACTGCAAGTTTGTTTGTTTCATGTAGGCTAGACACAGACCATGCAAATACTCAGCTGGGATAGTACTGTTGGAGAGAGGGATGGAGTTGGGTGATTAGGCACAGTGCCTGAATGTGTATTTTACTGGTAGTTTTTAAAGGGCTTCTGTAATGTATTTCTCATTACAGCATGTACATTTCTAATGCAAGGGCACAGGGTGGTCCTGTTAAGTCAAAAATAATGTGTCATCTTTGGAGCAAAATAATTCATTATCATAGCAAATACTTGAAAACTGCTCATTTACACTTATTTTAACAAAAAGTAAGACTACTTCTGAATGAGCTTGCTGAAGTCTACCTTAGCTATGAGCTGCCACTCTTCAGGAATATGTTTTAAGAGTAATTTATTAGATACTGATAAAAATATTAAGAAGAGAAAGGTTGACACAGTCAAGGGCAAATGCTGCAATTAGTAGTAGATAGTACTAGGTGGTTTTACTTCACTCAATATTAGTGACATTTTAGTGAAAGCAAGATCACAAAAGAACTGCAGGAAGACTTGGAAATCTAGAAATTGTACCCTGAAGTGAGAAACAAGAGATGTTAAATCTCTCTTCATTTATGCAAATCTATGGTAAGTGATGACTCAACTACAGCATACACATTAGGCCGGGAAGTGATTTTTCTAACTGCAGCACCTTTCTCCCTTATTTTAAAAAATAGCAGTCTATCTGAGTCTAAACAAATTCGAAGTGGATGAAAGCAAACACCTTCTTCCAACAAGGTTAGTGAGCTACAGAGGCACCTCGCAGACTTGGTGAATTCTCCATCATTTTGAAAGTGTAAAAGAAGACTTGGGTGTCCTTCAAAAAGAAAAGGGTAATTCAAGCAGGAGGAACGGGCTTGATGCAGTAGCTACAAGGTGAGGTTCTTTGCCATGTGTTATTCAGAAGGTATGATTAGATGGTAATGGGTCTTGCTGGCCTTAAAAAATCTGTGAATCTTCCAGTAAGTCTTACAAGCATTTTCAGTAACAAAATACCTCCTTCCCCATTTAAGCCTCACTCATTTCAAACAGGCTACCTTTTTGAATATCAAAAGCTCTTGTCTTTGATTTGTACAATGTTTAGATAACCCTAATTACAATTTAAAAAAAAATAGAACGATTGTTAATTTGCTGATCCCAGAGGAAAATTGAACAGTGAAATGAAAAATGTTTGCAAAACTCTATTATACACTGCTGAACAGCTTGAGTTTCTTATTTTATTTCTAGTTATTCTCTTTTCTTCAGTATCTATGATGCAGTTTATTTAACAAAGTTTTCTTGGTAGTCACAAGCTAAGAATTAAAGCATATGGTTAAGTAGCTGATATTACATGGTACTTAAATTTATCTTTCAAAAAACTGAGGCAAGGTAGCTTTAAAATAATCTTATATGAATATTACAGTAAATTAGTTTGAAACACTGACATTCTGATTGGCTTCTCGAGTCCTAGAAAAAGTAAAATTGTTCCAGTGCATTCAACACTGTACAAGTACTAAATAAGTTTATTAATCTAGTAATGAAAACTTAAATTAAGGTGTTTCAAATAAAACCATAAATTCTAATGGTTCTTGCACTTTTTGGCTAATGGACTACTTTCTCTTAAAGATATTTTGTCACTGTTCCTTCTGTAAATATTATTAAGGTTGAATTTTTTCCTTACTTTCAGATGCTTACTCTTCAAAAAATGACGAGGTGAATTGGCCTAAAAGACCCTGTTATTAAATAGGTTCCTTCTGTAAGCACACAAAATTCCTAAACATTTCAAAAATCAATAAATTTGCTCCTGCCACTCACCTTCTGAGCAGCAGAATATGCTCTGTCTCAGAAAAGAAACACTGAAAATATCTAACTGAAAATCTCATTTGGATTTGGGGTGTGGTTGTTTTTATTCTGGCTGTGCCTCTGAGAGGCATTAATTCTCTATTGTTTGCTGTGTAGGAAGGCTGAATTCTGTTTCTGTGGGTGGGAATATTCTTTTCATATGGAAGCATTTGCCATTTGTTGATCCTAAAAAAACAAGTGTCCAACATTAACACATAGAGATCAGTGTTAACATGTTAAATACGCAGTTTGGAAGTACAAGTTAGTTAAGCCTTATTCCTAGAACTGTCCCCGACTTCACTAAAGCAAATAAAGAAGTAGGTTGAAAAAATAAAGGGTTTAATTTGTGCTTTGTAACACAGTTGGAGGTGGAAAGTGTTTGCCAATGGAAAAGTGTGAAAGTTAAAGGTGATTATCTCCACTTTTTTTTCCCCCTACCTGTTTGGAATTTGTATGAAAAATGAGACACATTCACAGTGTGGAAATGTTGGGAGATTTCTCACCAGACATGTAATGATCCAGAATGGCTGTTAGGAACAACAGCAGAAGTATCTGTAGATTCGTGGATTTCATTCCTGGAAAACAAACTGTAAAGGCTTCAGTATTCAAAACTGAATAAAAAAATGAACCCTTCAGTAGCATTCCAGGAAGACCACGCGTAAGCTGCTCTTGATGGGAGACACACAGGTTAAAAGGATTAAGGTCTGGCTTGCAGTTCTCCCAGTAGTTTCCTATATGAAGTCATATGATGAGTGTTTTTAATAGGATTCTTCAGGGCTTGGTACATCCTCAAGTACTCAGAGTTTCCATTGGTGGTTTGGAATCAAGTTTAAAATTACAAGAAAACACAGCTGATGTAATTGCTATTGGAATGATAAAGAATGATGAGAACAAGCTGATCATCCAGCCAGGGTGATTATGTTAGTGTGAGTCCGCTCTGTCCACTTTGTTCACATCTTTCTTGTACTGCAGTCCCCAAATGAAGGTGCAGTATTTAGAAAAAATCACTTCCTTGGACCTGTTGGCTGCCCTATTGCTGATATAGCCCCAGACGTTACCGTCATTGTCATAAGGTCTCGCTGATGCCTCTTATCCAGCAGGGCCTGCAGGTCCTGTTCTGCAGAGCTGCTACCCTGCTAGTGCACCTCCAGCCCATATGCAGTGGGTTGTCCTGTTCCTCTGCAGGACTTTGTCTTTGCTGAATTTTCAGCCTCTTCAGGCCGATCCTGGATTTTGAGCTGTGTGAAAAGCAGCTCAGCCTTCCTGCACACACAATTGCTTCTTCCACAAATTTAATGCATCATAGAATCACTTGGGTTGGAAGAGACCTTCAAAATCATCGAGTCTAACCATAAACCTACACTGCCAAAACCACCCCTAAACCACGTCCCTCAGCACCACATCTACCTGTCTGTTAAATACCTCCAGGGATGGTGATTCCACCACTTCTCTGGGCAGCTTGTTCCAATGCTTGATAACCCTTTCTGTAAAGAAGTTTTTCCTAACATTCAACCTAAACCTCCCCTGGCACAACTTGAGGCCATTTCCTCTTGTCCTATTGCTTGTTACTTGGGAGAAGAGATTGACCCCCACCTCGCTATAACCTCCTTTCAGGTAGTTGTAGAGAGTGATAAGGTCTCCCCTCAACCTTCTCTTCTGCAGGCTAAACAATCCCAACTCTCTCAGCTGCTCCCATAAGACTTGTTCTCTAGACTCCTCACCAGCTTCGTTGCCCTTCTCTAGACACAAAGATGCAGTCCATCCCTGTCTTCTGGGTCATTGCTCAAGATGCAAAGGGTACTGGCCTGGTATTGACCCCTGAGGGTCACACCACTCACAACCAGCCACCAGGTAGACCTCAAACTATTGATAGATACACTTTGAGCCCAGCAGTCTGGTCATCTTTCCACCCACTTTTATTCCACCCCTCCAGTTCATAGTTTTTCTGGGGAGTGAAAGCCAGTTTGTCTGGCTTATAGTTCTCTGGATACCGCTACTTTTCATTTTACAAGGAGCATAACATTTGCCTTTTTTCAGTCATTGGGGACTTCTCCTGAGTGCCACAATTTTTCTGAGATGATGAAAGCAACCTCTCAGCGGCATTGACTAGTTCCCTCATGCAGCCCATCCAGTCCCATTAATTTTTATATGCTCCATTTACTTAAACAATCTCTAATTTTATCTTCCTATACCATGAGTAGTACCTGTTCCTCCTTCTCCCTAACTCTTCCGCCAGGCAGAGGCCTGAGAGTTAAAGTTTAAACCACAGGAATTACTTTCTTACTATTCTTTCGTTACTCATTATATAGAGAATAATACAGCACTTCCACAGCATTTTTGCCCCAAGCAATCTGGAAGTTTTACAAGGAAAGGAAGCTGTAAAAACATCTTGACTGACCATGCAGGGCACATTGGAGTTTTGAACCAAGTATGTTTTTGATCGAGGATCAGAAAGCTTTTTGTGACAGACCTTTAGCTATTACTCAGAAAACTTGTCCCTTCCTTAAGCAGCAAACACATCATGCTTGCATTTGCGGGTGACATTTGAGGTGTAAATGTCTGAGGCTTCTGAAGAATGCTTCTGATAGTAGACCTGGTTGAACAAACACAAAGCTAAGAAATCATTGTATAGAAACATCTTCCTAAAAGGGGCAAGTTTCAAATTATTTCAGTGGCAATCTCTCCAGTTAACATTTATAAACTTCAGAATGGGAACCCTTCTGTTTCTCTTCAAAACTGATTTTACAGATTGGGTCTGCAGTGCTACTGAATTTCTGAAAAGCGGCATTTATTGAGCACCAGTTTTCTTCACAGATACCTGTCTTTCCAGTGACATTATATGTGCTTTCATGCACTAATTCCAGTCAATTCAGCCATACACTACAGAAAAACAGCTAAGTGTGAAAGAAACTGAATATACATTTGTATTTTGCAGTGGCAAATCCTCCAGAAAGGCTCATGGGCTGCAAGAGAGAAGGTGCGGGATTACTGTTCCAGCTCTGGCATGAGCTGCTACCATCACCCAACAATTTATGCTTCCTCAGTTTCCCTGATGATAGCAGTTACCTGAGGAGTGCTGAGGAGCTGCTTTTTGTTTGTAAGGTGGTCCATCTTCTGCTGGAGCCATCAGACCTTGCATTTATTGAGCACGAGGGCAGCTTTACCTAATTGAATGTTGTGGATGTGTGTAAAGAAAATAGCAGCGTATGTGGAAAGAGCTTCCTACAAATGTATTTTAGGGATGTGTAAACAAATCTGTCTGCAAGGACAAAGCATGCACCTCAATGCGAGCAGCAGTTTATTCAAGTTCTCCATCCAAAGAGCCAGAAAACCTAATTAAGAGTTATTATCCATCAGGGCCAGGCTGTCCACAGCTCTCGGCTGTTTGCAGTGCCTGTGACAGCGCTGTCTCAATCACAATGTAGGGCTTGGAAATGCACCAAAGAAAACGGGCACTTTTCCTGTTGCTTAGATTTTGAAACAGTTCTGTTCTATTAACTGTATTAAACCTGAGCAATGACCTTCTGGGACAGCAGAATTTTTGTACTTGTTGCTGCTGTTTTTAAAGAAAGCGAAAGTAAAGAAATAGCTGAAAGCAGGGATTTTCAGACTCTGGTCTCCAGACTCCTGAGGGACTGTGGATTACTCCTAAAAATGTACAATTTCATCTGCTACTAAGAGAGCAAGTTTGTTGTCAGTGGGCTTAATCATCCATCTGTTGCCGGTTGGGATCATCCGCGTGTGAGAAAATGTTTATGGATTTTAAAATTGGAACAAGTTGAAAACCAATAATGGCATTCTGGAGGGGAAAGAAGTTGAGCAGCTTGGTTTCTCAAGGGGTAGATTCTCATCCCTATGAGCAGAGACAGGAGGATTTAGAGTACTGACGTTTTACAGTTACCCCCAATTCCCTTGGGAATGTGTAGCATACAAACACCTCACTGGCTGGCAGCTATGGGAAGCAACTTACAAAAGTAAATAGACAAGACAGAAAAACTAAAATTATCTCAGGGCAGAGGTTATTGTGAAGAATCCTAAAGAAAAGTGGTTTTACCTAAAGATGGGATGTCTGGATTGCCTGCCTGCTTCCCGCCCTCCCCAAATCCAAGTCCAGCAACAACAACCAAAGCACAGTGAAAGGTGCTGGAAACAGGCTGAGAAACTTCAGTGCTCGGTTGCCCATCTCTGAGCAAACAGATGTGACGAAGCAAAAACCAGCTTAGCACAGGTCGTCTGGAAACAGATTTTCAAATATTTTAAAGCCTTGTACTCCCTAAATAAGAAACTTCTAGGGTCAGGGCTTTTAGCAGTATTTTCCACACACCCATGCATTGCAGTTCATGTGAAATATTTAGGAGCAGGACATTTTTCTGATGTAAAGTTCTTATTTCTGGGCTGTTCATAAAATGCAACGAGGCTACTCCAGAAGTTTGATGTCTAGTTTAATGCTGCATGCAAGGTCCACTTGGAACAGTGATCCTGAATTTCCCTCTGTCTCTCAGGCCAGACTTGGCTGTAGTCATGGGTCAAGTCAAGCGCCTGAGAAAGTAGTTCTGTAGCCTGTTAAGGAGCTATTTCAGAAATGCGTACAAACAGATGAGATTTCAAAGACCCACAGAACTGGCAAGAAGGTCTCTAGAGAGCCTCTAAACATCCTCAGTTCCAACACAGTCTTGCCAATGCCTGTGTCATTTCTTTCACATTTGTTCATGCTGTTCTTGAAGACTTACTATAATGGAAACATTATAGACCAACTGGTCTGTCCCAGTGCTATTCTTAGTGTTTAGGGAAGTTTTTCTAGTACCTAACCTAAGTCTTTCCTGCTGCAAATTAGAGTGCATTAGCTCTCTTTTCTTTCCATTACAAATCCAGAGACACGGTTATTTCTGTCCTCTTGCAGCAGGCTTTTGTATGAAGTTGATTTTTTCCTTTCTTGGTGTACTAGTTTATACTTGCCTCTACTGATCAACACCCTGTTGGTTTTTTTAAGTGTCTCCAGTTTGTGAAGGTTGCTTAACAAATTCTCATCTTGCCCTCAGTGTCCCTGCTGTATGTTCCTGGTTGGTGTCATCTCTTAGCTTAGGAAGACTCTACTGCATTGTTTTGGTCTATAATGAAAATATCATATAGCCTCAGACCCCTGTGGTGCCCCCCTCTATACATCCTTGAATTTGTTACTCCCTAAGTACTCTGTCCACCCAGTTTGAACCAACCTTATAATATACACAATTTTCTCTGTCTCTTCTGGTGTCCTTGGTGATTAACATAACTTTGAGCTTTTGTACCTGCACAAAAAATCTATATAGCATCAGAAAGTTAGTTCAAAGGGAGCTATCGTGTATACTGAGGACACAGACTGAGGTGCTGGATCATACTATATTCTGGTAATATCTGGCGATCACAGTGCTTTTGTGACTGGAATGAAAAGCATTAATCCTAGGTGTATGTTTTGGAGTTTCTTCATAGTTAGAATGCATTGCAGAAGTAGTTTCTGCAGGTAAATTAACTCTTTAAGCCTTTAAGGAAAGAAAGAAAGATATTGAGAAATGTTGGTTTGCAAAAACAACATCTATTTTGATGAAATTATAATAGAAAATAACAGAATAGTGAGTTCCACTAAGAATAAACATGTAGTTAAAATTTAGAACAATTATAGAAAGTGTTGTTTAAGGTTTTTGTTTCACATATGTATTAAGTCAAGAAAATGTGCATGATTGGAATATTTGGTTTTACTGCTTTATTTCACTTTGTGAGAATAGTTTGGGGTGCTTTTTTTTTTTCCCATATGAGTTGGGAAAAGAGAAAAGCAGAATTGCATCATTTGCTGCAAAATGAAAAGCCCAGCTTTTCCCAGCTCTGCCTTTCATTGTTTACCTGTCTTAAGGATTCCATGAAACTGCAGTTCTTTGCGTGGTGTGTTACTGCAACCAGATAATATGGGTTACGAATTAGTAGTTTAATCAAAGCAAAGCAGTCCTTATACTGTACAAGTTACTCTCTGGAAATTGATGCAGGCACGAACCAGGCTAGTTCCAGGTTTTATCAAATTGTCCGATCACGTCTTTAGGTGAAAGCCACCATCAAAACTATCATCATCTCTGGAAAAAAATGAAAAGTACATGAGGTTTATATGAACAGCACAGAAAAGGTAAATAGTTATCCTCTATAATATTATATTATAGATAGTGCCCTATTGCATTATAGAGAATAATAATCCACCTTTTATAATGTACCTGGAGGATCAGAGCATCAACACTAAGCAGAGAACAGACTTAAGACAAAAGGACACAATTCTCTGGACAACTGATAACTAACTGCATGGAGGAAATCAGCACCACAAGATGTTTTGGAGACTGGGATCAAACATAAATTTGAAAAGGATGGACTACTGCATGGGAGAAAGGTCCAGCAAAGGCTGTGCTGCGCAGTAATACAAATGCGAGTTCCTGTTCAGAAAGTCCATAAACTGTTGATGGCTGAACACATATACTGAAGGTGGAGACTCTGTTTCTCCCATTCTTTCCCACAACATTGGCTGCTACCAGAGGCAGGGTAGCAGGCTGGCTGAACTTTTGGTTTTTTCCCCAGTTCAGCTGTTTTTATCTTCTAAGTAGCACTAGTCTGCGTATAGTCTAAATAGTCCTAAATAATCCAGGTAGCCAGGCTCACAGTACTCTTTACAGTCTTTTAGATGCAGGGATGTTCTGCACGTTATTTAAAGTGTTAGATGTACATTATGATGCAGTCTTTCCTTTGAGCCTTTGTTTCCATATAATATAAATCCGGGGCCCTCTTCCTGCAGCTGGGTGCCTGCGGCTTCCCGCTGCAGCACTTGGCCCGAGCTGAAAGGCGGTGTAAGGCAGATGGGAAGGGAAAGGGGAGAGGGAAGATGAAGTGGCTGGGGTAGTGCTGAGCGGAGTCTTAGGCTGAAAGCTTTCCAGGCTAGCTACTCTCAGATGAAAGCATCTTTTAGTTGGTTTCCATATTTAGGCCGGAGACAAGCAGGAAATACTAATGATACCGATGATCATTATTGACTCCTTGTGTATTACTTCTGTTCTGTGCTTTAAAAATGCTAACCAAATCTGCAAGCAGATGAAACGTAGCAGCAGCCCTTCGCATCCAAATTAGAGACTCTGAAATAAGCTGAATGGGTTTGAACTGGAGGACTACACAGATGATCAAGGGACTGGAGCATCTCTCTTCTGAGGAAAGGCTGAGAGACCTGGGTCTGTTTAGCCTGGAGAAGACTGAGAGAGGGGATCTCATCAACACTTATAAATACTTAAAGGGAGGGTACTGGGAGGAAGGGGCCAGAGTCTTTTCAGTGGTGCCCAGCGACAGGACATGGGGCAATGGGCACAAGCTGGAACACAGAAAATTCCATCTGAACATGAGGAAAAACTTTACTTTGAGGGTGGCAGAGCACTGGAACAGGCTGCCCAGAGAGGTGGTGGAATCTCCTTCTCTGGAGATCTTCAAAACCTGCCTGGATGCCATCCTGTGCAACCTGCTGTAGGTGGACCTGCCTTGGCAGGGAGGTTGGACCAGATGATCTCTAGAGGTCCCTTCCAACCCCTAACATTCTGTGATTCTGTGAAATTAAAAAAAAATAATTTGTGTCTTTTCATTTGTATTTCAGAGCAGAATTAAGGTCCTATGTACATGTAGCATGTATAGATATTACCCAGAAAAGTCTTTAGAAAAATACTGTTGAAGGCTGGGGTTTTTTGGGTTTCTTTTGTAGCATTCAGGCTTTCACTGGTGCATCTCACAGACTGACGTGGGCCCTTGCATTAATAGCAGCCCCCGGAGGAACAGGCAGCCGTCTCGCAGGCTGCAGTATGTACCTGCAGAGTCTATGCCGGTTTCAAGCGAGCCGTAGCACAGTCTCTGTGCGCAGCCTGCATGCGGGAAGCTGCAGAAATAGATGGCCACTAATGGCTGAAATCCCCAGTGCTGGCAAAGCCTCGTTAATTCTTGGGGTTTTCTTTTTTTCCCTGTTGGGGAGGTTCCAAAGCTGTTTGCACAGAAGTGTCACAATCAGCCCTGAAAATTGTTATTAGCTCTGCAGCCACCATTTCTCTGGAGCTTGTGGCTGCCAGCAGCAGGAAGGAGATGGGCTCTGAGAGGCAGCTCTCGCCCTCTCGCTGTGCCGGAGCGTGAGAAGCGCAGGCTGAACATGTCAGGGCTTCGACGCGCCGCTGCAGCAGCTCGTTTTCTTGGCCCGAACAATTTCAGCCCTTCTAACGTCTAGCTAAGAAACAGATTTCATTGCGCAGCTAAAACTAATCGACGAATTTTAGACATCTTAATCTTGAAAGCAACCCCAATTATACACATCTTTAGTTTTAAATCCCTAAGATGTGCTAAATGGGAAGCATCGAGGAAAGTTAATTAGTCTGCTTGCCTCTTCCTAATTACTAATGGATACTTTTGTTGTCCACCAAAACCTGCTGGCTAGATTTTAGGGCAGATGTTAATGTGCAGTCATAATTAAAAGCACATGCAGTGGATGCTGCTGAAGCCTCCAAGTGCTCTGCATTTATGTCTTTTATTTCAGGACACTTGGGGGAAAGAAGTGATCATCACACAGTTAAAAATGTCATTTACTTCCTTCTTTTCCACAAAGCTCCTCTGTTTCGGTCAGACAAGTAGCTGCCAGGAAATCTGTTAATGGTTAAATGATTTCGAGACACAGAATCATCGAATCACCCAGGTTGGAAAAGACCTTTAAGATCATCAGGTCCAACCATCAACTTAACACTGCCAAAATCACCACTAAACCGTGTCCCTCAGCGCCACGTCTACCCGGCTTTTAAATACCTCCAGGGACGGCAATTCCACCACCTTCCTGGACAGCCTGTTCCAATGCTTGATAACTCTTTGGTGAAAAAATTTTTCCTGATATTCATCCTAAACCTCCCCTGGCGCAACTTGAGGGCATTTCCTCTTGTCCTGTCGCTTGTTACTTGGGAGAAGAGACTGACCCCCGCCTGGCTACAACCTGCTCTCAGGACATGGAGCAGCTTTTTTGAGAACATTATCTTGGTGTCTGTAAAAGCTTTTTCACTTGGTAACGATTTCATTCACTAACCCTTAGCCCAAGTCATGACTTCAAGTTTCTAATTAGAGAGCAAGCGGGAAGGGACTCTGCGTGGTCCTCAGGGCCTCAGCTAAGAGAGCGCTAAGAAACACTCCTGTAATAATTTAACAGGGGTGAGAGCTCCTGCCTGCCGAGCCAGCTCTCCTGCCCCAGTCAGGATTGCTGCTTCGCCCGTGCCTTGTGTTGGTCCTCCCCAGCCGGCCGTGTCTTGGCATCACCTCCCCGAGATGTGCGAAATCGTGGCTTGAGCTCCTCTCTCAGCCCTTCTTATGGCTTACCTGGGCAAAAACATCTGCCTCCTTCTTTAGGTGTAGAGCATCCTTTCTGTGGCAAAAAAATAGGACAGTATTGAATACACGTTGCCGTCATGGATAGCATCATTCCATGCCTTTTACTGCTTTTCTCTGGTTGTTCTCTTTTCTGTTTTGATTTGCAGTGCATTTTAAATTCATTGAGACAGGAAGAAGTGTGACTGCTCTCCCATTGTTTCAAGAAGAGGATATTTGGTGTCTCCATTCACTAAAATAGGTGGCTGTAAAGGCATTCTGGGTGCCTCTTCTAATTCCAGATAAGCCTTGGGCTCTCAGTACACGGCACAAGACAGAATCTAATTATTGAAGTAATTATTATTGCCTTCTCCGCTACACTGTGTTTTTCCAAGCCCAGAGCCACCTTTGGAGTCACAGGTGTGGACCGGGCTGGCAGCAGTAGGATGTGATGGCAGTCTGTCAGCCTGGGAACGATTTGACTGCACTTACCTGGAATGAGTTACTTATTTAAAATCTCACTTGTCTATTTTTGAACCCTGAAAAGAATATGTGACAGCGGAAGGTTTTCCCTTCTTTACTCAATGCATTCTGATTTCAATGCCTGCATTTCTGAAAAGGTGGTGCTTTTTTTTCACCTCTTCTGAAGAACCTGATAGTAGCTAAGTCTGAGGTTTGGCTAGTCAGGACTAATAAGACCTGCTGTTTTTTCTTCTGTGTCGGTTCTTGTAGGAGTGGGAAGTGGAAATTATTCAGCCAATAATCATACAAGACTATTTTACAACGATGGATCTTAAAGGAAGAAAAATCAACCTCTTTTTCTTTACTGTCAAATACCTGTCAGTTTTAAAGTGAAGATGTAAAAGTAAAGTGAGAATGGAAAAGTAAAATAAATATTGCCCCAAGTGTAAGAATTTTTCAATCGGATGTTATTTTTAGGTAAGACCTTTAATTACAGTTTGACTGAGTAGTCATTGCAGTCCTTTCAGTTTTGGAGCGTGCCATTCTATTTAGCAAGTGCGTATTTTGCTCCTGAAGGTTTTTAAATTGTATGTGGGTTATTAGATGTGGATGTGTATATGTATATGGTATGTGTTTGCTGTGTAAAAAAAGTCTTCACGTATGTGAAAGGAATCAGTTATCATATCTTCTCTTTTCCAATGAAACCTGAGTATTTTGAACTTTTTGATAGACTGTAAGGTTCAGCTGTATTCTCAGACTTCTCTTAGCAATGAACATAGAGTAAGAAACATTTTAATCAGTTTAAGAAGTGTATATTAGTACAGTAATCATAAGAAAGACAGGTTGGTGAGGGTAGAAATCTAAACCCACCTAATCTGGATTTAATGCCCAGAGTGCTAATCATATTGGATTCTGGTTATGAAAACTTGCTTATGGGGAACCTCCTGTGAAAAGCAAATGTAGCAATGCAGAGATTAAGATTTTTTGAAGGAATGTATTAAATTCTAGCTTCTCTCTATTAAAATTATGATAATCATTCAGTAATAATCTTGCATAGATCACATCACTTGTTCTAGGCTTATTAAACGCTGTAATCACTGGCTCTTTTTCCCTTTTGCATTAGGCTATAGCTGGTGTTTGCCTGTAACACCATAAACAGCTTTACAATAAGGTGTTTGCACTGTATTTCTTTGACTACACCCAAATCGAAATGACTTTGATTTACACAATATATCAGAATTACACAATATATCAGAAGGATGGTAGGAGTGTTTAATAGAGGTTTGTTTAATCTGTATTGTGTAGAATCTGGTCACTGTTCTCAAATTATCTGCATTTGTTGCATCGTATGTAAAACATTGTGCCATTTGGAGCTGCTCATGAAATTTTTGTAAAAGCTGCACTGAGCAACACGAGCATATAATTTAAAATGGAGCCTTGGAAATTTTTATTCCAATATGGTGAAAAATATGTATTGATTCTTGACTTGTGCGGTAATGTGATTGTGATGGAGATAGTCAGATGGCACCTGGAAGAGGATTTTCAAAGCTACGTTTGCAGCTCAGCATTCAGGGCAACTGGACACGCTGGTACCTTGTTCTGCTTCTGTAAAGTTTCACCCAATCAGTCTTTGCTTTTGTGAAGAAAATGTGGCTTTCACCCATATAGTTTTAATTTGAATTTGAATGTAAACAACACACATCCCCTCCCCCCCCCAAATTTATAAGAAAACAGCACGTTCTATGCATGGTAATGCAGAGAATGCAGTAAGCCTGTCTTTAAGGCAAATACTGGTATGACTGAGGCTCTGTTCCTGAAAGCAAGCAGGTTAACCTTTCAACTTAAAATTAATTTTCAGCTTCTCGTAGTGTTTTTTCTTCTGTTTCACTCTTAATATATTTGCCACTGTTTGCATGGTGGCAAAGTAGCTATCACAACAAATCAAATTTACAGGTTGGAAGAATCATGCTAGTTAGGGACATTGATTTATTTACTCTGTCATCTTCTAGGATGAGTTCTGCTGTGTGCATTAGCCAGAGCCCACGTACAGTTAGCAATACACTGCAGAGTCAGGGTAGGTGTGAAGAATTTTTGTCTTTCCCTCCCTTTATTTTCTCCTTTTCTTTTCCAAATGGGCCCCATGTAGTTTCATGAAACGTTAAAACAGAGAAAGATTCTGAGATTGCAGACAACAGTATTGCAGCAGGTGTCTTCACTGTACATTAATTCTTCTTTTTTTTGTTAATGTATGTTGTTTCTTTGCAGCCTTGCTGACAAAAATGGGCAATTTATTGCTTACGAACACTGGATCGTTAGAATTGCTTATTTTCCTTGCTGCTACTTTGTGTTCCCAGCCTGTGGGACAGCAAGAGCTGTAGACCAGAATGGGAAGGATTACTACAACTTTGTTTCAGAAATGACTCAAAACTCGCAGATCTGAACAGCCCTGAACCTTGTGATAAGATCAGATCTGAACTTTGTTTCAAGTACCTCTCTGTTTTTCTATTAATAATGAACCAGCTAAATATACACTGATTTGTACATCAAATGAAAGAGGTATTTCATCACCAATATCTGGAGCATCTACCATTTATTAGGAAATAACTTATATTGCTTTGAAACTCAAGTATGCATTAATGAGAGTAACAACAGAGATTTTGAAGGATATTTTATTGTTGTAGTCGTGGTATTCTTCCAGCCTTGTTCAGTGGTCCCACATCTAAAATCCACCATGACTTTGAAGAGTTCGATAATCTCAACGGGGTATGACAGTAAAGAGACAGTAAAAACCATTGCTCATCCTGTTGGTGTGGTTGTATAAATGCACAGTTGCTGTTCATGTGATATAAAATACAACAGACTTGTAGTTTGCTTAGGCTGTCTTTTACTCACAGCAGGGTGACCATTTGTTTTTTCAGAACTAGTTAATCATCAGTATGGTCATTAACAAGCTTTGTTGACCGTCTGGGCAGAAGAGAGCTTTGCTTAGTCAGGTCCTATAAATACTGGTATTTCTGGGAGTCGGCTACCTGCTGGGGAGCACCCTGCAGGAGCTTTGTGATTAAATACCCAGTTGTGATTGTGTCTGGGAGGGGAGGTTAGAACCCAAAGGGAACTTCAAGGAAAAGCCATGTTTCCTGTCCATCTCCAGCATTCCCTGGGAAAGCAGACCAAAAGGCTTTCATTAAGTTGGATTGCGAGTTTGGCTTAGGAAGTAGCTCTGTTGATTGTAAAATACATGGAAGCTTCTTGAACTGATTGAAATGTAAGTGAATGCAAACAGTTACTACAGACAAATGCTGGTCAAAACCCCAGTATGTGGGTCATTCTCACAGTTCTCTCTCCCCACATCTGACCTTCAGACTGTCGAGAGGGTGCCTGTTTCCACCAAATTTGTGGGGTGGTTTGGAAGCTGTTGGCACAGGGTGGAACAAGTGTCTACCGCTGGGCGTTAGGAAGAAGCTCTGTGGCTAGCAGAGGACAGTGAAGAAAGCATGTCAGTATTTGGGGTTTCTAAGCAGGTTTATAATGTCAGCTACATGATGCAGTTATACAGACAATATAGAGACATACAGAAATCCATTTCGTTGGGAAAGATGGTTTACACAGGTCCCAGTCTTATAAAGTAGTTCACTTGACCTTCGTGTGTGACATTTAAAGCTTAATGGCATTAAAATAAATCACATGCTCAGACTTTAACTGCTTTGCTGAGCTGAGGCATAAACACATGAAAAAGAATTCTAGATTAGAGAAATTGTCAATTTTGCAATTACTTTTGTCCCTCTTACAGAGTGTTTAAAAGAGAATGCAGAGTGTAAAGGATTTATAAATCTAACAACCAATTTTAAAACTATCAACTTTGTTAAGTAGTCTTTACATAATATATGTAGCTATATGTTAAGTCATCTCTACATGATATGTGTAGCCATATACCTTGTATTAAAGAAAGAACAAATGAAATAAAGTATATTAAAATATACAGCATATATAAATACATATACAGGCATCTAATACATTGAAATGCTCTAAGTAGGGAATCCCCTAAATAGGGATCTGTGAATCACTGAACCAGAGCGGTCACAGAGCGAAGAGAGGGCTGCAAACACAGAAAATACAAAATTAATGGAAAAATCCATGTAGCTTTTGAAGAAAGAAGTCATGCCTCACCAATCTAGCAGGGCTTTTTCAGAGGACTTTATAACCACTTTTGTAGTTGGATCTGGTCAGCAAAGTACAGTTGAGTCTTCAAAAGCTCCTGGATCAAAGACCTTTAGAGAAATAAGCTACGGTGATATAAGAGGTATTTTCTTCTTGCAGAGTAATCCTGATTAAAGGAAGGTAGAAATAAATTGTCAGTCTTCATAATGGAGAAAGGCTTTATTATGCTGCCTAGCCACCTTTTTATGGGGTCTTTGGATGCTCATCAAATTCAATGTTAGTTGTAAAGGGAGTGAATAGCAAATTGGCAAAGTTTGCTGATGGTTTGCTCAAACCAGGACACTACTGCAAATATTTCATATCAAAACCAATGCTGACTGTGAAAATGTGACAGTAATCTCATAGTAGAAAACGCCTAAGCAATACAAGAGCCAGCAATATTTCTTTGTCAATAAATGCAGAGTAATGCAGTATATGTGCTATGCATGCATGGCAACAGGATCCAGATGAGTTATTTTTAAGAAGAAAGGTCTGGGAATCAGTGTGGGTAATTGTCTGAAATGGTCAACTCAGTAACTAGGGATGGAAAAAACCACAGTGATTTGTGCTGTCAGAGAAGGAAGAGAGAAGGAACAGAGAGCATCCTTGGGTAAGGTGTTGTGGTACGCTGCAGTCACATCCATCACGGGTCCAGTCACACACTGGTGTTTGTGGGCAGTTTGGGCTTCTTGTCTCAGGAATGGTGAAAAAGAATTAGAAAAGGGGAAAGAAGAGTCACCAGCAGCCTGCATCCTCAGATATACTAAATAGTTTCAATATGAGGAGGACGCCAGCTTGGGAAAAAGCTGCCGAGATAGGGTATGTTAGGGCTACAAAGATGATTAGGGGGCTGGAACATCTTTCTTATGAGGAAAAGCTGAGGGACTTGGGTCTCTTTAGTCTGGAGAAGAGAAGACTGAGGGGGGATCTCATCAATGCTTGTAAATACTTAAAGGGAGGGTGCCGGGAGGAGGGGGCCAGAGTCTTTTCAATGGTGCCCAGTGATATGACAAGAGGGAATAGGCACAAATTTCAACATAGGAAGTTCCATCTGAACATGAGGAGGAACTTCTGGACTTTGAGGGTGGCAGAGCACTGGAACAGGCTGCCCAGAGAGGTGGTGGAGTCTCTGACTCTGGAGACATTCAAAACCCACCTGGACGCCATCCTGTGCAACCTGCTGTAGGTGGGCCTGCTCTGGCAGGGGTGTTGGACCAGATGATCTACAGAGGTGTCTTCCAACCCCTGTGATTCTGTGTGTTAAAAATGTATTAAATCAAAATGGTGTGGAGAACGTGAACAAAGAAAGGCAGGGTGCTACTTCTGCAGCTCATGAAGCAAGAACCGTAGTGTGCCCACGTGAAACGCACACAGTGCGTTTTCTCAGGGAGCTGTGTTGGGCAGAGGTGCAAATAGGTTCAAAAATGAGATTAGCGAGTCTGGGGAGAATCTCTCCATCAGAGGTAACCAGCCTGGAAGTGTGGGGTTGCATTTGGGCAGTGCTTGGCTGTTCAATACCCAGCTAGGAAAACTCACCCTTCTAGTTTCTTTTTTTTTTTTTAAAAGAGTCTTGCTGATTTAAGACAGAGGGTAGATGAGCAGAGGAAGAGCTTCCAGTGCCTTTTACTGTTGAAGCTTCATCTGTTTGTTGGGGTTTTTTTCCAGTCGAGGGCTGTTTAGGATATTATTTTAGAGTCTAGTCAACCTGTGCTCTGTGGAGTAGAACAACTTCCTTCCCTGAGACCTCATTTCACAGGATTTTATGCGAGTTTAGATTGAATCCCCAGCTGTCACCGGTCCTCTGCTGCAATGAGTGAAAGGTTAATGCATTGCAAAAGTAACTGTGATAATCCTGAGCCGTAATTTAGTCTGTTTAGTGTATCCAGAGGATTAATTCTCAAATGCATTAAGCAAAACAAGAAATAATGCACACTTCATATTGTCTCCCTTACACTGTAGTCTCATTTAATTAGCCACTGAAACAACCAACTGAAACCTTTCCCTCTGCCTTGTTGTTTGAATCATGAATTTTAAAGACTTTTGAGAGAATGACTCAGGAGGTGAAACAGCAGGGCTTCTGATGTTATTTATAAGCTCTGTACTGGAAACTATTTCAGTGTCTGCAGCCATGAAACTTAAGCAACTTAGCCTGTAATTTCATCATTTGAGACTAAATGACAGGAGAACTAATGTTGTCAGCGCCCCACTAAACAGCATTAGCATTCTCCGTTGCTTCTGCTTACTTGAAAAATGGATAATGAAATAATTGGCACTAAAGCCAGCTATCAACTGCAGGTTATCCCACGAACGAAGAGGTTAATATGTGCACAGAAATACATGAAATACATGTCTGCAGTAATTGGGTTTTCATTACAGTAATAGTTCTGAAGACTGCAATTAAGCGAGGGCAGCTCACGAAACATCTGTGCAACCCCTCGCGCAAGCAGCCAAGCACTCCGAGGGGCTTGCGGCACTGAGGATGCTGTGGCACTGGGGGAGCCTTCCAGCCAACCCATCCCATACAAAACTACCGCGGCAGCAGGGTTACTGCCTGACCATTTAAGATTTGTGACCTTGCTGGGCTTTAAAAAGACACAAAATTAAAATTAAAAAAAAAATAGAATTAAATTATATGCCTGATCATATCTTTTTATCTGTTTCTTGTCTTTTGGTAGCTCTTTGGCACGTATCCTTTGAAGGAAAAATCATGTGTCTTCCCACCTCTGCCCTGCAGTTTTTATCTTTTAAAATGCCCGGGGCAGCGATGCTCCAGCTATGAGAAGTGAGAGGCTATTGGTTCTGTTACTGTATGGACATATGTGTCCCCCAACACCCCCGTTTCGTAGGAACACAAAGCTGAGTTAGCACTCTGGTGTGAGGAGGGGAATGCTTCTTGTCCTCAGTATTTTATGCTTTCCTTGTACATAAAAGTTTTTAACTTTACAGAAGGTTGCGATGCCTCTTTTTTTCCTAATGCCAAGTACTCAGTGTAAGGGAAAAGGACATATATAGTTCATCAGGTCTTCCTTTATTTCCAAGGCATTGTAGTTTCTTAGTACATTCCTGAATAGTGTCATTGGCATTAAAAAGTCCAAGAGTGGAAGAAGCTTGATAATGAAGTAAAGGAGTTTTTCTTGTTTTTTAAGGAAAATGCAGGAAACAAAAGCAATCTTAATAGATGGGGGGGAAAAAATGAATCTGTCTTTGTAGCCAGGAAAATCACTGCAGAAATAAAAATAAGTTTTCAGGTCGGGTGTTTGTGTTGACATCTACTACAAGCAGTACCTTTGACAGTATGCAGTTTTGTCTTAACAGGGAGATGAAGCTTGAACACATAGGTACATGGAAGATGCAAGAGATACACATAGAAGTTATCCTGCAAAGCCTTTCTTTTAGCTTCATAAGCTTCTGCAAACATTGAGCAAAATATTCCTTGTTAAGGCATTTCTGATTTTGCTCTTAGGAGGTAGTACAGCTTGCTCACCAGGGCACTGGGCTCAGCTCAGATGTCCGGCATCTGTTCCTTTCTCAGCTACTGTGAGAAAATGAATGTGCCATTTCACCTCTGAGTGCCTCTTGCATCCTGCACTCCCTCTTGTTTGTTTAGTGTATGTTCTTCTGACCTGGAGTCTTTTTTTATTTGGAGAGGTATATATACTGGGTAAAATAGTGGAGTGGCAATTCTGTCAGCTCCTCTGGGGACTGCTGTAAAATGAAACCCAAGAAAGTTATGCATTATTGTAATTCATTAGCATATTAACTTCACTATATATGGCAATGTACATGTAGAGGTCGGTATCTCGAAGATGTAACTGTAATATGCAGGACCCAGTGCAACCAAGAGAGGTTACACAAACAGCGCGGAATTTCCCATTGTATTCGAAAGTTTCATGGAATAGTTGTTTTGCAAAGTTTACTCTAAGACAACTGGAAAGCCATTGATAGGGCTGTACAGCAAACATATACTGACTTCAAGACCCACATCTAGCTTCCTTTGGCAACTAAATGCTATTTAGAATATAAAAAAGAAAAGTAAGAAAATGTAGGGAGGAATGTAATGCAAAATATTTTACACCAAAAAACTATATTACTATATTCTTTCCCCTTGAAGATATCTGTGTTTTATGGAAACTGCCTTTGTAATCATTCTGATAATCAATAAGTAATTTTCCAGTCATTGTTTGCACAAATGACAATAATGTTAATGCTTAAATGTCTGTCATTAGAGTTTAATCTAATGATGACTAATCACACCAGTGCATATGAAGGCAGTAATGCCTGATGGTGATTGGCAAGAAGAGTGGTCATCATTGACACATTCATCCTCTTACCTCAATAGCAGCATTGCATCTTCTTAAGTTGACAAGAAAAAAATGTTGCCGACAGTTTATTAATGTGTGAAGAATTTATGTTTAATGTGGACATGTTGTAAGGCAGGTAAATATTCTGATCATCAGCTAATTAATACTCACATTGTGCATTTCATGCTGAGATCAGAAGCTAGAAGGAATGGTCTGTTTTTCAGAATTCTTCAACGTGTGTGTGTATGTATTTTCATCAAGATACTCTTACACAGCTGACTATTGAAAATACATTGTCAGTGTCAATTACCAGAGCAGCTGCTTTTACCTGCCTTATGCAGTGCATCAAACCATGTGTGAAATAGCTGGTTATGCAGAGACTTACGAAATGGGCTCAAGACAAGAATGAGCTTGACTAGAAGAAATTTTTTTATGGTGTGTCAGTTGTAAGAAATGTCTGAATGAGCCAAGGAGACGGCACCATGGGTTAGAGAGTCCCACAGAAGGGCTGAAATTGTCACGCACCTCTTGAGATCATCTCGTACAACCAGGGGGCAGTTACATCAAGTTCCCCAGGATCATGCCCAATCAGGCTTTGCATATCTCCATGGATGGAGAGGGACTTTTTACAAGGGCATGTAGTGATAGGACAAGGGGTGATGGCTTCAAACTGGGAGAGGGGCGATTTAGGTTAGATCTCAGGACGAAATTTTTCACCATGAGGGTGGTGAGGCACTGGAATAGGGTGCCCAGGGAAGCTGTGGATGCCCCATCCCTGGAAGTGTTCAAGGGCAGGTTGGATGAGGCTTTGAGCAATCTGGTGTAGTAGGAGGTGTCATTGCCCATGGCAGGGGAGTTGGAATTCGATGAGCTTGAAGGTCTCTTCCAACCTAAACCATTCTATGATTCTATGATTCTGTGATTCTGCGATCCACAACCTCTTTGGGCAACCTGTACCAGTTTTTTACCACCCTCTCAGTAAAAAAGTGCTTTCTGGTGTTCAGATGGAATTGCCAGTATTTTGTTTTATGGTCATTGTCTCTTGTCCTGTTAGTCAGCACTGCAGAGGAGAGCCTGGCTTCTTCTTCTTCATTCACTCCCATCTGGTATTTATACATATGGATAAATTACCTCCGGAGCCTTCCCTTCTCCAGGCTAAACAGCCCCAGCTCTCTCAGCATTTCTTCATATGAAAGATGCTCCAGTCCCTTAATCATCTTAGCAGCCCTGTACTGGACTCTGGTAAGGTAGATGGAGAGATGGCATTTCTGGAAATGGTGCAGTGGCACAGGAGGTGGCATATCTTACTCCTGCTCCATGAGGTAGTCACCAGCTGGGGCTAGGAAACAAGGTCCTCATGGCATGTTCATGACGGTGCCTCAGGCAAGTCGCAAACAGGACGAAGAGAGAGGGTGGCAGGGTGGCAATGGTAGCAGCAAAAGGTTGACAGACAACAATTGTTATGTTTAGTTGTTGCTTCTGGTAGCAGCAACCAAAATTCACATTAGCAAAACAAAAAGCAATGGACTGCTTTGGTGCAGTTTTATACCATTGCATTATTTTTCTCACAACCACATGACAATGAACCAATTCCTGAAGAAACACTTGCTCTTGGTGGCAAAGCTTGGTAGATGGCAAGTCTTAAAAGAAGGTGCAGCGCTTGGGGAAGGTAGAAGGGGTAAATAATATTTATATTTGAATTCTGTGTAGCAGGCCTGCAATACCTAGGATCAATGTTTCCTAGGGGCTGGATTTGATCACAGGACATCTGCTGAGGTACCTCTGTGACTAATGATTTTGTCAGCTCAGATGACACCGGTATCACCCCAAGGCCCTCAGTGCAATCTGGGTTTTCAAGGCATTTGGTCACAAAAGAGCATACTCTGGTTGTGCATAATTTTAAAATTATTACATTTATGGAGTAAATTGATCTGTTTGGCAAGTGCTGCCCTGCTCTATAACCTGAGGACAAATTCGGTTTCAACTCCAGCCTGCTTCAGCACACAGACTCACTAACAGGTCAGGTATAAGGAAACAATCTCAGAAGGAGTCGAAAGCAGAAAAACAAAGCAAAAGGAAAACCCACAACCTCCACAACAAAGAAACCAGAAAGCACAGCCTGAGAAGTTGGAGGCGTTACTGTTTGCCTCTGACCCTGCTTACGCAACTGTTTCCCACAATTGGCAAGTAAGGTGGTGCCTCGCTGCAACAAGGACAACCCTGCTGTAAGTTCCTGAAACACACATCGTGTGACCGGGTAGTGGACTGCTTGGCCCCAGCAACTGCTCCGAACATGAGCTGTATCTTCTCCGGCCCGTCAGTCAGACCCGTGCCAAGGGATCCCACCAGGCACCTGGGCAGTCACAAGTGGCACTAGATATCTGCCGTTAGGTAACTGAACTGGACCACTCTACTAAAGAGAGTTTCCTGCCACTTTGTAATGGAATGGTGAATTATCTTTTTATCTTACTGAAGCTGCAAGCGATTAATTATTTTCAGTTTTTAATTTCCAGTGTTTTTGATGCATTCAGATAATAAGTACAGCATTTTTGGCAGCGGGTATTAACGTTCCCTGTTTCCATGCCACAACATCTACTACATCCAGCTAGAAGCAGTTTCTCACTGAATGCCTTCCCGGCCAGCAGTATTCCTCATGTGATTCGCATCACTGTAAATGTGAACAGACTGAAAAAGGACAATTAAAGAGGGTTGTTTGGCAAATGTCCCTTTTTTCTTTATGGGTGTTCTTGTTCTGCAAGCACAGGAAAGCAGCAAAGCACATAAAACGTGACAGAGAAGCACCCAGCCTGTCGCTTGTTTTTCTGGTTGAGTATTGGTTCCACCTAGAAATCAGAGTGAAATACATGATACATACCTACATAACACCTCTCATCTGAGGGTTTTTAAGTACTTAATTAGACATTTCAGGCTCCTGTAAGGCTGTATACTATCCCCTTTCTAGGTGGCTAGCATGGAGACGAGTGAATAATTTATAGCAGGTCTATGAGACGCGGCAACTCATCTGTTTTACTTGACTCCTAGCTTATGTAGCTGGCAAAAATAAATCTCCATTTGATACTGACTGTTGTTCCTGAGGGAAACATTACATAACAACAACAACAACACCACCACCTTTGATCAATTTTCTGTGAAAGAACAAAATTGGAGCAATTGGAGTTTTAAAAACTTGTGTCTAGGTGAATTTTTCCCGTTTCTTTCAAGCCTCTGGAAGTGGCATGTTTGGCTTCCAAGCAAATTTTGTTTGGTAAGGGTTAATAACACAGTGACTGTCGAGGATCCAGTGTGGTCAGCCAGCTGATGTACTTTGAAACCTCACTGTTTGAAGCACTATGCAGAGTTCTTCTCTCCCTTCCCCTGCCTTCTGTAGGATGGCCGTTTGTGCTCACAGCGTTGCTTCTTCTGTTAGTTTTTTAGAAAAGGGGATGTAGGATCCCACGGACTTTCTTTAGGTAAGCCAACATGACTGCAGTCCGTAGAGTCTCACAGAACTTCCCTCTTTGTTGTCATCTGCAGGGGTTGTTCTTAGTCCTGGGTGCATTTGCTGGCAAAAGGGTGCCAGCAGTGTCTTGCTGCAGCCTGGCAGCCTCTGGAAGCCAAAAGTATCTCCAGGCAGCTAACATCAACATGGAAGAGTATCAAGTTTGGAGCAGGAGAGATGAAAATTGCTTGCGGTCGTATCCATGCCCCAGGTTGTTTCATGCCTAGAGAGGCTTGTGCGGAGCCCTCAGCTGTAAAATGTTCTTTTGCTCAAAGCCAAGAACATGGGTTTTCACTTTTGTTTCTGATTACCTAGGATAAAACTGCTTTCTTAGGGTCTCTTCCTTAGTCTCACAAGATGTTTATGGGTCACTGACTTCAATGCTAGCCCAAGACATGAAAGAGACAGCATGGCCAGTTTAGGGACCCTTCAATATTCTCTCTACTCACACACTGATGTTTCTTGTGCAATAATGACTTGATGCCAAAATCAGATCATTTTCTGATTTTTAAAGTCAATTTAGAGAAACAAACTGGTTTCAGCATTTTATGGAGTTAACCATTACAAAGCAAAGGATGTTTATCCTTGTTCCACTCATAGAGATAAAACACTACTCTATTAATCTGTAGTTACTGCGATTAGTGAAATGCCTACGGCAAATTCCAGGCAACAAATTTTTGTCTTGAATCTTATAAACGGGTTCAAAAGTTGTGATGAGTTTGCCTCAGTGGCTTAACTTGTAATGTGTCTGTAGTCCAGAAGTCCATCAGTTAAAGAATTTATCCTGGTTCAACCCTTTCATGGTTGTATATATTTAAAAGAATTCAGAATTGAAAATTTAAAAGCGAATATAAGTTGACATAAATTCAATGCTAAAATTATTGGAATGTAATTCAGCACCTGTAACCTACCCAGTGACTTCTGTGCATTGCATTACTTCAAGTCAGTAGCAAACAAGTCTCTTAAGAGCAAGAAGACCCTCTTATAATAACATCAGTCATAATAGTGTGTAGCAATATGCTACAGCATTTGGTCTTTCTGCATCCCATCTCTCTTATGCAGGGATCTTCATCTTGGATGGCATTATAAAATTAATTACCTTTCTTTTCCTTTTCTCTAAAATAACAGTGAAACAAGCAGTCCAAGTCACTTCCTGTTACAGCAATAGAAACATGCCTGCTAACCACAGTGAGCGCTGGACTCTGTCCTGAATGGCTATACGAATGATCAAAAGATATGTATTATAGAAATGTACAGTTATGCTGTGAGAAATTTTGCTTTCATGCTCTTCAAAGGCTTCAGGCATCTCACAGAAACCAAGAAAAATCGTAACTAATTCTGATGAGTGCACATGAGTTTATCAAAGTCCTCATCATCTGATACTGATTTACACTGCATGTAAATAAATACATGAATAATTTATTTACTACATCCTTATAATCAAACAGTCCTGGGATTTTTTTCTGTCTTACTTGGCACGGTAGGAGTAGCCTCAGTCTGTGTTTCCACCTGGGGCCCTTAGCTCTTACTCCTGAATTCACATCAGGGCTTGTTCCCTGGGTTCACAACCAAGCGAGAAAGGGGTCCTGTTGTGCTAGGTGGGAGCTGTGCACCTCCTAGCCCCGATCCGCGGGCAAGCCAATGGAATCAACGCAAAGGAATTGCAAGCAGTGAATCAGTGTGGTGAGGGAAAACATCACGTTTACTTATTTTCAAACTTTGGGGTGGAGTTCTGTTATGATGAGAGGGTTGTTGAAATTAAAACAAAGCAGATGGCAGCTGATAAAACCCGAGAAGAAGAGGCAGAGGTAATGACATGTGTGAGAAGAAATGGCAAGGGGACAGGGAGTCAGAGAGGGTCCGTAGGGAGTGGACCAGACAGAGAGTGGCTGCAGTGAAAATACCCTGTTGGCGTCTCTGCTGCAACGCCTGGTGGGGCAGCAGCTTCTCCTGCTCCTCTTGGGTTTGGTCTGCTTTGGAGCCTTGAGTGATGCATCACCGGCATTCTTTGTGCTCCCTGAGCCCACCTGGCTTGGGGAAGAGTAGTCTTTTCCTTCCCCGTGTGCCCCCAGAGGGAGTCAGTTGTTCCTGAATGGTAAGAACTGTGGTTTCAGCCAACTTCCTTCTGCCCCAGCTGATGAGGACTCCTGACTGCGAGGGTAATGTAGTCCTGAGCTATCTGGGTTACCCTAGGTTGTCTGGAAGACTGCTCTGAAACAGCACATCCTTGTGATGAACACAGGCTCAAAAGCAGAAGCAAATTCCAAAGCTTTCCCCAACACACATAACAGCAAGGAAAGGATCTGTAACTCAGTTGTAACTCATCATCAGAGCAGTGGTATGATGGAAGAAGCACTGCTGTGTGGGGGGTTATGGTAGCGATTTTCCTGCTTGGACTCTGGTAGTCTTAGAGTAAAATGGATGTATATTGTTGCTGAGGAAATGAGTCTCCCAGGGGAAGGTCGGCTTTCCCTGGTGTGAGTTTTTGCTCACTCAAGTCAATTAACCTAAAACCTACAAACTGCACACGCCACGGCTCTGTGCAGTTATTATATGGAACTTTATACAGTTGCATGTGGATTTAATCATAAACAGCCCAGGAACGGATTCAAGTTTATATTCCTCTTTAAATATTTGTATTCCTATAATGGAATATTGCCCATTTTTCTCTGTAGGTGCCAGCTTGCGTGATGACCTCAGTAAATACTTCTGGTTTCATCATTCTCAAGGGGACACAATGACAGTTCAGGATCCAAACCAGATGAATCTCTGTGCTGCTGTTTGGACTGTTGTCTCCTATGTAATTGCTGACATGGAGGAGATGTTGCCAAGGTAATAAAACAGCAAGAAAGAAGATTTCTGTTCTTCAGTTAAGATTGTGAGTCCACTAATGCATGTGGTCTACAGCTGTGGGAAATGCTGGTTTTCACCCTGACTTTGTGCATTATTATGTCTGTTTTCCTCAAAGCACACACTCTTTTACACATTCCTGTTTCTTTTTGCTGTTCTGATATCTTCCATTTGTGATTTTCACTTAAAGCTTCTTCTTTTCAGTACTTTTTAAATTTCTGGTGAAGGTATGATACCTCTTTGACTATGATGCAATAATCATTTCTATGCGAAGTGATCCTGTGCAGCAGGAAAAATATACCAAATAAATTTATTGCATCAGAATAATTAATGTATTGTGTTAGTGTACATGTTTATGGGTTTGTTTTCTGTCTTTCACTCTGTGCATAAGGATGATGTACTATTAATAAAACAGCCATTTCTTTTTACTCTCTTAAGATAATACTGCCATTTCTATATGGGTTTCAGCTTATAGGACAAATTAATCTTGGCTGGTTTAATGGTAATATATGGTAAAATGGTTAAATAATGGTCAAAATGCTAAAATATTATGGCTTTTGATAGTTCATTCAGCTCCTGCTGTTAAGTCTTACTAAACGTTGCTTCATGCGAGGTTCAGATAAACCAGGACACAGAGGGTAGGAAGCCAACCACAGGACTCCCAGATCTCCTGTGTTTCTCCAGGCACCTCCCCATGGAAAGCTATGTGTCCTTTTCTTTCTGATGGAAGACTCGCTGTAGTGACATGTAGAGAATTTCATATGGCAATTTTTCTCTGAAATGCTGTGATGTTTCAGAAACGGCATCACAGCTGTGATTTGTGACCTTCACTACCTGCCAGCTGATATCCAAACTAAGCATAACAGCAGATTTTGATTTAGGCTGCTGAAGCCATTTCCAGCTTCCCTCTCTTGCTGGGATGCCCTCCCCTGCTGGAAGCCAGGCGAGAGGGTGCTTGTACATATGCATTTTGACAGAGGAATTAATCTGGGAATTTGATTCTTGCATACTTTGTGTTTTTTGGGGGTTGGGTTTTTTTCCCTGCTCAAAGATTATGAATATTCAGATGAGTTTCAGGGGTATCTGTAAAGAAGATGTAACTGGTGGTGGGGAATATTTTAAGGCTGGATGATTTCTGCTCATTTCTTTGTGACGTGATCCCTATTTGTGCTTTAAAATTTTATGACAAGCAAACTTATCGATGTGAATAACCGCTGCAGTATAATCAACGCCAAACAACTAACATAACAAACAACACGGAGTATTAAACCAAACGGCAGGCAGTCCCTGGTGCGGTTAATCAGTTCTGTAGTTGAGCAATAGCTGAGTGATGAGACATTCATTTTTATAGAATTAATAACCATGATACCAGTTTACCATGATAATAGCAGTTTTACATCAAATTTATTAAAGATTTCAATTTTCCCTCCAAATCATTTCAGGAACATAAAAGCTGCTTGGAGATACTCTGCCCTTTATTTTTAAAGAAACAGTATTGAAATAAAGTTAGCAAAATTTTCCTCTGCTTTCAAGGCATGATGCCTGTGCTTGTTTTTTCTGATGTGCTTGACAAGAGCATAGCTGGTGGTGCTCACCACTGACAGATCCTCAGCTGTCTCTAAATCCAGCCTTTTGACCTTCACAGAGTATTACAGAGTGTTTCCTGAACTGCGTTCCACATCTTTTTCCCTCAAGGTATGCCATTTTGTACGTCAGATATTCAGAAGGGTTTTCCATGAAGTTACATTTATCGTTACCAATCTTAACCTGTGCTTACTTGGAAATGGGGTTTATTTGTGTTTTTCTACATTGCCTCAAGTCAAACGGAGAATCGCTGGAGTCAAGAATATCCTCTGCAGAGGAGAAGAATGCTGCGGTATGCACGTGGCACCACAGCACATCCCAAGATCTGATTGTTGGCTCCTAGTTTACGTAAGACAGGCCGTAAGACCGTGATGCCCCTGAAGAAAATTTAACCTTCACATCAATTTCAGATACACAGTCCTAGAGAGAAGCTCTGCAGAGTGGATTTTGAAAAGAATGTTACAAAATCAAAATTGCTATCTTATTTTTATATAAATAGTGAAATTTAAAATCTTTCCAGTCTCAAATTCAAAACCAAAGATTTTTTTTACATGCAAACCCAGGTTTCATTAAAACAGGACATTGTCTTTTTGATTCACCAGATTTTTTTTATGTGATCTGTAATAGTTCTCAGATCTGAAAGTTCAGGTGTTTTCAGTGCTGTCATAACCTTCCTTTTCAGATGTACCTTTCTCAAAAATTTCCATAAATGGAGAGATGCTAATAAATTTCTTTCCTGTCCCAGTGGATTCTTCTACCTTCTGTGCAATAGCTTGTGTTTCTCCCTGCTCAGTGTAGCAATTATGCTGTTTCAGTTGTTGTCAATTAACCATGTATCAGTTAGTCAATTTTCAATTCAAGAGCACTTCTGAAGCAGTCCAGATATGCCAACAGAACTTGGCTTTCCACTTGCATGCCATCTTTGGTCTTTGAGCATCTTTCTCTGCTTTAGTTGAGAAAGTAATAGCTAAGGATATTATTTATATTACTACTATTGTCAGGGTCAGCTGCCATAAATCTGTGCTTTTCTTAAGTATTTTGACGACATTCTAAGATAAAGAGACCATGTGTACTTTTCCCTCCCATAAAATAAAATGCTATCAGCTTTGGACTAGATTGCTTTTTGCCTGCACAGATCTGTGAGCTGAGAGTTGAAATAACAGCAGTAGTATTTAAATATATGTAAAAAATTTAAATTTCAAATAAAAATTTTCCTCGAGTTATTACAAATCTCTTGCATCTGCTGAGGAGAAGGGAGGCCCCTGGGTAGCCTTGCTTTCTGCTACAACTCAAAGCTTTCAGACGTAGTTACAGAGGGACGAGGCCAATACATAATTCATTTACCCGACTAGACTATAGCACAAACGCTGATGAAAAGTCTCTTTTCAATACTGCATAATGTAACGTAGGTAATTTTGCCAGTAATAAAAAGAGGAAGTGCAGGAATAGGAAACCGAGTTGATGCGTTTGTCCTTTGTGTGTCAAGACATTATTGGAGTTTCACTGTCTCTTTGAATGATTCAGTTCTATGTGATCCCACAAGATTTTTACCTCCCTTAAAATAATTAAAAACAAAGAAAGAGAGCTATTTTCTGGAACAAGAGATGAAGCAGTGCTTCTTCTGCTGCTACACTGCAAACATCTCTGGCTGTGTATTTAGTTAGTATGCTTCCCCCATAACAATTTGAGACACTTCCATTTACCATGAGTAAATATCAAACTGATCTTGATATCTATATCTGTCTCATGAAATATACATACCATCTAAATGTGCCCAAATGATTAATTTACTGCTGTGTATTGATTAGCATAAAAATCTCATCACTGCACAGGATAGAAATGTTACCACTAATTGCTGGTTGAAGTGAACAATGTTTTTTGCATAGAAATTAATGATGCATGCATCGCAGCTCACTCTTGAATGGGAAAATTCAAGACTTTCTGGAAGAGAAGCATCTTAATTTTTTTTTTCTTCTCTTTTCTGCTAAATGATAGGAGAACCTGATCATGTATAATAGAAAGAAATATTATTTTGTGTATGGCTCATTTTTATCTTTACACCACACTTATGTAAATGTTTTAACTTATGCATTTTACAGCCTCCTGTCTACAGCAAATGCATGGAAGCACCATCCACACGCACGCCTTAGTCTTTTGTGGACATTACTTCTTGGAGCTCCAGCCCTTTTGCATGAAGGAGCTGTGATTTGTATTTACAATTGTTTAATAAATATATTGCCATAGCACCTGATTAAGGCCTTTAGTCACCTCTCTTCTTAGTAGTCCTCGTTGCCCTTGGAGGAGGGACCTCAATGACAACTTTATAACCAGCTCTGTGTTTAGCTTGCTGTTTGGTTTCGCTTCAGCACAGAGCAACCTCCTTTAGTTTATGGTAAGTTTCTATTTTCTGACAGAGGTCTCTCACTCTGTCTTTCTCGGCATCTGTATCGTGATATGGACGTTAGGCATGACTAACTGACTGAAAAAATATGTGCATTTTGTGCCTCAGGGCTCAGGAACTGCAAGATGCAACAGAGGTGACTCTGAAGAGCAATGCAGAAGCACACGGGTGACAGCTCCAGCAGAGCCACCACTTGCCATTATTTTTGGCCTATATTACTGGCATGTAGACCTTTGTCATCAGTGCCATGAGTTTTCATCACCAGTCAAGATTTTCTATATAACAGTGAAAATCAGGTTTATGGAATCCAAAGAGAGAAGCTCTTTGATCAGGTGGCCAAAAAGGCCAACAGCATCCTGGCTTGTATCAGGAATAGTGTGGCCAGCTCTCTGTTAACCAAGTTACTGATTTTTGGAAGCAAAATGAGGAGCATTACACCATTTATATTAATCTTAAATCCTATTATTACATACCTACACACATTTCCCTTTCTATGTATAATATAGAAAAACTTTCTTATCCTGAAGATTCTTTTATTTTTGCTTTATATGCAGAAGTTGCCAAAAAACTTTTGAGTTTACAGAGTGGCAACTATATTCTTTAGTCTTAGTAGGAATTGAGATGATAGTACTGCACGCGTCTTGATAAATCTGTGAATGGACTATGGAATCTTTGGGAAAGTCTTTGAAACTGTGATTTCATTGAGGTTCTTCGTGACTCATGTTGTAATCCCTGGAATATCTTGACTTCACTTTTGCGAATGTGATTATTCAATATGTTACTTATCCTAGACTGTCTATACCTTTTGCATTTTCTGGGGATGTATGTCAGTGATACAGCTGCAGAGAATTCATATCCTATTGTCTGTATTTAAAAGCAACTTCGCCAGTTCTTTTATATTTCATCGTGTTTGATTTTGCTTTAAATTTCTGTCACTAGGACAGAAAGGTATCACAGCTTTTAATATGATACACGGTGCAGAGGCTAATGATTGTTCAAAAGCAGATAACAAAATACCCAAATTTTTTAATAAACCTGCCTTGCTGTTCTTTCTGTGACTACTATCAAGCTTTAGCTCATCAGTAAATTGAGTTTAATAAAAGGAATTACTAGAAAGTGAGTCATGAGACATTTAACCATGGAGAGTTTAACAGGCATAAATCACTGCATATTTTCTGAATGGAAATAAAATTTTGACTCCTTTACCCTTCCAAATTGCTCATTGTAGAAGCAGAGAAAGCTATAAATATCTACAAGAAAATGCATGCTTCTCTTCAGCAGCGATTCCCAATAGTAGTTCTCTGTGTAGTAGTTATTTTAAGCCTTTATAATGTAGCCTGAACCTTTAACATGGAGCATCAAGAAGCAAATACGCACTAGTTGTCGTGAATTCCTATATGCCTTTTCTGCAATGGTAAAGAGGATACAGCTCTACTGGAAACTCAACATAGCTTTAGTATTTCTGTCCCTCCAAGCAGGGGTCCTTTTTGGCTATATGGCAAGCTTAATGAAAGGATAAGTATAAGCAGTAGAAGAAATTACTTTAAAATGTTGTCTTCTTAGGTCTTCATGAAACAATGAAAGGTGTGGGGGTTTTTTAAATGTATAAATACCTTTAGCTTGTTAATAGCTGTACTTAGTTTTTGATATGTGTGGTTGTTGAAGCCTTTTTTCATTCCTCTTACAAACAGTAGTGTTTTCATAGGTATGATAACATAATAAATCAAATAACTCAGTAAACCAGCCTATCAATGTTACAAAAATGTAATTATAAAGAGCGGATTAATGTGAGAAGTTGTTGGAAGGAAGTAGATGTGATGCAAGTGTAGACTTATACTTTAGATTGAGAAGAATCTCATTTCAGTAGTTTCTCATTGGGCGTTCACTTGAATTCAAAGGAGAAGATGGAGAAAATGCGTATATCCTTCTCTGTTGATCAAACTCCCAACAGTGGTGGTATCAGCAGAGGCTGCTCAGCAGGAGGCTCTGGGGTCCCAGGGGGGTTCTCCATCCCCTATGTGTGTGATAACACACTGGGTGTGCTATGTTCCCAGAACTATGTAAGCCTGAATTCATGGGGTGAGGCCAGTGCCATTTATTGGGAATGTTTTGCTAGAAATGTGTGACATGACTGTTCTTGACACCACGTCTTCATGTTGCAAACATATAATAAACCAGCCATTGATAACTCAGCCATGCACCTTAGGCTGGTGGCTGCCCTGTGGCCCTGTGGAAAGGGTGATCACTCCAGGCATCCTCTAGGGAGAACTGAAGATCGTTGACAGGAGTCCAGGTGTTTCATTGGCGCAAACCCTCTTTCTAGGCAGCTAATGCAGGATTGCCATGGAGACTCTTTCTGCTCATCGCCTGGGTCTAGAGGTCCCACCGCATAACCAGCTCAAAAGAGGTGATTATCCTGCTGTATTGAGCATCAGGGCCGCCTCACCTGGAGCACTGTGTGAAGTTCTGGGCCCTACAGTTGAAGAAGGATGCGAAGGTCCTTGAATGCATCCAGAGGAAGGCAACACAGCTGGGGAAAGGGCTGGAAGGAGTGTCCCATGAGGACTTCAGGCTTGTCTAGTTTGGAGAAAAGGAGGCTGACAGGTGACCTCATTTCTCTCTTCAGCCTCCTGAGGAGGAAGGTGTTGATCTCTTCTCCCTAGTATCCAGGGTTAGGATGTGTGGGAATGGTTCAAAGCTGAGCCAGGGAAGGTTTAGACTGGACATTAGGAAACATTTCTTTACTGAGAAGGTGATCAAACACTGGAACAGGCTTCCTAGAGAGGTGGTTGATGCCCCAAGCCTGTCAGTGTTTGAGAGGCATTTGGACAATGCTCTTAACAACATGCTTTAACTTTTGGTCAGCCCTGAAGTGGTCTGGCAGTTGGATTAGATTGTCATAGGTCCCTTCCAACTGAAAGACTCCTATTCTATTCTATTCTATTCTATTCTATTCTATTCTATTCTATTCTATTCTATTCTATTCTATTCTGTTCTGTTCTGTTCTGTTCTGTTCTGTTCTGTTCTGTTCTGTTCTGTTCTGTTCTGTTCCGTTCCGTTCCGTTCCGTTCCGTTCTCCTTTGCATCCATGCTCCCATAGAGCTGGAATGAGAGGAGAGTTTTGATGCTTGCTGACTGACTGTAGGTGAACACTTTTTTCCCCACTCCAAATGCTAGAGGTTCAGGAAGAGCTCAGGGTCACGGGCTCTTTTTTCCTCCCAAATAGCCTGAATTATAGTTCAAACTGCAGTATTTGTATGTCTTTTAGACTTGGATTTGCAATGGATTTGTAATATGTAACATTGTCATCACACTGTGAAATCACTGAAGTCTAATACTTTTCATGTTCCATATCTCTACGTTTCAGAGCTGTGTCTAAACAAGCAGTAACAGTAATGGCTGTCAGTGGAGCGCTTGACAATATCTTCAAAGCAGAAGAACTGAGTAAACATTTGCTGTGTGTGCTCTATTAGGTGTCAACGAAAATTTTATCCCTCCCTCCCTCATCTGTGAAGTGATGGATGGGGAAAACATTACTGCTCTGTGTTTCTGCAGCAGTTAGTCTTAGAGTTGCTGCTACAATACTTCTAAATTGGTTTGAGGTGTAAGATTATATGAGACATCAGGATTTGGCAACCTTCAGAGAAGTTGCAAATGTAGCAGTGTTGTTTATTGTGCGGTGTTTATTCACACAGTAGTGGATGAGCCTTTAAAACAGAAGTAGAGAAGTTTTGCAGGATTTGCGGAAACATCAGCTATTTGCAGAAAGATCAGCTAAAGCTTTGAAAGACCTCTGTTCCTTTATTGTTGTCAACTAGCAAAGCGAAATTAATATCTGGGAGTTTTAAGTTACCACTTTTAGATTCCTCTATGGAAAAAGCCCCATCAGCCCAGTTTAAAACAACTGTAGAAAGGGCTCCCAAAGTTCTTTTGATTTACACTGGCTTAAAATATGAAGAAACAAAGATTGCAGATTCAGATAAGCATTGGTCAAGTCAGTAGGAATTTCTTTAAAAACATTTGCAAATGTGGGCAGATGGTGTCGGGTGTTCTGCACTGTAGCAGAGCAGGCAGTTACATTAAACTCTTTTTTTTCCCAGTTATCCTGATTTTTACAAAAATCCTCCTGTTGCCATTAATCTCCAACATTCTAACAAGCTCTAAATTTACTACCATGCTGTAAAAGTTTACTTTCTGGCCACTTTCACCCTCCACCCTCCCCCCCCAGCCCCCTTAGAATAAGCTCAGTCTAGTGGTTTTAACTTAAGACAATAAACCAGGAACTCCCAAGTTCTAATTCTGCCTCAGTAACCATCCTGCTGGGTGGTCTTGGCACACCCTAAAGGTATGTCTTCTGTGCAGATTTAATTTGTCAAAAACTAAAAAAAAAAAAAAAAAAGGCCTATTTCCTGGCCTGGACGCAGCCAGAGGTGTGGGACTCTCTTTGTTCTAATGAAGTATCTTTTCTCTTCGGTCATAACCTGAAAACAGCTGAGATTTGGGCATCTTCTCATCTATGCTCCATAGGTGAATTAACCTGGCAGCTGAGTAATACTTCAGCTTGGCTGAAATCTGAAAACCATCATGGTCCATCTTCACTGTGACCAATCTACAGTTTGGAATAGAAAAGACATCAGAATTTGCTGGGGTTTTTGACCTCAAAACAGAGGAAACCTTGGAGTCGCAGAGTGTTTTCTGTTGGTTAAAAAATTGGACCCTTTGTATGTGAAATAGTAGATGTTTCCCTTCAAAATTCTGCACAAAGACGTCTAGAAAATAACATCAAGGGGAAAAAATAGAAATGCTTTGTATAAAAAACATCATGCATAGTAATACCAAGAGCCTGGAAACAGGGAATATATTCCAAATTTGAAGAGCTGGGGTTTTTTTTTTTTCAAGAGTAAGAGTTAGGATAATAAAACTACAGAGGAAGTTTAATAAAGTGTCTGATTTATTCTTAATCCAAAGTCATTTTCTTATAACTGCAGGAAATAAGCCAGCCCTACTGGAGTAAATTCAGAGAAAATTCAGCAAACAGAAGTAGGTTCCACCCTTCTTCATTATCCTAAACAGAAATCTACACAAATCTCACATATTCTGCTTCTGTTCCTGGTGCTTACTGAGCCTTTAGTACAAATAATTAGAAGTCATCCCTCATAAAGAACTTACAAGTTAGTGAAATGTCAGAGGATTTCCTTCTATGTTCGATTTTATTACAAATTCATCTACTTTCCCTTCCATTTTCTTAGTGGATACAATTAATGATACTGAAGACTTCTCAGGGTATAAATTAAAGATAAAATTTGAATTAATGCCATTGGCTTAAGAAGACAGTTTACTGATAACTCAGTCTTCAGCCTCTCAGATACATCAATTACTCACTTTTTCACCTGCCAACCCTGGCTCTAGATTTGATACATGGTATTAACTGCATCTCTTTGCTAAAGAAAATGACAACAAAACTTAGTTGTATAAAGCTGTTCTTCTTTGTACTTTAAGATGAAACTAAAACTCTTTAAAATTACTCATTGCTCTCAAATATTTTTTCCAAATAAGTTTTTTAAAAGCCAATTTCAATTTCTGTCACTAGTAATAAGCATATTCACAATTCACACAGCCAAAAGAAAGTGGTGTGGGGAGGACTTACTCTTCTTGCACTAACATAATCAAAACGCAGTGGTTAAAAGACTAAAACCAACAATTACGTACAGTAAGTCTGAGATGCTGCCATGGAAGGAATGAAAAACATTCTTATCTTGTGTTTAGGGTGGAAGAAAACTAAACATCTTTAGGGAAATGGAATGTATAAGGTAAGATACAAGGAAGAGCAAATGGGAAGATGAGATTCTTCATGTGTCCAAGTAAGGTAAACTTGCACCAAGATACCCAAGGCGCTCACCTACTCTGGTAGCTGGAAAAAATAAAGAAGAAACTGAAAAGCAAAAATGCTTATATTCAGTACAACTCTATAAAAGTAAGGAATTTTTAATCCAGGAAACACTGCAATTGCCTCAGATGTTGTTACAGCCCAAGGCTTGGGCCAGACTGATGGCAGGCTTGGAAGTTTAAAGGAGCTTTAAGAAAACCTGAGCCAGCTGGATGGAAGAAATGTATAACTTATGGGTTAGTTATCCTTCATCACCCAAGTAAGTGAAAATTGGCTGATCTTGGTGCACATATATTAGAATTTTGGTTCAAGGGGAATTTGGAACAACAGTCCCCGATGCCAAAATAATTGTGTGAAGCTGTGATTGGAAACTGCAGTGTGTAACACTGCTTGTAGCAGGACTTTTCATCTTTCTTTTTCCTTTTGCTGAGGATTGTTTCATGCAGTCAGTGCTGAGCCTTTTGTCAAGGTTTACTTTAAAGTTAAAAACTGATGGGCTTCCCACGATTTCCCCTGAGCAAGTTTTCTTTGCAATGAATCTTCTCTTCAAACTTCTTTGGAGCTTGTAACTTACCAGTGGGATAATGCTGGCGTTCAGTGTGCTTGCACAATTTTCAGGCACAAAAAAACTGCCCTTTAATTTGTCTTCTAGGAGAAAATGAGGTTCATGCAACTGCAGATGTTGATGATTTATTTATATTACACGCAGTGATTCTTAATTGAAGAAAGAAAGAAAGCAAAAGCCAACTGTTTCGCTGCTTCTCCAGCTTTTTGAGGTCGGCGCCTTTGTGGAACCTCAGCAGCAGCCTGAGAATAACAGGTGAAAAGAAAACTGCCACATGGAGAGCGTAGGCAGGGCTTGTCGGTCATCCAAGTGCTGTGCTATTTGCCTTCAGTGTGTCACTACAAATTCAATATCTCAGTATCACATCCAGAGAAGGCTTACAAAATCCAAAGGGCATTTATGCCTCACCTTTCTTTATAAAGGAGGTTCTGAAACGTCCAGACTTGTCTCCCTTCCCCACAAAGGGTTTTATGTAAGGTTGTTATCTAATACATTAATGTAAACAACAGGAATAAAAGTGCATCAAAGGTTGTTTTTCCACTTTAATCTTTAGAAAAAATGATTGTACGTTTTGTACAAAAGATAGTGCATAGATGAAGTAAGACATTTCCTGGCAGGAGGAAGGTGTGGTTCTGTAAGATAAAAGGAAGGTGTATGTTTTCTTACTACTGAATTTGTCTGAAGGTACATCTTATAACAGATCTCCCCTTAATGTTGTGAGGAGCCATAAATTCAGGTCAAATTAAATAGTCAGCCAATCTGCATTTTAAATAATGCTGTGGTTAATAAATAGAAAAAAGATCAGAGATCTATGATGTAGCAAGCCCTCTGAAAGTCTTTTAATGGCAGTTAATAAAGAGAACTTCCAAATCAATACATGACTTTCCTGGAAGCCAATGTATAGTCATTAAAACAGGAGTAATATAATGCAGGCTCATACGCCTGCAAGAATCCAAACATTCATGTCCTGGGCACTTTGTGTCTGGGGAAAAAAAATGATCAAAACTTCTGTGAAGCAAAGCAACGTGTTGCAACACTCTAACTTCTGGAAAATAAGAGCTTTCACAAGAACTGAAAATCATTCCCTCAAAGTAACTATATCATCTTGGTATCATTTCTCAAAAAGTTGTGTTCTTTCCCTAACTGGCTGTAGAGGGACAGACCGTTTCATTTGGTCTTGAGAAAAACCCACTACTGTCTTTCCTCTGTAATACGTGAACTGAAAGGACTGCGCCTGGCACAATGACAAGCCCTCCTGTGAATGCTACAGATTGTTTTGCATGGTATTGTTAAAAGTCTGTCATTTCCAAGCTCTCCCCATTTCCTACCATGTCTACTAAACCCAACAAGACCTCAAACCGAACACGCGTTTAACACAACAACAAAAGCCCAAGTAGATTTTAAGACTTTAAAATATTTTTCTTTCCTCATTCAAACAGCTGTTTACCTTCAAACACAGGCAGACTCTGTGGTTCAAGCTATTTACATCAAGAGCCTCCTCTCCATCCCCATCTTCCAGTAAAGCCTTCTGAACGCTTGATATTAACCATAATGTATTTATGCAGCTTTGTGGTGTTTTGTTCCAGTGCAACATAGCATGGTTTCACTAGCAACTGGCACAGCTCTTCAAGGTTCCAGTGTTTTTGCAAATTTTTCTCCTCCATGATGATTTGGTTGGGTTTGACTGGGGACAACCTGCAAACATCCCTGCTTCCTACAACTCTGTTGTAGGAGAAAAAAAAAAAAAAATAAGAAGAAAAACACAACAGAGAAAAGCCTGACCCTTGAGATTTCCCTGTAGTCACGTGTGGTACATGCTTGGACTTAAATTTGGGCACTGAACCAGAGCTACACAAGTACAGATGGTCTCAGAAATAATCAGTATTACAGCTCATGTGTCAGTGACTTGCCTGTGTTGGTCCTCAGACTGAGTGAGCTCCCATGAAGTCGTTCTGCTGCCATATTTTCCTCTGAATTTTGTGCTTGAAGAAGCTCTGTACCTCTCAAGGAAAAGCTGGTTATAAAACTGCCGTTTTTCTTGGCTTTATGTTGAAAATACAGTGGAAGAACTAAGTTCCTCAGTCAATGTAGGTTGTTGCTATATATAGACCTAGTTTTGAGTAAAGGCGTAGGAAGCCTAGGAAATCTGATAATGAAATATATATTAAGGCACAAAGCCAGTTACATTCAATATGATTTCAGGTTTTATTGAGCAGATCCTATAATGTATTTTATGGAGTGCATAAAGCTGACAACGTAATAAAACAAGATGTGGATCTTGAATGCACACAGGTAGGCTAGCTCCACTCATTCCCAGATTCAAATACACAGACTATTACACCTTCTCCAGATGAGGTCCTGCACCACTGTCATGTAACACTCAAATTACATTGGCTCATAGAAAGTGGTGCAAAATCACACTGACGTCTCTGAAATGAAAGTCTGCGAGTTGTATCCTTTTGGTGGTACCAGCTTACACCACTGCAAGCAGCCACTCATAACTGAAATCGGTGTTTACGCAAGATTTTGCACTTACTTGCAAAGCACATTTTAGGTTAGTGGTGCAACTTGCTGTTGCTGACAAGCCCTAAGGCTGCTGGCTGCTGGTGTGCTCATGGTCTGCGCCACTGGCCGCCCGTTCGTGCGCAGGCGTGCTTGTGTTTGATCTGCAAACACTGTTTGATAAGGTTGAAATAACTATACTACAAGCAAAAAGCAATCCGCAGCCGTCCCTGACAGCGCTGAGAAAGGACCACTGGCGTGGGCACCTGTGACCTGGGTCGTTTCTGAAACAAGGAAAGTTAATTCCAACATTATTTCTCCACCCAATTCATCTAACCTCTGTCTGAACACACAAAGCGACGGTTGGCAAGAGGGCATCATTTCCAAGTGTGTTTTCTGGGAATCCTGGACACCAACAGCATCCCAGGAACCTGATCGATGGTACAGCTGTGGTGAAGCAGGGGCTCGGCGCTCGTGCTCTCCCACATGGGGCGCCAGGGCAGTGCTGCAAGTGGAAACTCTCCAAAGAGCCCACAGAGGGTGTGCGAATGCTGTTTGCCACCAAAGGCCGACTGCCGTAACGCACCAGGGCTGCTGAATATGAGTTTATGGGCGTCTCTCCAAGGGACTCATTTTCCAGCGGGCGAGTTGCTGCTGCTGCTTTGGCACCGTGGCTGCGGTGACAGCAGTCAGTCCTTCCCCCAGTCCTGACATAACCTGTGGCATCACCGTGACACATCAGCTGGTAAAGCGTCAGGGCAAAGTGCACTCATGTGACAGAACCATGCCAATCTTCCCATTCGTAATCTGAAAAATATTCCTTGGCATCGTTTCCTCTCCAGCAGTGGCAGGGGACTCTGCCCTGCATGGTTTTGTACACAGAGAAATGGAAGTGAGTTGAAATGTTTACTTCAGGTTAGTCTTTGTTTACCGTGTTGCTTTTTTTAATAGGAAAACAGTTGCACGTGGTCTTCGTGAATGACTCTCCTGATATTAAATCAAATAAAGCTTCTCTACCACCAGAATAAAAAGACCGGGATGTGAAAGCAGGTTGTACCAGGCTGGGAAAAGAGGCAGGTACTGAGAGCCACGTAGAGGGAAACCTGTTTAGCTCTGTTGCATCAGTGTTAATGAAGTATATAGCGAAATATAAAAGTACTCTGTATTTGTAAGATAATGTTGTGAGATGTGGCTTTGTTATATCAGATATATTATACAGAAAACTTAGATTTTGCTTGCAAATGAATATTATGAAGAAATGTACAAAGGAGGTATCTGGAGGCACATTCGTGATTTACAATTACTGGTACATATATAGGGGAGATGTGAAGTCTAATAAAAATCAGATCCCACAATTCTAGAAATTAGTAATTGCCCAACTTGCTTTAATTTAAATGCATTCCAAAACCAGTTTTTTGTTAGCACATCAAAATACTGCTAGTAATTGACCTAATAATTTTTTTTTTCCATGTGTAAGAGGCAGTGTAGAAAACTGACAGAGAAGAAACAAACTGGTGGGCACAAGCATTGTGAAAAGGAGTCTAAACGTGGGGACAGAATTGAGTTTATTTGTCTAGTTTGTTTAGTTCCTCCAAGCTACAGACTCCTGATTTTGGGTAAATAGAGCTGTGCTTTAGGAGCCTTTCTGTCTTTGTTGCTCCCCGTGTGAGCAGGAAAGAGCCACAGAGCATGGTGGAGCCTTCAGCAGCATCCCTGTGTTCACCTGGACCAGCACCACATTTGGGTGAGTTTTCCCATACAAATGAGGAGAGAATTTCCATTCCACCTTCTGTGTTTGGCTTTTTCTCTTATTAAAGTCATTAAGGGACACATAAGCATCAGCTTGAAGGACAATTAGTCACTGATGGCAAAAAGAAAACCAGACTGCAATGAAAGCTGATTGCTGTGTTAAATAAAAGTAACTCCTCATTTTTTCATTCTTACTGTATTTGTTCCTAAAAGATGCTGTGAAAATTGCAGGATTTTGACTTTTTTCCATTTCTTTTGCAGCACTTCAGAGAAGGAACAGAGCAGACCCCTCCATACAGCTTTGTTGCCTTTCATTGAGACACCTAAATCTCACTGCATCATCCAAGAATTATTGCATCATCAGCAACTAATAATGATTCTCAAGCAAAGAAGCTTTTCTTAATGCAATCTCCTAGAATTCAGGTTGCCTCAAAATCCGATATTTGTCTCAGTTTTTGGATTGCCTACACATTTAAAAACATTTCTGAAGTTTTAATTTATCTGAGAAGTAACTGAATGTACAGCAAAACTTTGCTTGACCTGTGCAGCAGTTGGAAATACAGGCAAATCTTATTGGAGATGTATAAAACATGGATCCTTTCATGAACACCCAAATCTAGGCAGTAACTGCCAAATGAATGTTAAATTCTTTAAAGAAGGAACAAGCAGTACTAATTATGATAAAGTAAATGGACCCAGAGTGTGTTAGTAACACTGAATGTTAAAAATTAGCTGGAATCTGGTGTACGGAGTGGGTATTTTTGGTTGGCTGGCTATGGCTTGTTTCGCAGTCAGGAACGCCAAGCAACTGACCTGGCAAAGGTTTCTGTCCCCACTCACCCTGTCCAACTTCTGACAACATTTTTTGTTTGCTTGCTTATTTTTCACAGCTCTAATATATTAATTGCATTAAGGAGGATATTAAAAATCTTGGCAGAATCAGCCCAGTCTAATCTTTTCATACCATTCCTACCAAAAGGCATCAAAAGTTAACGCAATTTGAAACAATAAACTTCCATCTCCTTCCCACACCTGCACTCAAAATTAGAGTAGATCTTCAGGTCCCGATTATTATAATAAGCTGTAATTCATGTAGATGCCTGTGAGTCACCAGTAAAACTCTGAGTTCTCCGGTATAGTAAGTCTATTTGTGTATGTGTGTGTGAATGCCATCCAGTAGCAGTATTAAAGTTGTGAAAGTAAGGAAACACCCTTTAAACTCCAATTATCATGCTGGACCTGTGCTTTGTGTGCTTGCTATATCAGGCAACCCCCTGTTCAAACAGAAATTACATATACTGTTGGCCATACTTGCAAGTAACCCGGTGTGATATAAGCCAAGCTCCCAATCTGTGCCTGATCTCCAGAGCTACCCCTGGGATTTTTACTTAGACAAACATTTCAGTAACTTCAGCGAGGCTTTAGCCCAACCTTAGCATCAGGCCTTGGGTTTTAGAACTGAAACTCCGTAATTAAATATAGAGTTAAACATCCAGAAACTGTTTGGGATTTTTTAACTGACACAGAAGGAATACTGATTAGAAATCTAAAATGCCATCGATTTGAACACTGTTTCAGGAAAGATGAGTGGAAAAAATTGCAGTGCAAGCTTCACACTGTGTACTTCCTGGCTCGCACAGTACATGCTTATAAAGAGAAATTGCTGTGGAATGACTTTGCAGCAAAATAGCTCCATTTTCATCCGCTGTAGAGGTTCATCATCTTCTCTTCCTGGGCTGTATTACTTTCCACGCATATGAATCCTTTTCAATTTGTAATTTTGGTGGGATCTCCATAACCGGTTCTAGTTTTATTTGTCAAGATACTCCTTTTTTTTTTTTTTTTTTTTTTTTTAAAGCGATCTGTTATTGAAATATCCCAACAAGATAATGTAAAATAAATTAACCTGATACCAGCTCATATTCTTGTATGTGAATGGCTAAGTCCAAGGCTGCATACCCTGTATGACATAAATAGCCATAAATGGGTGTAAGAATGCAGTTTGATTACATACCACTCCAAATAGCAAAGATGTTACAACTGGAACCGGTGGAAATTTTCTGCGTGAATCATTCTCTTTTTTTCCCCAAAGAAGGAGTGACATTTATGAAAAGAATTCATTTCCTTCTAAAGTTTGGTAGGCAAAGGGAATCCCCCCCAAACAGACATTTAGTTATTTCCAAATTTGAAACTTAAATGGTTTTTATTCTTTCCAGTTTTATCCTCATCTTTCTTCTGTCATTGAATGTGGCAGAGTAAATCTCTGGGCTATGAGATTTTGCTCTCTTTTATTCCTCTCTCACTAACTTTTCAAACAATAAGAAAGTAGAAGGGGAAGTTGAAAGGTAAAACTCCTCTGATATTATCTACTCTAATGCATTCAGAAGATAATTCACAAATTCATTTTCAAATGTCTTTTTTTTTAATATTGGTGTGTGGTGTTTTATTTTCAGATGTTACGTTCTTAGAAATTTTCCATTATATTGGGTTTTTTCCTTTATTCAACTCACCCTTTTGACAGTGTCTTGAAATATTGAAAAATATCCTAGCATTAAATTACATTATGGTAAAATTACACATATAATACAGCACATTACCAGTGTATTTAGAGTTAGAGCAAATCTCTGAATTTTAAACTGGATTTCAATCATGATTAGAGATGTGATTTGAGTTGCTTCTGATAGGCTATACTTTTCCCTGTTTGTCATCTTGTGCTGTATGTTTGCAGCCTATAATTACAAGTTACGTTACTGTCCGCCTCGCTTAGCGATGGGGTGGAACTGGGCGCAGTGCAATGGGACCTGATGGCTGGTTCTCCAGCACCTGAGCAGCCACAAACTTCAAGCTATTGCCATTAACTTTGCTCAGTATCCGCTTCATCGTCTATTATGACTGGATGAAAAACACCCAAAACAACTTCCAGAACACTCTGCAGAGCCTCTCCTCCTTCCCTCCCTCCCTTCCTTCTTTCCCTCCCTGGGGCTTCTGCTCTGCACGAGCGCTGGGGGAGAGCCCTGCACCCTCCTGCACTGTTCTGGGGCTAAAGACCTGCACCCTCAGGTTGGACCAAACCCACACTGCCACAAACCACTTCAAGGATATTTTGTTTTGATGGAGTCTGTGCCCTTTGCACACAGCACAGTTTATTTCCATAGATCTCCATTGCAGCTTACTGATTTCTAGTATACGCGTAGCCTCAGTTATAGCCCTTTTCTGTTTAACTCGGGGAAACAACCTGCATTAAAGGCTGTGTAAATTCCTTCAGAAATACCAGTGGATCGAATGAAATGGCAAAGTGTTGATTTATCCTATGGGAGAAACAGGGAAGAGACGCAGGCGGCCTTCCGGTCCTCTGCAGAGGCGCTGGGCAGAACCTCTCTGCCTCCAAAAGGCTGGTCTTCCCACCACTGCCACCACCACAGGCAGAGCCTTCAGCTGTGGCTCCTCTCAGGAGTGGATGCCTTGTAGCCAACTGATAGAGTGGGCTAGGTAAAAAATTCATGAGCAGGGATCATGCTGACAGCAGGACTGAGCTAGTCTATAGCCAAGTGAGGGTGTGCAGCGTCCACACTGCCCCTTCTGGGTACCACCAAGTCCCCAACTTCCCTGCAAAACCCTTCTCAGCACTACTCTTCCCAAGTCTTCCTTGGCACAGGGAATGGAAGCAGGAGCTCAGCAACACACACCTCTATTTGGACCTTGAAGACAGGTGTTAGTCTTGTCTCAGCCAACAGCCTCTGTACTCCTCTCGCTGTCACTCTCTGCACTTAGGCTCATGTTCCCAAAGGTTTTCCCAAACATCTGCACTATGCAAAATGCCCTGGTGCTCTCCCTGTGCAAAGGAAAGGCACTTGCCCCAGCCGTGGGAGGCAAGCTGGACAGCTGGTGGCCACCAGAAGGTCCCAAGTTCTTCAGGCCCACCAGGCTCTCCCACAGTCCTTTCGGGTGTTCCAGGTCAGTTTCCAAATAAAAGAATTTCCAGCTGATAGAAACACCCCAAAATAAAAACACATCCAAAATAAACCTTAGGGCTTGTAGGGAAGACCCTTGCCTCTGCCTTTACTCCAAGGTGTTTACATTGGTTGAGTTCCTGGGCTCTCATGACAGTTTTTTGCTGAGGTTGGTTTTATGGCTGATCCAAGGTAGGGCTGTAGGACCTTTGGTTTCAGCCAGCTGCAGTAAAAGCCCTGCCCAAAGGACTTAGGGCTAAAGACAGTGCTCAAGGGCTTAGTCCTCACCCACCTCCAGCCAGCAGCAGGCCAAGAGGAGATGCGAGAAGCCTCTCCATCCCCAACTTGATGGCTTCACCAGTGGTCAATCACAGGAGGGCTCAAAAAGGAGACCTGTAGAGCAAGGGCACAACAAATGTCCAAAAACAACTGCCACCCACAGAGGACATTCTGTCCATCAGAGAGGAGCATATGTGGCATTTTGAGATGAAACCACCTATTCTGAACTGCATTTCTAACATGTACTGAAGACTAAGTTAACCAGTGCCTGATTTTGAAATAAGACAGCGCTTTCTGTTTGTTGTATGGTACCATGTACCTATGCACCACTGCAGTTTATCAGTATTTTAATTGGTCAGGAATGGGAAGGGGGTGTTGGGATGGAGCAAAAGGAGCCAGAGGCATCAGTACAGCCAGAAGGTTGGTCCATGCACAAACCTGGCTGCTGTTGGAGTACTTCTGCATGCTGTCTTCTGGTGAATCAAGATCAAAAATAGGGGATGGTGGGCAGTCTTGCTAGCCCGTTTCAGCATTTTCTGGTTTGCAGACATGACTCCATTGGGGTATCTCACATACTGCTTCTGTAGAGCAAGCATCACCTGGGCCTCCTGTATGGTGGTGGAGGGGACATTTTTCTTGCAGGCAGTATTCAAAGGGGAGGCCAAAAGGGCAGACTGTTGTGACCCCCTCAAGAGCCTGGTGAAGACAATGTGTTGGGTTTGGCCTCTGGGGCACTGCGGGGGCACTCTTACAACACAGCCACAGCAAAGCTGGGTCAGGGTGTGGGATGTGGCTTTGGGGTAGGGTGGTGAACACTTGAAATGGTGGGTGGGATGCATCACGGGTTGGAGGGAAGCTGTACGAGTGGATGAGAGCAGTGTTTCTTTGCAGGACTGTTACAAGTGCTGCAGAGGGTGAGCTCCTTTGAAAGGCGTCTTCCACTGAAATGCTGAAGTACTTCAGAAGCAAGCTAAGCCAAAAAACTACTGGAAACTCGGAGATCCTTATGGACAGGCTATATTTTTATTCCACTGACTACTCTAGTGCCCAGATATCTAGTATTTTCTTGGCAGATGGATAGTGGGATATGGATGGGCCACTGAAGGTGGAAGGAGACACAGGTGGGGAGCTCAGCCAGGTGGTCAGCTTCTGTTCCATCCTCTCCTGTGTGGCCATGGGCAGGCAGTTAACCTGGATCCCCTCCTCCCTCAACTGGGGACACCTCACAGCAGGATTAGCAGGCTCAAGTCTTTCCTACTTGTAGAAATGCAAACTATTTTTATTTCATCTCTGTAGGATGGCAGAAACCTTCACTGCTCTGTGAACAATGCTAATGGTGGCTATGTCAGGCTGCCTGAAAGGTGGGTTGGTCATTAATGACCAGCAGCGTTTATGAGAGCACCTTTGAGAACAGTTGAGCATTCAGTAAATCATAATTTATCCTTCTAGTTCTTCTTTGTTATAATATATAGTTGTTTGTTGCTATTTAAAGATTTCTTTCAGTAAAAGTATTGGTTCAGTCGATTCAGCTTAAAACACAGCCTGCTGCTGTGAGGGCAAGCTGTGAAGGGGAAAGCCAGTGGCTTCCTTGTCATCCCAGCACTGTCCTCAGGAGGCAGCTTGAGAGGAGAGCCCCATTCTCCAGCACAACCTGATGCAATAGGCGTTCTCCTCATCAGCCCTTTACTTGTGCTTTTCTGGAAACACTTCAGCCTTTGCCACAAACTTCATGCTGACGTCTCTCCTGAGGAATAGATGGGGGGGGATCCTGCTCTCCTGAGCATTCCCTAAACTGGTGGGGGAGGGCAATGGACTCTTCCTTCTGGGTTTCGCTGGGAACTGCAGCATGGTGGTACCCAGCCTGGCGTCCAGGGTCCCGCTTTGGGCTACCAGTGGGACTTCTGGCAATGGGCCGGGCTATCAAGGTCCTCCACTCCATTCCATGCACCGTGCAGCAGGGCTGGGGCTAGCAGGGGGGCATCTCTGCTGCGTGCCTGTGATGGTCACCCGCCTCTTCCCGAGCCTGGACTGGTCTCTGTGGTGTGACATGATGCCTACCAGGAGGCTGCAAAATGCTTTTGAGCAACTTCAAGATAAAAAGTGTTAAGGCAGTGACTGTTACCTGTGGGTAACAGGTAAGAGGACAGAGAGGGAACATAAAACAGGGCAGGCAGGGAAATATGACACTGGAGTCAGCTGCAAAAGCATGAGGAAATAGGTGCAGTGTTATTAAAAGACAGATGCACTGGGGAGTCCAAAGCCTGAGAAATCCCTTCATTATCTGGTTAAAGGCTCTAAAAAGCTGTGGCTAAAACGTGAGATATCAGCCTAACAGGTCTGTTTATATAGACTTCTCTAAACAATTCTCCAGTCAGATCTTCTGCTTCGGCAAAATATTTCTTTTTCCCTTGTGTTTTGATTCCTTTCATCTTAAAGGACACCCTGCCATTTCCCAATCTGTAAATAGAACTCACTATGATAAAGGTCACGAGCTCAGTCTCTGGGAAGAATTACCCCGCAATGAAAGGTAAAGCCAATTTGGGGCCTGCCAGTGCTGCCCTTTGCATCCACAGCTTCCAAGGCCTGATGAGCATTGCCCTGGCATCTATTGAGCTTGCATGAATAGCAGATCTGCCCCTTGCAATTACCCTGTGCCAAAACATCAGGATTTTTGGAGGTTTACTAAAGAGTCGGGAGAGACCGTCATGGTGGGCAGAGCTGAAGAGCACCATTGAACCTAAGTTTTGGCTGGAATGGTGGAAACGGTTCCCTGCAGGATGGGTGTGGGTTTTGCTCGCTGTGCATAGTGCGTGTGTGTACACTCGGATGCTTTGGTGCCTCTGCTCGAAAGCCAGCTCCATTGGCAACTCCTGCCTGAATTCCACGGGAAAATATTTGGCAAATCACACACTGGCATGTTTATCATGTTAGCTGTCAGGATGAGTAAGTGTGCATGCTGAACGCTATCATTCAGCTTGAATGGAGCAATAGCTACCACTCATGAAATCTGACGGAATAAATATATTTTCAAGCGTGACTTTTGCCAGATTTGTATTAATCCTTTGTTCAGCTCCTGTCTTAAGTGACCTTAAATAGACCTGTGCGCACTGGCAACCCCAAACTCCAATACAGTGACTACGCAATCCAGAGGTGACAAAGTGACACTGTTGCCTGCTCATAAGCGACGGATTGAGTTAGCTTCTGCCCTGGCATATATATATTTGCATGTCTTCTAACATCTAATTACACCGAAGCATCCCACAGAAAGCTCATATTTGGGCTTTTAATGCTAATCCAATAAAAAAGCAATGCAACCATTTCGAGATAATTATGGCATCAGCAACCCCCTGCCTGCTTTCAGGCAGGCATTCATGGGAACCCCTCGTGGGTGTTCAAACAGTGTGAGAAAATAGCGAGTGCATTGAATCTCATTTCTACGGCACAAATATTTCAGTGTGTTACAGTACCTCAGAGCTAAGAAATCTCTGAAACATCAACATTTGGTTTCCTGCTTGATCTAAGCTGGCCTTGCCTGAGGCAGGGGTCGATAACATACTGCTCCGTTGTTTGCCAGAATTAAGAATAGCCGAGCTTGTCTGATCAGCTCCCTCTCCAGCAATATCAAAGTGCCTCATTCACATTAAAGAGCATGAAGCTTTGGCCCGTTTCCCTTCTGATATTGGCAGAAGGGCAAGCGGGAGGGGGAAAGGGTAGATTGAAGGTTTCCCCCTCCCTGGGTTGTTCTGCTCTTTGCTTCAGCTTGCCTGAGAGGTGTCGGTATACCCTGGTCCACGGGGGTAGTTTGTAAAGGTACAGCTTGAAAAGTTCAGCGCAAGGCTTGCACGTGAACGAGCCAGGCACTTAAAAGCCCTGGCCGGTCTTTTAGGGCTGCTAGTATTGAGCAGGTACGGACAGGATTAAGCCAGAGGTCTGTGCAATAGGATAAGATCTGGAAATCAGCACAAGCTCTGGGAAGGCAGAGTGGAGACGCACAGCTCAGGAAGAAAAATGTGGCACACCGATGTGAAATGGCAGAGCAAATAAATCAGGGCTTATAGCAGTGCTGTGTGCTATTTTAGCAGTGACAAAAACATGCCGGAGATCACTTTTTTTTTCCCCCCCAGAACTAGCCACATTTCACATTTGGAGCACTTTAAGGGTATGAGGCAAGCACATGAAGTAAGGAAAAGCCAGAAGATGGTACCGAAACTCGCAGCTCCTCCCCTCCCACACCTGCAGCATCCTCTGTGCTTTACTGCCACGACCACAGACTACCTCTCTTCTGGGTCCCTGCCTCCCTTGCTGTGCAGGGTGGATAATATTTATTCAATATTTTTACCCACAGAGTTCAATGTGTGGCCTTGACTGGCTGTACCACGCAGCGCTGAAACCCTGCACCCCGCGGCTCCTGCAGCAAACGCAGCAGGGGGGCAGCAGCTCCCTTTGGGAGTTTTGCCTTGGCCCATGCCGCCTGCTGGAGGAGGTGGAAGGGACGGGTGGCCGTCCATGTTATTTAACATCCTTGCCCTTCTGAAATACTGTTCGATTGTTTTGGGAAGGGAGCATTGCTGGTTTTGTTTGGAGTGGTTTTGTACTGAATGGTATGTCATGGGAAAGGGAAGGTTCTTCTGTGCTGTCCCAAGGAGAACATCCACGTGAAGCAGAGTGTTGTAGGAAGCTCTGAGAGGCTTTCCACATTCACCCACTTCAGTAAATCAAAGACAACCCCGTCCCTTGCATCAGTGGGATTTAACTTAGGGTAAAGTCCTGTGTAAGGTTGCAGTGGTAGATGACACCACAGTTACCTCTTGTCCCCTTTTTCTCTCTGTTCTCAGCAAAAGGCAGTAAAATTCTTCAGCTCAGGTTATGAATGGCAGGACCGAGCAGCACCTGTAATTTCGCATCATTCAAACTAGCTTTTATCTCTCTTGACACAAATGCCAGACCCTTGTGTGCCACTGAACGGGCTGCGGGCAAGAAACCGTGGCTGAGTGAGTTATGCCAGTAATCCTGAAGTCTGTCAGCCGGCACAGGCTTCCAGGGAAAGAGCAGGTTATGCTGGGACAGAAGGGCAAATCTGATGTGAGAATCTATTTTTTAAGCTGAAGGGGCATTGGTTAATGTGGCTGCCTGAGCCCAGGTCAGTTCTCACTCCTGATTCAAGTTTTTACCTGGAATAAACCAGAAAGCAATAAAGCATATTATTTCACAAAGGACTTCTATAACTAACACATTCGTTCTCCTCTTCTAGTGGAATGACCTATATTTGCTTTTGATATAAAATTTTTTATAGGGAAAAAATTTCATCTTCCATTGTGTTTTACTTGCAGTCGTCACATGCATTTTACTGGCAGAAAAGTCTTTCTTTTACAGTGCGTCTTTTCTCCTTCTTTCTTTCTTTCTGTCTTCATTACTCATTCAGAAAGCTCAGAAAATATTTCTAGAAAGAATGAGCATCTTCCCAACATCTACATTTTCGTCTGCAATTTACTCCAGAAAAAGCCATTACTGTCTTAAAATGCAGCTCCATGTCTTGTTTTCCTGTTCCATGGTTAAGCCATCCCAAGCCTTGGCCCAGCAAGTCTTGTACCTCTGTATCGCAGCTCTTTGAGCAGCAGAGGTACCTGGTCCCTGAGGCAGACCAGCCCCTCGGAGCACACCAGGAGAGGACAGCTGCTTTCTGGCCATTTCAGCAAACACCTGGAGAATGTGGCTGGGCTGCCATCACTTCTCTGGGGTGACTGCGGCTTCTTCAAAATCTCATAGCATAGCTCTTCCAACTTCAAGGAAGGGCGCAGGGGAAATCCCAACTCATTCAAAGAGTATTTTCTTACTTTACTCCACGCTTGGCAGGTGTATGGTTCAGAATTAATCCCAGAGGGTGGCATACATTTGTATTTCTTGTTCATAAATATTCATAGCCAAAGGACTTAATAATTAAAAAGCACCCACAGTACAGAAAGGGGAGGATGGATGTTCTACTGATGGGGAAAATCTCCCATCGCTGCGACCATCCTTTTAATGGTATTGTGTCAGTCTCTTCAGCTGTCCCTTCCTGCCTGCGCCCTTTTGAGGAGAAACCCACAGTTATGGGATGTTTCTGAAGGACAGAGAGCTGATCTGGGGCAGCCACGGCAGTACTGGTGAGCCAGGGGTCTCCATCTCCCCAACAGCTGAGCACTTCACTCTCTGCAAAGGAATAATCCAAGTCCAGGCCTCCTGTCCCAGCTTCTCCAAGCACCTCCAAGCTTTGGGACTTTTGTGCTCAAAATGCAGCTCCTCTCAAAAAAGAAACAGCTCTGCGGACCAGCAGAATGAATGTACCCGTTGGGGTAAGGGCTGCATCTCTCCATGCGTGCTTACAGCATAATTAGTGGCAGCCTCAGCTGTGGTCTCTAACGACATCCCAGCGGGCGAGCGAGTTAAAAAAAGGCATCGTTATGTCCCAAGTAATTTCTCCAACCAGAAGAGTGAGCTCCATTTGAAGCTTTTCAGGCCTTACAGGGAAAATGTAGCCATGCTGAGCAGAGCTTTTGGAGACATGGAAGGCAGGCTTGCGAGCTGGAGCAGCCAAGCGTTGCCATTAATATCCTCAGGCATCTGCGGCTTCAGAATCACCTCCCTCTTCTTTGAACTGTTTTACTGGTGCTGAAGTTGCATCTGCCCAAGATGGACTGTGCAGCCCTGATCTAGCTGTGGGGTCCGATGAACTTCAGAGAGAAGTCATTGTCACGCTCTGTCACTCTAATTTGGCTAGCAAGTCAACATGGCTGCCAAAAATCCTTGTAAAATATACTCTAATTAGGCAATTTATAAAATGGTATTGGGAGGAGTGGACTTGATTTTTTTCCCAAACCTGCTGGATTATAATCTCTCCTAAGAGGGTAGTTATGGTTTAGTGTTACAGCCTTGCTTAGTTTGCTGGCCTTTGGGTTAACCCATCAGCTGCCATTAATTTATGCAAACTGTGCAATCTGAAATATGTGGGACATTTTCATAGAAAGTCCCAAGCAAGGGAAAATTACCAGTTTAACGTACATTTGATGCTCCCCAAACTGATCCCTGTTTTCACAAGCAGTTTCTTGGTGTGAAGTGCCAAGGCTGTACAAACGTGCTCTTGTACGAATTGAGGGACAGCCAAGACACAACAAAATCCCAAGCAACTGAGATCAGTCGAGGCCCTCGAAGCTTCCTCCCATAAAAAAGAGGCTCAGGAACATGTGTCCTGCTGCCATGATTATCGGCGACATTGTGCAGGCACATCCTTAGTGGATGGCCACTGAACGTGTGCTGCTCTTCAGATTGACATTTTTTATAGGGGCTTCTCTTCTTCTTTTCTTCTAATTGTCTTTCTTACTTTCTTTCTTATTTTTTTCTTTCCTTTTTTCTTTCCTTTTTCTTGCACCCTAACCTAAACATACCAGGCAGATCCTCATTCAGCTTGCTCCCACTGCCAAAGTAGGGGCGGGGCTGCTGTTGTTCCCAGCTCTACTCTCCTAAATTTTCCTTGCATAAGGCATAAACGGCACATTAGATTTGAGGTCTGGCAATACTGTTAGTATTTCCTTTCAGAAAAAAAATGGAAACAGCATGCTCCCACCGTTCCCAAATCTGTAATGTTTTTCTGGGCAATAGTAAGGGCAGTTAGTGAGAGGGAAGGTTTTGAAATGACAGCTCACCGCTTGAAAGGCAGCTGCCACCACCGGTGTTCAAGTGGAAACTTCACAACGAGTTAATAACAAAAAAAGAAATCTTTCTCTTTCAAATCTTCAAAAAGGGAATAGTCGGTGCTTTACTCTCTGAGCCGTTAGGTAATTTGAGCATGTGAGAAACCCTTGACATTTTGGAGGAACCACCATGACTGCAGCTCATGGAGGTGTGCTCAAAATTAATTTTGGCTCTTTGCTGCCCTGGGTGCCAGGAGCAAAGCCGTCGTGCAGAGGGAGATGAAGCCTGCTGCCCACTCATGCCGCAGTTTCCCAATGTGCCACCTCAAAGGAGCTGCCAGGCACTCCCAGAGCACTTCGTGGAGACTTCGGGTTTGATCTTTTTTTCTACTTGTTTTTCATAGTTTGCTGAAGTCAGTGTAATCTGAAACAAGAGACTCCCACTCTTTGCCCACACTGGGCTATCACCCCTGGCAAAGGGCTGGAGTCCTGCTGTGCCTGTAAGGCGTCATTGAAATGCCTGCAGAAATTGCAGCCCAGCCCACTTCTCACTAATATTGGCTTCAAACAAGTGCAGCGCCACTGGATTCAGTGCAGTAAATCATTGTCCTTCTTGGTGTGAGGGAAAGCTGGTCACTGAGCCGCTATGGGTGTAGCATAACTTGCTTTTTTATCCTTGCTTTTCTTATCCATCTGCTGATAAGAATTACGGAATGTTTGTCCTCATCTACATCTGCCTCGTGACTGCCCTGCTACCGCAGCGCTGCTTGGGTTTGGTTTTAGTGGTGGAAGAGAACGTTCTGCCCCAGGTAAGGGGAAAGATGGAGGCAGCTCTGGCCTGGGGCTGGGATTTCTCAACGCAACCCAGTGCCCACGGCTCTCCATAACTCTCTATCACCATAGTACAGATGGATTTGTTAAACTATTTCCTCTCTCCTTGTTCCCCCTTCTGTTAAACTGCAAAATCATTAACATGTTAATCATTTTGTAAATTGGCGAGGACATTTTAATTGAATTTGCTCTCCAAGTGGATATGGAGAAGGAGAGCGGTGTTAGAGCAGTTAGGAATTAAAGAAGTCTATTAGATCTGGCTTTTCCCTCTGGCACACTCACTAAATATAAAATTGGATTCCACTTGCTGGTAGATTGGTGGCCATAGAGAAGACGGCAATACCTGTTTTCAGTTGCCTTCACAGGCCACTAGCTTCATTGCAATGCAGACCTCAGTCACCCATTGAACAAGCTGGAGGAGAGTCAGCCATAAATGAAATAAAATTATCTCCAGGAACGATGGTCCTGGAGCCCTCTGGTTAGGAACCATTGACCTTGTGCCCTCAGCCCTCCCCGAGAATAAGCCATGTTGGGGTCTCCTGGTGGTGTCCTGGCTGTGGCAATGAGCCTTGAATCTGGATTATGTCTGGGCTGGCGTGCAGGTCTCAGAGCGCCGCAGTTGTCCCCAGGGCCTTGGTGCGAGGCTGGGCACGGGTTCCCTTCATCACGGCTCCACAGCGTCCCCCTCCCCGTCTGTGGCTGGCCTGGGCCCCACGCTGATGGGAAGGAGCTGCCAGTTTTACATTATGATTTCCATGAGCAATTATTAATCATCCTGTTTCTCTTAATTCTGTTATTTTCAGAGGTGCATTAAACAAATAATAAACTTCTTACGACTAAAGAGGATTAGAGTCAAATGCGCAAACAAAGGACAGCAGGGATTTAAGGAAAATTGTATTTTCCATTTGTCTTTCTTCCACACCAAACCCCAGGGCAACAATCTCAGACAGCACATTTTGCAACGTTAAAGGAGCCTCAGCAGTTTTATTTCATCTGAAGGATGGTACAAGGAAAACTTGTGAACAGGGACCCAGACAAAGCCATTGAAGTTCAGTTCAATCACGTGCTTTGGAGGAAATACAAAAGGAAACATTTTCAAAATCATCTAAAAAATGACATTGGAGTCCTACACCATGCTGGGGACCTGTCCTTTACAGCCACTTTGTGGCTTTTGGAAATGTTAACCATATAATTTTGTGTGGATATTTCTCCATCACTCAGGCCTAGGAGATATTCAAGGAAAAGTGAGAAGATTGCCCTTACAAAGCTCCCCTGATGATGGACACAGCATCAGAGCCAGCAGGTGGGAAGCAGGAGGCAGGGAAGGAAATGCCTTTTCTCCTAGAGAGGAGCAATGTCTCACCCAAAACTGAAGCCTTCAGACTGTCTACAAATGTGCCCTTTCTGCAAAAGTCAATCTGTACCTTATTCTTAAAGGACTCCAGCTGGTTCCAGAAATGCCACGTGTCAGCCCAGGAAGGACATCCCTAAATAAATACATTTTTTAATAACTTCCAGCTTCAGCTGGTTACTGGCAGTGGATTGATATATTTATTATGCCTCCATAGCTGAGGAATTTTCAGTTATCATACATTTGTCAACAGAAAGAGTAACAACTGTGAATTATACGTGATGGGGGGTGAATGGAGGATGATCTGGGATAACAATGAGTGGACAAAATGAGGGTACTATGGAAGAGTTTTGAAACAGGCATTCACACATCTTAGCTTACTGCTGCCAGGTCTGTTTGTTGCCATTCCTCACCCTGCCCCAAGTCTTTTCCTCGCATGATCCTGCCCAGCCAAGACAAGTTCAAGGGCAACTGCTTAATGGTGCAGAAGAAAGTGAAAGAAGTGGAGGAAGAGTTTGAGTATGTCTGATCCTGCCAAAAGGACGAGCTGTGTTCTGGAAAAAGAGGTTCAGGGTCACCAGCAAAGAAAGAGATGGAGGACATGCCTTCCTCATCCTTTTGGCGTGCAGGCTGCCTTAGTGCTTCCCTCCCTGCCTTTGCATAATGTCACCGGAAGCCTGCAATGTATTTATTACTGTTGGAAATGCTGAGCCTGAACATGGGAGACGTGTGGGACAATGGAGATACTACAGAGCAGAAGCTGTGAATGCTGACACTGAGCGAGTTGCCAAAGCTTGCCATGAATAATGTAAGAATAGCTCCAGTCCTTTTCCTGCCCACGCGGGGAGGTTTGAATGAATTCAGCGCTAATGTGCTCTCTGAGAATGCACGCTGCCAACTGTATTTTCATGGGGTAGAGTGGGAAAACTTAAAATCAGCCATCAAAGTTAAACTGCTTCCCATTTCTCTGTAAGATGGTTACTGCTGAGCATAAATATGCATATGATGAAAATGGCCCTTTTTCTGGGCAGAATGACTGCAGGTAACTTACAATCAGCGTTGGATGCTGCCACTGCAGTGAGAACTTCCTCTACATCCCCCCTGCTGGCATAGCTCAATAGCGACTGTATTCAAACCCACTCTTGCAAACAAATGGCTGTAGCTCCGTGAGCGGCGTATCCCCAGCTCCGCGGCACCACACCAACTGCTGCACTCTACCCTGCTTCACTGGAGGGGAAAGAAGTGGCAAATGGCACAAAATGGAGAAATCGAGCAAGACTAAGGAAGGCAGCCCACACAGCATTGTCGGTGACTTTGGTAGAACAATGTTTGGGTTAATTGCCATCACAATAATTGGCCAACTGCTCCCGGACTGAAATATCCGCATTCTGGCCATGCAGGGAATGAACTGTATTCATGCAATGAGACCCTGCAATGCTGCCTTCAGGGCTGTGCTGCAATGGTCCGTGTAGGGAGGATTAAGACAGGAGGAAAAAGGTGGTGCTCTTCCTCACAGTCCCACGGGTGTGTTAGAATTGTTATTTCGCAGCATTTATTAGGTAGGTTATCCAGACAAATGGAGGAGGATTTGACAAAATTCAGCTCATTGTTCCTCTCACTGTAGCAAATCCTGATCGGTTCACACAGTGTAAGCCAAATCAGGGCTGAAGTGGTGCATTGATTTATTAATGATATGTAATGCAATGGCAATCATTGAGCAATACATTCAGGATCGATATTAGCAATACAGCAGATAACCATGATACCACCTGCTTATGAAGTGGTAACATGCAACTACAAATTTCTAAACCCTCTGTAACCAATCCTGACACGTGACACTTGCTTGTGTGTCCACACACATCCCCGTCCCAGGCTGTGACCAGGAGGTCACAGACACCCTTCCTCACCTGGGCCTCGTGTGGGACCTCCTGCCTGCACAGTCCTGCTGTGGGAGGTGTGGGTGTCCCAGCCGTGTGCAGTCCTGCCCTGTCCCACACCCCTGCTGCCACAGATGTGGGTGACCCCTCCGGCCTGGGAAGTGACCTCCCCAGCCTGGGAAGTGACCCCCCTGTCCCTGCAGTCAGGGTGTGGGTTCCTGTGCTGCACCCATTCTGCAGGAGAGACTTCAGGATCCCCAGTACAACTCCATTGCCAACAATCCATTTCGCAGAGTACACCTGTGATGGTAGAGATAACGTCACACTTTTGCATGACATCATACAAAATTATTTCTTAGTTAGCACAAGTAACAAGTTAGGACAAGAAGAAGTGGCCTCAAGTTGTGCCAGGGGAGGTTTAGGTTGGATATTAGGAAAAAATTCTTTACTAAATGGTTATCAAGCTTTGGAACAGGCTGCCGAGGGGGGTGGTGGAATCGCCATCCCTGGAGGTATTTAAAAGGCGGGTAGACGTGGTGTTGGGGGACATGGTTTAGTGGTGTTTTTGGTAGTGTAGGTTATGGTTGGACTCGATGATCTTGAAGGTCTCTTCCAGCCCAAGTGATTCTATGATTCTATGATTCTAAGTACATGACCATTATAAAAGTCCAGGAACGCTTTGGATTTGGGCTCTTGAGCATTGCAATAGAAGTGGAAGAGTTTACCAAATGATCTGCCACTGAGTAACTCCAAAGGCTGCTTTGTGCATGTGCAACAGCCCCTCCCAGCCCCAGGGGGTGAGACCTCTCCCCACTGTCTAGTCTTGGTGTTTTTTTTCTTTTGTTTTTAGTCCTACCCTTAAACTAGTCTCTCTTTCCATGAGATACGTGTTACACAAACTTCCTGCTAAAGTGAAAAACATATCCCTGTCTGCCTGAACTTCAAATCCTGTTATTGCAATATGACAACTTGGAAGGAGTTTCCTCATTAAGAACATAGTGTAAGGCAATAGTTAGGCATGTGTCAGCATGTGTTGTGACTGTTTTGCTGTGTGTTGGTATAACAGGCTTCTGTGAAAAGTTGTCTTTTTAATGCTTTGTAACAGTCTTTAGAAAGCATTATAGTCTTACTCTGAGGAGGTAAAGAAGCAAAGAGCCCTGACCTACCCACGGAGGTGAGAACATTATGGTTTGAGAGACTGTGAAGTGATCTGACACACGTAAATAAAATACCTTTCATCATTCATCTGTCATCTTTAGGGATCCCTCCTTTCTGATAATAAGTGTGTTTTCAGATCCTGAGTTATGGATTACCAACTTTTGAGCTCTGAAATCAAGATGTATTTCAACAGTTTTTAGGCTATGATATCTGATTCTTCAGGGGGCCCAGACTCAGAAAGTCAAACAAACCAGAGCACAGTCCTTTCTGCAAAGACCTTGGGTTGTGGTTAATGGAAAGAGCAGAGTTTGCAATACATATGTGCTGTCTTGGCCAAGTTCTACATTTTTTTTAAGTCAGTGGTGATGGGCAAAAAAATCATCTGATCTCTAGAAAGCTTCAGCTCTACTAGTTTGCTTTTTAGAAACACTTGCAGAAGTCAACTCAGCATTGTGTCGTATTTAGTGTCAGGGTCTCCATCTTATTCCTTGAATGAAGAATAAGAGGACAGTGAATTTTGGAATGAAACTAAATTTTACAGTATGAGAACTCCTTCTGGAATAAAAGCTTGAATAAGCACTCCCTTTTCCATGAGCCTTGGGTGGCTGGGAAACTTCTGCTCTGCCATTTTTCAGAACGGAGAAGGGACAATAAAGAACAATGCCTACTTCTGCATGCAGACAACACTTTAAAAGAAAAGGTAATTCATTAAATTTAATTTTAAATTGTCCTGGTTTCAGCTGGGGTAGAGTTAATTTTCTTCCTAGTAGCTGCTGTGTTTTGGATTTAGTATGAGAATAATGTTGATAACACATATTGGTTTAGTTGTTGCTAAGTAATGCTTATACTAAGTCAAGGACTTTTTCAGCTTCCCAGCTGAGAGGGAACACAGACAGGACAAGCTGGCCAAGGGTATATTCCACACCACAGACATCATGCTTAGTGTATAAATGGAGATTGGCAGCAGGGCAGGAATCTATAATCGCTGCTTGGGACGGGCTGGGGAACCAATTATGGGGTGGTAAGCAATTGCATTGCATCATTTGTTTTGTATATTCTTTTACGCTATTATTGTTACTGCTATTTTTTTCCCCTTCACCATTCTATTAAACTGTCTTTATCTCAACCCATGAGGGTTTTTTTCTTTCTTCTTTTTTCTCCCTCTTCTCCCTACCCTACTGGGAGTGTGTGTGTGAGTGAATGGCTGTATGGTTCTAATTGGCGGCTGGGGTTAAATCACAACATAAATTTAATTTTAAATTTGTAATTCATTAAATGCTGGTTTTGAACCCAAGAAGGCAGGGGAGAGAAAACTAATTTTGTTTGTCTTTTTTATTTCAGCTCCTGACGGATAATTGCATTGGAGGGTCTGAAGTAATTCAAGTAGTACCAGGAGCGCAGTGGGTGAAGAGCATCATATTTCACAGACGAGAAGGAAGAAATTCACTCCAGGCTTGAGACTTCAGTGTGGAAAACCAGGAGAAACACACAGCCGCTATTCCACTGTAAACCTCCTGACTCATTTCAGTGCAGTGGTAGATGCTACTGCTTTTACCAAGAGACACTAAAATTGAAAATGTCTTTCCCTGTGTTTAGAAGAGACTACTCATTCTCTAATTCAAAGGAACTAAAGCAAACATAATATATTTCAGTGAAGAGCTAAGTCAGCAGTGCTATTAAACCATTTGAGATTTGTACCTAGTCCTAGTCTGGGATTTCAGTGAATAATGTGGTCCAGAGGAGCTGTTAATCTGAAGTCAAAGTGTTTATAGATGAAGCATTGCTTCACTTTTTAAGGAAAAGGTCCTATATTATAAAAGATTTATCAACACTTATTTGAATACTTTTGTAAAGTATTCTCTAAAGGCTGAAAGTGGCAGTCCAAGGAGAACCTGTAGGGTCCTGGTATCAGAGAATGCTAGATTTGTAATAAAACTGAGGTATAATAGTATAAGGAAAATACCAATCAATTTTTAACGCATAGCACTTGTTTTTAAGATACTGTTGCTTTCTTTTTACTCCACTGGGAGCAGCAAAAACACATTTAATATACTCACTGCTTAGAAGCCAGTATCTTTGACTGTCCTAAAAGACAATAAAAGTGATTTAAAATTCCATATCTTGTTTCTGTATCAAAATTTCATCAACTGAATTTGATAAAGATTTCTGTCATCTCAATGTGTAAATGACTGTCTAATCATAACAACTTTTAAAAAGGTGTTTGGTACAAAATTCAGATAACCTTTTGGGTTTGCCATGGAATAAATGTACATCGCTGCAGCTGAGTTTACTAGGCAGGTAGCAAAAGCTTTTGAGTTTTTCGCTCTGTATTGAATGTGATTTACGTGACCTCTTTAGAATGAAGAGGGCCCTGACCCCAAACATGATCTGAGCATCTCTGACATCTTTACTTCAGGCTTAAGCTTCTTGTAAGTCCTCCTCATAGTTCTTGCTAGGACAGCTAACATCTGTCTGTATTATTTCTATACATCTTCTATACACTGAAATGCCACCAAGCAAGAAAATCAACTTTGTACTTTATCACATGCACTTCTCTTCACTATGAAGCCCTGGAGTGATGCTTGGCTTTGGGGTATGGTTGAAAAGAAGGGAGTTTAGAATGAGTTTGTGAGGCACGTGAAGGGATGCTCTCTTGACTTCTCAGTCTGATGATGTTAATCTTGGACAACTTGCTAGACAAACATCTTAATCGATAGACATGAACCATCTGTTGTGGGACTGCTTTTCATTCCAAAATTCAAACTGGAATTTCTAGCAAAAGGATTTCTAGGATGGGCACATGTCTAATTTAAAGTGAGCAGGCTGGTGACTGTAAATAGTCTAGTGGTACATGGCTGATGAATGACCATGCAAGCATACCCTGGTCTTTTTATTTATAGATTAAACTCGTTAGTCTGTCTTCTGATCACACAAAGAACAGCCCTATCCCTCAGCCTCACACTACCTGATTACACACTTAACTGAAGGAAGGAGAGGACAGAAGTCCTCATCTCTCAATAATCCAAATATCCTGTTTCTCAAATGTTTCAAATGCCTGCCTTCCTCCAGGGCTTCAGTAATACCGGGATTTATTTGCAAACAGAATCCTAGTAATAAGCTTTACCACCAAATGCTATTTGCAGCAAAGAAAATACCTGTAATAAAATGTAGAGAACTGACCAAATTTTAAAAAGCAATAAAATTTATTTCAGAAATTAAAAATAGCTACTTTATGGAATTCAGATTTATCCAGCAATGTAAATCAATTGAATCTAGTAGAATTATGTGGCAGAAATATAGCCTAATATATCTAGGCTTACCAAATGATGAAGCTTCCCAAAGACCTAATATTTTGCTAGCTTTCCTGATGTGTATTAACAAATTCTGTATTTTTGCGAGCTATTTCTGTATACTTTCTATGTAGTATACTGCGTAATAAAAAACTCAACCTTTCTCTTGAGCTAGTTACTTACTTATTTCTGATGATGAAACAGCATAACACCAGCAGCAATATAGATTGATAGTGACATATTTCTCTAAATATTGAAGATCAAAGCGTACCCTTCACAGCAAAGAAAAGCCTTTGTTTATGGCCTTTCCAAATTAAAAACAATTACAAGTGTTTGTTTTATTGATGCTTTCCTGAAAGAAAGAACTGTTTGAAAGGGCATGTCTAGAGAGCTGAGTGACGTTCGGTGACAGCAGGTACTCAAGGGATCCCCTGCAAAGCAGCGGTGCCCGTGCTGGAGTCATCCTTCTGCCCAATTCCACCCTCTTGCTACAAAACCTATGTGGCATTTCCAGGATCTGTGAATCGCATGTGTCAGCCCGAGTGTTCATGTCCCAGATCAGTGATTAAAGGCTAGCTGCGTGTGCCAGGAAATGGAAATCTTCTATTATCCGTCTCAGCTGAAGAAGTTGTTTTGGTGCCCATTAAAAGGAATTGGTGAGTTCTGCCCAGGTTGAAAAGTATGGATGGGGTGGCTGAGCAGGAAGAGGAATAATGTGCTCCCCCAAAGGGATGCGAGCACCACGGTAACCTGTACAGAAAGCTGTAACAAGATTTTAGAAAAGTGATGTTTCTTTTGATTAAGAGGTGAATCTGAGGGTTCTGAGACTGCAGAGGGACTGAATAGACATGATTTTTGTCTGTTCTACTTATGAGAAACAACTTAATCTAATGTCATGGGTAAACCTGAGAGGGATTCAGAACTCCTGCAGTTATAAATCTGACTCCACCTCTGAGCTGGTCAACTCAGGTAGCTTTTTGACTCTGCCAGATAACGTTAAGCTTGAAGTAGGAACATCAGTATAGACAGGGCTCAGACACAAATGTGTTCACACTGATTAAATAGCCCGTTGTTCACAGTTTCTTGGTTGTCCTTTGGGAGCTATTCACTCTGGAGTCTGTCAGCCAAGCTGAATTCCCACCGTGAGACCCATCAGTGGCTTCTAGTTGCTATCTGTAGTGGTGGGGCCCACCCCTACCCATAATGGGTCAGAGAGCGCTTGGGCAGGTGGTGGTGGTCCCCAGAAGAAAGCTTACACTTCCCTGGGTTGGTGGGCAGCCTGCTCAGTGCTCTCACCCTTTTCCCTTGCCCACCGGCAGAGCAAAGCTTGCAAGGTGAGATGAAGCCCCCAGAGCAGTCCTCTCCTCCTGCACCAGGAAGGGATCCCGTACATCCCGGGGCAGTGCTGCCTTCAAGATGGCAGCCTGGCATTACCATACAGGAGAGGGCATACCCTTGTTGACTCTGTCTGCTCTAAGGTGTTTCATAAGTTCTAAATCACAGCATGGATGGACCATTAAATGCCGACTCCACCTTCCATGCTGAGCAGCCCACCCCAGCCCTGCCTGCTTCGCCAGAGCCGGCTGCAAGGACCAACTGAAGGTCTGGCAACCTGGCACTATGGGCAGAAAGGCGGTTGTTATCTAGCAGTGGCCCAGGTAGACACATGCCTCCTACATGGGATGCAACAGGCCCACACCATGCTTGCAGAATGACAATGGGATGATGCATCAGCTCTGCTTTCCCTGGCTTTTTGCTTCAGTGTCACTGGCGCTGGTGGGATTATTCAGCAGCTGCATGGCAACATTCGCCCTACTCACTGGGTCTTACAAGGCTGACTTTTTCTAGGTGGTTACATACTGGTTGACACATAGCCCTGTGCTACTTGGTTAGGTTTTTATTCTGCAGTGATACGGGCAATAATCAGCAGTACAGTTGCTCTGCAGCTTTAATCTTTCCCCACTTATCTTCTCCCAGCAAAACAATTTGCACATCTTTGCACAGCTGATTTCCCCAAACTTGCCTGAGCACCTTATCTGTGTTAAGTCAATACAAAACCGTATGAGAATTTAAACAGAAAGCCACTTTCTTTGCCATTTCATTTGAGGAAGGGGAAAGGAGGGTTAACAGGTAATTTACAGGACCCAGATTGGATGGCAAATCAATTCTTGATATAACTCCGTGGTTCAGCAGCCATGGATGAATTCTGCCTAGTGACAGGCAAAAATGTTGATAGAGCTGAAAAATCAGTGGGAGCTAGTGACGAGTTTCCTCAAGGCATGGGGAGAAATTAGTGCCCAGTTGTTAGGTGATATGTGTCCAGCAGACCACTCTTCTGAAAAGATGAGCACGGTTTTCTTCTTTTGCTTTAGCAAATATGATTACATCTAGCAAATCACATATATGCACGTACACACAGCTCTCTCTCTTCTCGTGCTTCTTCTCCTGGCTGATAGATTGATTTTTTTATTTTTTTATTTTTATAATCCACACTTCTCTTTCTGCACTGTTCTCTACCGTTAATGAAATCTAAGCAAGAACCTTGTAGCAGCTGAAGAGGAAGTTACATGTGAGCTGTGGAGACTAGGTCACAAAATAAGCCATACTCTTCCCATGGAGCCAGGCTCTGAAGAAGCAGAAACTGGCCTCTCTGATATTGTCTCTCAAGATATAGGAATGCCTGATGCTAGTAATTTGATTTCAGCTCAGCTTAATTGACATTATTCCTATTGCTAGAAATTACAGACAATCTTCAGCACAATATATGTGTATTTACACTTCATATATGTGCTCCTACTTCCCTCACTTGCAGGTAGGACTGATCATCAGTCCTGAGTTGTTCGAGCTGCTCCCAATAACAAGTTAAACCCCATATTATTTCACTGAGTGGCCATTTAACTTTTACAGCATCCTAAATCTATTCATTTTTTCATTTATTAAGTAATGTCTTAACTGCGGGGCTGTTCAACATTGACTTGGTTAGTGTAGTTGTAGTAATTCAAGACTTCTGATAGGGAGAAAGAAGTACGAACAAAAACAAGGCATATGCTCCAGTTTCTTATCAGCATGCTTGGCTTTCTCTGGGTGGTCACAGGACACAGTGCACTCTGTCTGTCTCTTCCCAAGGGTGTGCTTTGGGAGATAATGTCTATAAGGGCTGCTTTTGGCAGAAAACTCCAGACGTCTCCTGGATTTGCCTGGGAATTAACCCAGAAGTGGAACGAGTCTGGACGGTTCTTGAAAAGGAGTTGTCTTCCTCTCTGAGATTGTTATCCATCATTTCAGGCTTCCTAGGTTGGGTGGTGCTCATTGTAATCTAAGCTTCACTAACCAGGTCTGGCTAGGTCCTACCAGCCCCACAAAGTTAACTTAAGATTCGTCCATGGAGTTTGTTAGGAGCGTTGCGCTGCCTGCCTCCGTGAACAGCAGAGCGGCAGCCGTCTGGGAGAGCCGGGGCTCACAGGGCCAGCGCAGCCACCGCAGACTGTCTAAGGCCACACGACATCTGGCTACCTTTGCTCATGCTGAACTATGTGCTCTTCAAATGCCCTGTTCTGTGTCAACAGTGCCTGCTTTCCCTGACATTGTTACTTCTAAATCTGGATTTCCTTTTGTTCTCTTGGTATTAGTTCCTTAAGGAATGAGACACTGCACCCTTTTTAAAAAGGTAGCCCACAGCAAAAGTTCAGAAGATGGCTGTGACATGCTTGTGTCCCACAATGCATGCCATTTGCCTCCCAGGTCAGGCAGCTATGGTTTCAGCAGAACTTCCCTGGCACTTTCTTCAGATTTAATCCAAAAGCAGCATTTGACTTTCTAAACTACCAAGCGTGATTATCTTTTCTTACAAAAGGGCATTTTCTCCTGTGCATGCTCATCATTTAACATAGAAAATGTAACATGACAAAGAGCAGCAATATGCTAAAACCTCTCCTTAGGATAGAATAAGGCTTAAAATTTTTACTTTTTTTTTTTTTTTTTTTTTTCTTTCTGAAAGTGCAAGCGTGCCTTGATATTGCTATGATATTGAACGCATTCCTGGCTTTTTGTTCTGGAGCTCATCCCCACAAATAGCCTCCTTCTCCTTCAGGCTAAGGTCCAGAATACCGCTGGAAACATCCTGCTAATAGTGTAGAGCACGATCCATCAGAACTTAAAAGTGCTGCATCACTTCTCGTACAGCAGCTGTGGCAAACTGCCTTGATGATGTGCCTGGTTGCCAATGATATGCAAACATCCATGCAACGTGGCCTGCTGACCCATCCCAGAACGGTTGGTGGTTGCTCTGGAGTTTGAGTTAGAAGCTCAGATGGCTGTGGAGGACGTGACGTGGTTTTTACCTCCTCTAGTGGGGGGTAATGGGTTGGGCTTAAAGGTCTGTGGATGAAGGAGGCAGAGAGACAGCCCTGGGAGGGTCCCTTTCCTCACGCTGTGCCCATTACTCTAACCCCTTCCTTCGTGGCAGGAGCAAACTGGCTTTTGGATGTAGGACTAACTTTTGCTGCACATCTCCTCCATCACATGCACCACACTCTGCTTCCTCGGTGGCTGCAAACTTCTTTGGCCTCTCTCTTGCCGCTCTCCCAGCCTGGTCCCAGGTCACTCGACAGGTCAGCAGAGGTTTTAATGATTCCAGCACTGCAGTAAGGCAAATTCCCAAACAAATAATGGACACAGCTGCTGTCTTAGGAGTAATAAAGGGAGGGAGGATATGTCTATGTTCTGTTTGGATAGTATTTGCTAATATCCCAGACTTACAGCCCAATGTTTTTTAGGAAGACCTCAGGAAGCTTTCAGTTCTGCTGTCATAACCACGTGGACTGGAAAGCCACCAGTGTCCCCATCCTCCACCACATATCCTGTGTTCCTTCCCCCAGATGCACTGGACAGACAGGTCCTAGAAGCGCTCCAGAGCTCCATGCTGGGCCAAGGCAGTGCACACACCACCATAAACCAGCCCGGAATCCCACATCCAGCAAGGCAGATAGAGGTCACTGAAATGTCTTGTATAGAAAGCTTTCCTAACCGAAATATCCCACGTCCTTCCCCCACACCCCCCCATACCCCACCCTCCCCGGAAGATGCGAATTCAGGTGAAAACATTTAGATTTTCTATGGAAAAAAATTTAAAATAATAGCTTAATTTTACACATTTACAGCATTGAGCATTTCCAGCTCAGGAGAAAAAAAAGAAAAGAAGGCCTTACAATTGAATTTTTTTTTTTCCTGATTTGAATTCATTCTTAACTTCCTGAAGAAAAAAGAGATGCTTCATTTGACATTTTTCACTTTACATTTCCACTGAGAGAACCTCAGTTTTCCAAATAGCTTTGGTTTTTCTGCTGAGAAATTGTCAGATATAACTTACAACTTACATTAAATTCTCATCTTCAACAGACATGATATAAGCTCCTTTAGCTGTGAAAGAGGAATTGGTTTTGCTTGAATTACAAATATATTAAAAACACTTCTCTCTTGCTTGTGAATCAAGTACTTTCTTTCTTATTCAGAAAAAAAACATCCCACTTACATAACAGAGGCAGGGCTGGCATCGTAACATCATTATTTAGACTTGAGATCACCAAATGGGATCAATTTTAAGTAATCAATGTCCAGAACTGATAACTCTAGCAGCTATTCAAACTACTTCTTACAATTTATGAATTCAGAATTTTTATTGTTTCTCATGCAAAAGGTACGTGACTATGTTTCAGCTCAAAGACTTCTTTCCTCGAATGTCCTGGTTGTAGCAAAACCAACAGACTTTTAGTATGAATTCTGGGTGCCTTAGGTCACCCTCTGCCTTTGATGAATATAGCCAAGTCCTCTGACTTTGCTGCATTTGCAGCAGACTTTCTCAGTACCCACTGTTCTCTTTCCACTCCAGCTGAAGCTATAATCAGTGGTTGTGGAAACCAAGACTTTTATTAGTGTAAATTAGACTGGCTTACTGCTCTGCAATTTTTTTTTTTTTTTTTTGTCAAGGGATTGACAAACTTTTCCTCAATTCCCTTTTCCACTAATGAGCTCAGAGCAGCAGGAAAAAACCCAAAGGCGTGGAGACCAGCCACACTCTTGGGACTATTGTTTCCATGCAGATACGCAGGGATCTAGAAATGCCAGTCTATCAACACCAGGAATGTTTTAACCATCTAACATGCTGGAACCAGTTTCAGCCTCCTGTAATTCCCTCTGCTTAAGTGGAATTACTCCAGGGGTAAATGAAGCTCCTCATGCTATGTGCAAAACAAGTCAGCTGGGTTCTAATGTGTACAGACTCTGGAAAAAATAATAAAGAAAAGATCTTAGAGGAAGATGACGTGTATTGTGGCAGCTATTCTGGCTCAGGAAAAATACCCTAATTTATCAAAATTAATGAGTTTATTTAAGATTACTGTATCCTAAAATTCTAGAATGAGAATTACCTAATCATTTTTTTTTAAACAACAAGGCCACTGGTTTATGGACAAATTCACGTGGCCTGTAAGACCACAATTCCTTTCTGGGTGGAGGAAAAAGGTTGTAGATATAAGACTAACATGCATAATTAAAAAAGTAAATATCCAACAGCACAAAAAAACATGCCTTCAGGAAAGGGAAGGGGTGCTTCTGAGCATGGGACATTTGTGGGATGGGCAACAAAAGGGAAATTAAAAGTCTGTTGCAGTAGAGGCACCGCTCTTCTGCTTGCCCAAGAGGAAACGGCAGGTTTCCTGAGATGATAGGCTTGTATTGAGACATCAAAGAAGCTGAAAGGGACCTTGTGAGCAGTCTCCGGTCTACTGGGACATTCTCCCCTGCTGGAAATGCACCTCTCTGCTAGTGGCTCCCCAAGGGAGGTTCTCCACAAGAGAACTTGCTGTGCTGACATCCCAGAGGGTCTGTGAAAAGGCAGTGGCTTTGCCTTGAAACCTGGACTTGGCAGGATCCCTGGTAGAGCTTTCAAAGCCATCCCCCCCTTCCCTGCTGGGGTTGGAAGGGGTTGTCCTCCAAGGACGGCGATTACACAGGCTCCCTGGTGATCAAGGGGCATTCAGGGATAAGTTCCTGGAAGAGCAGGAATTATGGACACCTCCAACCCACCACAGCAACATCTCAAACCCAACCCATCTGAAGCCAGATTTTCCGCTGTTGGGGATCTTATGATAGCTTACGCCTGCAGCATTACATCACCGCGCTGAATCCGGCCCAGGGCCAAAGCATTCACGGTTTAATGTAATGAGACATTACCCTTTTGGCTACGGCAGAGCGACGACCTTGAATGATGGCAGGAGTACTAATCTGCAGAGCGTTTATGTGCAGCTCTGAATGAGATTAACATTTGCCATGTATTCAGTTGTTTGGTAATGATCTATCATTTCACTTCCCAAAAGGGAGCAGCAATGGCCGGGGTGATTTTCTAAAGAGCGTACAAAGTGATGAGCCCGGAGATGGTGCAGGATATCTGCAGAGAACCCACTACCCCAGAAACACTGTACTTTTCTTTTGTGTCAAATCCGCTGGGGATTGAAAGCAGGCTTCAAATTTTTGTGTGTATCAGATATATCACAAAGACGGTGGACTCAATTCACAATAGATACCACTCATGGCGTAAAATATTTGGTCAGTCTGCCATCAGTAATAACTGACATCTTGGTTGTGAACAGCAGTGGTTGTGCTCAATTGTTTAGGTTACAAAACCTTCAGCTGACTTTTGTCTCTTTAGATTTTATTTTTTTAAAATAAAATCTACTTGGCGATTCTCTGGCTGCAGCTGGAAGATTGCCTTTCCAGTGGCTGAAACAGGAGGGTGTCTGACCTACTAGTTTCGCTGAGCATCGCTCAGTTCTCAAGACTTAAAAGACCAATAATTGGGTTTCACATACTTATAATGTGATGTGCTATATACCACTGTATGCAGCAATATGTCAGAGTGAAAGGACACCCAAATAGCTGATGTCCATTAAGAGTAAAAGGCCATGTATAGCAAGCCCGTAAGTGATACTTGCATTTCCCACGGGAACTGAACAGACAGTTTGATAAGCTGTTCTGCAAAGCATCCTAAAGCTTTCTGACAACAGGGAAAGATCATGTTTAATCTTTGCAGTAATTTTATGATCTCAGGAAATGATAGTCGTAGTGAACTGAGGTGATGGGGAGCTTTAATCTCGCTGCTGTGTAAACAGTCCAGGGAGGTGTTGTTAGGAGCGCTGGTAGTCATTGCCACTGCCGAGGGTGGCACCACGGCACACCAGCTTGGAAGTCATGACACCACGTTTGAATCACAGGTGCAGCAGAGACCTCTGGGAGGTGGTACATGTGCCTCTTCCACTTGGTGCCGGAGCACTGTATGAGCCATTGGGTGCCTGACAATGGCACCTTCTCATAGGAAATGATGAAAAGACAGATACTCATGTTTGAGTGCTTCAGTTACACTGGTAGCAAGCTTTCTACTTTGTATTTATAATGGTGGGAGAAGTACAACGCTTGGAAAAGATCAGTCTGAACTTGAGGCTAGAACAACACACTCCTCCACGTCCTTAGCTTCTCTAGACTAGGAAAACACCTTTTTTTTCCTTGAAAAGATATGAGGGATGGTTACCCCTGTTACTGTTCCCACTCTTCACACCTTGCCATCAGACAATCACAGCACCCAGCTCACTAGAGAGGACAACACCTGATATGGAGCACGCTCCCAGGGCAATGGGAACTGCTCTGCCCAGCCTCCGGGTCTGCCGAACAGAAGCATCTGGATTTGGTTCTCTGTGTCTCATGAGTCAGGTAATTTTTAAAAGGTTCTTGATGCTGCTGTATGATTTTAAAAAAAAACAACAAAAAACACATGCAAGATCAGATAAAATTGCCTATGTCTAAGTGTTGTATTTGTTTATGTATGACCAGTAGTGGCTCAGTCCTTTGTCTTCGTTCTCTGCCTTATACGTTCTCTTCCATATGTACCTTTTCAGTGACAGTAACTTTTTCATGTGTTACTACCAAAATTGCTACCCAAGAGTTTTGTGAAAAGAAGATCTTCAGATCTCACTGAATAAAATTCTAAAAACATTTCCTATGAGGTTTTTAATCATCTTCCAGCAGCTCTTGACAGAACTACTTCAGTTCCTGGGAATTGTTTATTCTGTTGCATATCTTATTGCCTAAATGAATGGTAAACAGGACACAGGAAAGGGAATGACCTGAGGAAGACTGATTTCTGTGTTGCAGGAAGGACATATATATACCCTTCCTTCACCAATATGCTCTTGAGAGAGTGTGATGGACATGGAGAGAGGGACAGATGTGGGAGGTATTACTTCTTGCCGTGTGACATGGTCACATACTGCTTTCTTCTAACACGAAGCAAGGAGCATCATTAGCTTAGAGAAAACAGTGCTGCCAACCCTTTTTCCTGCATTCATCCCTCTTCTTTCCATGCAAAACTCCTTATTTTTTTTTTTTCATCTTTCCCACCTGGTGTCCTACCTCAGTTTTAAAGGGCAGACATTCATATCCTACTAGCTCTAAAATGTAAATAATTAGCGGAACTCAGGGCAGCCAAGCTCCAGTGGTAGAGAAAACCCTTCTGTTTCTGGGTGATCAAACATTTGGATGATTAAACTCAAAGTAGGTAAGATCTTGCTTTCACAGAGTACTTTGTTTCTCCCTTGCTGCCTTTAACAGCCTTTGGACTCTTCAGCCATTCACATGCGACTCTGACTCTATTTCTTAAAACAAATGCTGACACCTGCTTCAACAACAGTATCTCCTGGGTCGCATAAAGACTGAAAGCTTGGTAACCCTAAAGCAATTTTGGATTCTTGGCTCGGAGGCAGTGCAAAACGTAAGCCAAAGACCCCAGTCGTAACTGAGGTGCTGCAGTTTATCTTGCCGTATTTCTATTGCGCCGTAGTCTTGCCATTTTCATTTCAGAGCATGCTTGCTCTTCCCCTCATACTCCACTTTCTAAAAGAAAACCGCAGGTTTGTTGTTACAACATGACAGCAATAGGGATATTTTTCTCAGGCATAAAGATTGAATGGAAAACCCTCCTGCTGGCCCCTTCCTGAGCAGGGAAATTCAGAGGCAAACTTAAAATACCGCCCGCAGTTTATTCCAGTGTCTGTGGTCATTTCAAGGGTCTTTAAGAGGATGCGAGAGCTTGCGTAAGACCTGCAGCATCATACCTGAGCTTGAAGCTCTTCGGAGAATCCACCTGGGGAGAGGGTGTTTAACATCTCACAGCCACCCTGGTTGGCTTCTGTCAGGCTTCAGTGCCTTTATGGCTCTGTTTACAAAGGAGGAAAATCCCCAGTTTCCAATTTGAATGCCACTAGTCATTTGTAACCTTAGAAAGCATAGCGTAGCAAAACATGAAATTTGCTCCTTTTTCATTTCCACTCCACCACCCCCTTCTTCCTCTCCCCTTTGAACTGCTCTCACCGCTTGCCAGTGTAGTAGAGCTTGTTAACTGGCTGCCACTCTGATTTTTCACAAGTTTGCCACGTTGCAGTGACAAGACCACGTCGGGGCCCAGATGCTTCAGAGTAAATAAATAGCACATCTGGGATTTGGAAATGGGCCGGCTCTATATTATGGAAAAAGCTGGTGTGGAAACACATCCAAAGAATACACAGCTGGAAACTGTTAACTCTGGAAGGAAAGGGAGAAAAAAAAAAAAAAGAAAAAGGAGGCGAAAACTCAGGGATTACTACTGCTTGAGATCTTGTGCATTATAATTGTTGAGAAACAGAAACTCAGTTTACACAGCAGTTAAATTAATGGCATTCCTGAAAAATTGATAGTTTATAATAATTGACCTCAAGCAACATAAAGGCAGCACAGGGTGGGAGGCTTGACTCCTCGCTGTCTGGCTTTCTTGGATGTGTTTGGTAACATCCCAGCTATTTGAATTCGCAGGCGAGCTGGTGGGAGGATGTTGGTGGTAGAGCGATGCGACTGCCCTTCTGGAGCCATGCTGCTGAGAACTGCTGCAGTTTCCCAGGCCCCCGAGCAGCCTGTGTCACTCAGGATGTGCCGGCCCCAGAAGTACGCGGTGGAAGGAGACCGAAATGGAGGCGGCCGCGCGTGTTGCATCACCCCCGCAGCCGGAGGAACAGCACCCCTGGTAGATGATTCAGGAGGGTGAATCAGCAGCAGCTACGGAGGGGGCTGGTCCCACCTACTCTCCAAGCCAAACCCATGTGCTGCTTCCACCAAGAGCTTTTCAACAAGGTAAACCCAGGACAGGGGAGGCAAGAAGGAAGCCAAAATAGAATTAAATTGTACCTTTGGACATTTTTTTTTGGACAAGGATCCCCGCATTTAAAAAAACCCGAAAAACCCAAAAACAAAACAACAAGCCAAAGCAACAAAGCCCTCAGACAGTAAAACAACTGTGAGCAATTATTTTAAGCATTGCTCCAGGGGCGGCATGCATCATGCAGAAAAGCTCCTATTTTCATATGGGCACCAGTCCTAGTGTTGAGGACTAGGACTACCAGGATTGCCAGACGCTGCCACAGTCCCTGTGCTCAGAGCGCGCCTCTCCTTCCAGAATCCAGTAACTCTTTAATAGCTCTGAATGATCCTGTTTTCCCTGGATGAGATAACCATTGATTACAGGTCAGAGCCAGTCAAGATAAGGTACCAGGTATTCTCCATCCAAAGACAATGCAGCTGCCTGTGCTTCTGCAATCGGTTCATCACACATCAGAGAGGAGAAAACATTTTTTCATTTACTTTTTTTCCTTTCTTGTTTGCCAGATTTCCTTTCTTTGGTAAACATTAATTTGCATTTGTTGTTGCATAAACAGAAAATGTAGTAATGGAGCAAACCTGGGATTCTAGATCAAAACACACCCACTTGGGCAGCTTTGGGTCTGTAGCCTACATATAAAATAGAGCTAATCTGTGGTGGAGGTAGGTGATGCTACAGATGCTTTACTGTAGTCTTGTATGTTCAAGAAGCCCTTTATTGTGCCAGGACAGATTCCATTTCATTTTCTGCATTCCTCACAGTCATGCCTGAGTATTTCCTAGCATTTATTTTATTTATCCTAACAACATTCTTTTTCCATTTTGCAATTAAGAAGCAGGACATTTTGTCAAAATTCCTTAAAGATTTTGGCAGAAGAACCTAAGGACTGTCTCTGAAAGGTTCCTGCACCACACACATGGGGCGGTGCGGGGTGGAGAGACCCATCTTCAGCGCCTCTGTCCCTTGCACAGGGCACAGGAGGGACAGACAGATCCGGACCCAGGAAAAGCCAAGTGTGATTTTGCCCTCCACCTGGGGAAGATCAAACCAATTCTTCTGTCTCCAAGGAGTTCCCCCTCCCACTCCGACTGCCGTGCCAGCCGCTGAGGCCCTTGCACACACTCCCACCTGTGTTTCTGCTACGCTTTCGTTTATCCCTTGTTTAGCCCTATGCCCTTATTACCTTAATTCAGGTTAGACTGAAGGCAAGTGCTGGGTTGAGCGAATGGAGAAAAAACCAAAAACCTGAGGCTAAAAGCATGATATTTTTGGAGAGTCAGAGTTAGATCAAGCAACCATGTTGAGCGTGCCCATGTCAGCAAAGCAGGACCATTTGCTTGCCCTGCCGCAGGGTGTTCTGTGCTTTGTCTGTGGATTACCAGCTGTGCCAGCAGCAGTTTTTTACTGCAGACTTTTACTATAGTCATTTTTTGAAGCTCCAGGAAGGACTGGACATTAGCTACTCTGCAGATGCAGTGGGTTATATGTCTGGGTATTGTGTTCAGTTGTGTTATTAAGAATTAACTGCAAGAAATGGTATGGCCTGGGCAATGCAGGAAATACATACCATAAAACAAATCTGCAGGAATTTCTGAAGCAGTGTTAATCCAAACAAAACAAAATATCCCGCAGAAGGCTGGAGGCAAGTCCTGGTTTCCCAGCCACTTAGCTCCCTTTCCCCCAGAGCTGTTTTGAAAGCGATCCTGCTCACTTTCTCAAAGGAAGGTCTGGGGTACCCACCCTCAGGAGAGGATGCAGGGGGAAACTCCAGAGTGGAGAATGTGTGTCCTTGCAGTGCTGTCTAAGTCCATTTGATCGTACTGCAGCATCATGGATTCTATTGACTCAGCACTGTGTCTTTTATGGATCCCCTTCACAGGGACTGGGCCCTCCGCAGGGGATTCCAAATCTGAGTTCCCCCATCACAAATTTTCATTACTCAAGAGTCACAGAAAGATCCTCCTCCACCTACAGTCTGCAGCTACAGAGTAGCTCAGTCCCTGGTAGCAGACAAGGGGCTGGGAGCTGTGTTGAGGAGGAGCAGATGGATCCTGTGGGTCAACAACTGGTTGCACAGCTGGTGTTGACTACATGGATTTTTTTTTCTACAACTGTGGGACCCTCTTTGAGAATCAGGGACTTTGAGGATCAGTCAACAGACTGGCCAACCCAATCAGGCTTTAAACTAGGAACAATGGGGAGGGAGATGATGACCCACAGCCAAGTGAGGAGGGGGTGGACCAGGCTGGCAAGCAGAGGATGCCTGTGGAGAAGAGACCTCATGAACAACAAAACAAGGGTGAAAAGAACCCACCTCAAGCATATGCACATGAATAAGGATGGGTCCACTGGGAAGCATCACAGGGAAAGTTCTCATGCCTCTTCGGGGATATCAGTGGGTGTCACTCTGTTCTTTCACCAATGGGTGAAGTGAGGGCACTGGGGACACACAGGCCTCCATTTGTGGGTCTGTGACAGTGCTAACCCTCATTGCCAGTGACACTGTGACACTGCACCTTTCCCTCCTATGGCTGGTAGGAGCAACGCAAAGCTGGGCCCACATGACATGGAAGGCATGGTCCTGCTGCAGTTGTGCCAGGCACTGCAGGTCAGGCGTGGCACGGAAGACCATGATGAGCCATGGTGGAGCTGCTGACTTTTAGTCTGCCTTTTACCATTCACCCTTATATAGTCAGCTGTTTGCATGCTCACACTGCCTTGCTCCTGTAGGCACCGGTGGCAAACCTGAAGCACACTCTAGGAACTTAGACATGTGACCCAGAGTAACATGGTATGTGTAGCATCATACTAATATTAGAACTTTGTGGAAGCTCTGGAAGAAGAACAAGGAGTTGCAGAAGATCTGGGCGGTGTATGTGACCACTAGGCTGGTGTCGTGGTTTGGATAGCTGGTCATCCTATCCATTAATGTTCTATTGAGGTCAACAAGGGTCTGCAAGATGATGGAGGTGATATAACCATGAAACCTATGTGAGCACAATGTGGGGATGTGAATCCCGTTGGTGTCACCACTTCCTAGCAGGTGAATGGCTTCTGATCCCCTCAAGGGGTTAGTATGAGCTGTGCTGGGGACCTGCAAGATGGCATCACTGTCTACTGCCCCATACCAAATTATTTGTCCAAAATGGTTGGGGGCTGTTGAGCTGAAAGGGTCATGAACACCGCCCTCTTGGTGGGTAGAGGTGTCCAAAAGGCAGCATGCTGGCTCTGGATGACGGGTTACACTTTGAAACAGTGTGAGTGAACGTGGACTCCCCCAGTCACCTGCCAGTCATTCACCTAACTGCCTAGGGGGTTGTCACTCCCGGCTACTGGTCTGCTGGGCCCAAGCTCTGCTCTCAGAGAAGAGGAGCCTGTCCATACTGTGTCCTGGTTCAGTGCCAAAGGCCTCAGGCATTTCTTGTCCTACAGATCCAGCAGCATAATCTCCGCTGGACTGGGAAGTGCAGCCTACCAGGTGTCCTCTCTGCAGCCCAGAGGAGGCTGGCCGTGGTAGCCAAGGGACCAGCGACAGTGGGAGCGAGGGCATGGTGGAAGGGAGCACATTGTCACAGCAAGCACCAGGTGTACTTCAGAAAGGTATGGAGTAGACATGGAGCTGATGAGAGCCAGAAATGCCCATGTCTGCAAAAGGCTGCAGAGGAGATGTTGCACATGGTGTGCTCCATGCAGCGCTGGGGTACCTGCTCTGTGTCAGAGGGTCCCAACCTTCAGTATTATGCATGCAGGTGGCTCAGCACAGATCTCAGCAGGATTCAGTGCTGCCACCACAAAAGAAAAGCATGGTTTTCATTTGCCAAGCAATTAATTTTAGTGAGTAGAACTTCTTCTTCAGTCAAATCCTAACTATCTTTTGAGTAAACTAATCCTCGACATTAACAGACCCGCTTATTTTTTCTCTGTGAATCCCCACATAGTGACAGTAAAACCAGTTTTGCGTAGTACAGCTAAGTGTAAACAAATGAATAAAAGCCCAAATACAAAAATCTGTGACTTGGATAGGGCTAGAGTTCAGCTCAGAGCCAGCTAGAAATTTAAGGGTTGGTTTTACATTGGTGATGCTTCTTCCAGATACGGACTGTTTGCAGAGGTGGGACAGATTGCATGCGTCTCCATTCGTTTCAAAAGCTGAACTATGGCTTTCTAACAAAAGCTTGGGTTTTGGAGCAGGGTTTGCAGCTAGCTAAAGCTATTGAAGAAGAACAAAAAGCTGAAGTCAGCGAGCAATGGGCCGGTGCCCCTCAGTCTGAATTTGCTTGTGCTTATTTGAAAATATGCCTTTGGTCCATCTGGCTTTGTAAGTTTGTTTGTTTGTTTGTTTCTTGGGTTTTTACTGTTGTTGTTGCTGCCCATTTGTTGCTTTTTAAGGACGATGCGGCTTTAGAATTAGTACATAATGGAAAATGTTATGTCAAGCATTTAATTGCGTTTTCAGTTTAATCTGTTAAAGATGACTTACTGATACACTGATTGTTTTCATTAAAGAGGGAGAGGTAGCTATTTCTAAATTTCTCTAGAATTCTACTTTGTTTATTTACAAAGTCCATTATAATGATGCTGGTTGAACAGCCTTTTAAAGCATCACTATTTTTTTTAGAGTGTAATGGTTTGGTGTTTTTGGTTTTTTAAACAGGATAGGTAAGTTAGGACTTGGGAAATGTGAAACATGGATGACCTAATGCTGTATAACAAATCTCAGGTTTTCCTAAGACTTGTTCGCTTCGTATACTCTCAGGACTGCCAGCACAATGCCCTCTCAGCCCCTGGATTTGGTGTCAGAGGGAGCACATCTTCTTTAACAAGCAGGTGGCTGAAGAGCTTCAAGAGGGGTCAGCAGTGCTGACCATCTCCTGCGTTCTGCTCCGGAGGCTGCTGAGAGCAACCCCTGGCCAGCGCAGGACACAGCCGGTACTCCACAGCCTGCCAGCATCCTGCAAAAACGCAGACTTGCAAAACCAGGGCGCCTGTCAGGAGCACCGAGCGTTCGAGGCCCAGAGCTTCAGGGCAATTTTCGCATGACCAATTTGACAGGTCACATCAATCCGTCTCTGGCACGCTCCAACAACTGGGACTGCGTCTGTCCCCAGAGGCTGGCCAGACGTTCTCTTGGCCAAATAAAATGGTCATCCTTGCCAGGTTTTGAGTACTTTATGCGTCTGTATTATTCCCATCTAGAGTCTCCTATTGATTAGCATATGCTGAGTGCCAGCGTTAATTGCTTTCTCATCCCATGCCTGTGTGGTAGGAGAGCTGGTCGCTGGCTGCATGGTGGTCTGCAGCTCTTGTCTGCATTTCTACCAGGGCCTTTTTTTGGGTTTGGGAACATACATTTCCCATAGACGGTCTGCTAGCTTCTTGTGAAGGCTTGCAAGGTTGTGTAGGTCAGGATAGTACATGAGTTTCCTCAGTTGGGTAATTAATTTCTGGGTTTAGGATTAATCTTTTCTCCTGTTGCTCTCATGTTCTTTTTTCTTCTATTAGACATCTGAAAGTCTTGGATCAACACAAAGCCTCTTACTAGCATTGCATGTAAATTCACAGCGATGTATCTGCACCTGCATCTTCCATTAGTCTATTATATTTAATTTTCCCCTTGTCTTTTGTAGCTTTTGATGCACATTTTTCCCCCTGTTGACAGCCTGACCCTACTACTGAATGGCTTTATGATAGTGATACGGCTTCATAGTGAACTAGCAATTTCACAGGCATGCAGTTCTTAGAGATTATACTCACTGGTTCTTTTTTTCCAGTTACATATTTAAAAACCCAGTAGGAACATTCAACTAAAGCTATATGAATTTTTTCTTCTCTTTTTTAGTTTCATGCTTGAAATAAGGAAGAAAAAAACCCAGGACAAATATTGTACTTGAGTTGAATCAAAACAATGTTTCGGGGAACAAATGGTGAAACTAATTGAAATATTTGCTTATGTTACCGATTTTTCTAATTTTGCTTAATCTTTTAACCTAGGTTAGTTTCTTTTCATATTTCATAATACAAGCTGAAAAGTTTCATTAGGAAAACAGCTGTGTGAAATGTTATAGCAGCTCCAAAAGTAAACACTTCATGTCAAAATAGTTCTGCATTGACAGCTTTATTCCCTCCTCAAGACTTCTTGGCTTAAAAACCTTTCACCAAACCAACTCAACTCAAATCAGAATCACTGTGAGTTCAACTGGTATTCCACTTTTGGTATATTCACTACTAAATTTTATATATATAATCTCTGATATATGTGTAGCATCTCTGATAAGTATGTAACGTTCCTGTACCAAGCATCTTGGTACAGAAACCCTTTTTCTTTGAGTTTTTTTTTTTTTTTTCTGCATCTGCTAGTGTTAATTCCTTGGTAAGTGTTAGAAACCTTTCTTCCAATGCTGAAATCTTGCACTAAGCCCATGATGTTTTCCCACAGAGTATTCAGTGTACTGCTTTTTGTGATTAGCACTGCTTTTCGTGTACATTTCCCAGAGTGCTAATCAAAACAAATGGAAATACTAGACAAAACCACTGCCACTAAGGAACAGAAAAATCTGCTCCTACATCTTGCCCGTTCTGCCCAGGAACGAAGTTCTCTTTTAAGCGGTGACTGCTGCTGGTGCACCAGGCAACCCTCCATCACCACCTCGCTGCTGTCACTGGGGTATTGTCGGGCATGTTTTGAACATTAATTCTATTCCTTCTGATGTTCCTTTTCAAAGGGAATACTTGTCTCTGGGCATTTTTTTTTATTTACTGTGTCTTAACTGTCTTCTTTTTAATGCTTATTGGTCCGTGCTTGCTTTACTTTCTTCTTTCAAAAAACCCCTTCTTTTTAATCTTCTGGGGGTTTTTGTAGACAGATATTCGTATCTGAACTGGAATGGACATCCTTATGCAGTGTGTATTGGTGGTTCATTCTTTTTGCAATCTACTCATGACAAAGCAGTTAAGAAAGTATTTCTAGAGGCTACAGGATTCTTTTCAACAGGGGAAGAGCCCTTTCTTTATAAAAATAAAGAAGGAACTAGAAAAAGCCAAGGAAAAAAAGAAGGAAAATGTTTTCTTTCTCGCTAAGCCAATCATATATATATACACACTTATATATACACACACCCCAATCTATCTGACATTTTTTGAGGATTTCTGTGCTCCTGGAAAAGTGCCTTACAAAAACAGTTTCCAAAGTTAGTGTCCTTTCAGGATGTACTGAATTCTTTTTGTTGCAGCTCCCCTTTTGAAGGGCAAACTAGCAACGTGTTGAGATGCAAACTCAGTCACCAGGCTCTCATTTCCATATCTGGCACTGACAATACCTTATTTTCCTCTCCCTGATACACTGATAAATAGTCAAGATAAACAGAATTATATTCTGGAGAGTTATTCCCTCACAAAAAAACACAGTGTTTTGGATCCCAAACCACTCCCTACTTAAATCCTTTCTCCCCTTTTAATTTATCTATATCCTCAAGCCCTGAAAATTTAATTAAAATAGCTCAGTACTCTGAACCTTTCACTGGTCCTCCTGTACCACTGAAGGGGATGTTGGATGCTTAACAAAACACTATTCTGACTTATCACATGTAGTGATGCTAATGGGAAACAATGAATAAGATATTTATTGAAAATCAAGCTCATTTTTTTCCTGTTGCTAATATTAATGAGTATCTTTAGATCTAGAAACCACAGAAAAAAAACCAGTATAATACATAGTATGTGCACCACTAATAGCAGGGGTATAACTGGAAACCACTTGAGGGCTGTTCCAGCATCCCCCTTTAAAACATGGGCAAACTTTTTGAGCCACAGGGTCAGGCTTGCTGGCATGTTTCCCTCTGGCCACCTTCTTCTCCTTTTGCCAAGACTGGAACTACAGGTGAGGACAGTTGCGTGTGTTTCTGCCCTCCTTTCCTCTTTACCCATTTTGGCTGGTTCCTTTCTTTCAACAGCCTGCTTCCCCTTCCACCAGCTCTGTCAGTTTGTAAGAAATAGCAAATATGTGAAGATGTAAAGTTATGTCATTCATTAGGTTTCCTGTGACCATCTGGAGAAGGCAATGTGCATGCAGTATCTTCTTGTGACAGTCCAACAGAACCAAATTACCACTGTGTTACCCTTTGGTCTGCAGCAAGGCGATGTTCATAGATCCGCAATTCCCCTATCTTGCCTTTCGCTTTTTTTGTCCCCTGGGTACCAGTAGCAATGTTCGACCCTGCTGCAGGGCTAGGTGACTCCTCAGCATCCTGCTTGCCGGTTGCACCACACATTGTGGTCAGGCAATGGGAGGAGGAGAGAAGGCCAACAATACTTAGCTAGCACAAATTTGATGGGGACAGATTTCAGTCTCTACAGAACAGGTTCAGTTCAGATGACAAGCAGAGATTTGAGTCACCAAAGGAGAATTACATCACACTCAAACCCAGTTTGATATGCAGGGTTTCTTCCCCTACTGGTTTTCTTGCTCCCCAGCTCAAGGGCTAGATAGAACTCAGCTCTTCAGTGAGTGCTAGGCAGGAGCCACATCTCCATCCACAGCTTTGCTGTTCACTGGGGAATCTACTCTTTTTCAAGGCACATGTCCCTAAACCAAGCTACCATTCCCAAACAATGCCTTGGACCATTGTGTCTGCAAGGAAAAACCTTGCAGAGACTAATGCAGGGAAACGTGCCACACTCCACAAGGATGCTAAAACAGTAACTTCAAGGCTTGGGAACTGTCACAGGACAGTTGGCCAAAACCTTCCTTGAGATGGCAATACACATCTTGCTGAAAAAGGAAAACACAGTGAGAGGCAAAAACAAATCTAACAAAAGAAATTCAATGAGTTGTTGTTCTGAGCTGATTACACATCTTCAGAGCAAAGTCATTAACGGCTGTGGTTACCATAGCCGGCTTTTCTGAAATCAGTGAAACACACACTCCTGCATGCACAGCCATGTACAACCTTGCATTTTTTGCTGTATCCTACATCTTTTTGCAGCATTGTGAATAGAAAAAAAATAGGTAATGAGTAAAAAATGATCTCTAAATCATTGCCTGTCATTCATGAGGTTATTTGTACACTTTCAGCCATGGAAGAAGCTACACCTCGCTCTGCCAGCTCAAAAAGTCTAGAGCTGTCAAATTAATGGAAGATGGGAATTGGCATATAGGACATTTGATTTTTCACCCCTAAAACACTGTTGCTATTAGTAAACAGTCATAAGATTGAAATACAGGCTTTTGACTTGGCTACTTTCTCACACAGCTTTCTGCCTTTCTGGAGATGGAAGCATAAGCAGACAATCTACATTTGTTAAAAAGGGAAGCATTTATTCTTGTCAGAAAAATCAGAGAAAAGAAGACCTGAAGAAATATTAAAGTTGTAAAAAGGTTCGATCAACTGGAATGAGATAAACTCTTCAGTCTGATGAGAAGTCTGGAAAAACAAGAGACTCAGTCTAAAAACTAGGAAATTAAGAGTGAAAGGGGAATTCAGGCACGGCTATTTCAATCAAAAAGTAATAAGCATGTGGAATAAATTATTGCTAGGTGAAGCTATTGAAGCAAATAACAGGAGTGAATTTAAAAGACAGCTAGACATCTTTATGGAGAGAGCAGAAACTTCGCATTTTTCCTACTTATATTCTTTGGGTTAGATCCAGTAAAGGACTTAGCATCTAAAGAAGGACTTAGGAGGAATTTAACTACTTAAATCCAGAAATACATCCAAAAAATCCCAACTGACTACTGCAGATGCTGGAAGCACCTGGGTTTCATAGTGTCAGTCGTGATGAGACCAGGGACGGGGTCTCCATGTCGTCTGGGGCTGTGTCAGTCCCAGCAGCACAGAGCTGCCTCCCACCCCTGCCCAGATTTGAGCCAGTGTACCCCAGGGGCCTGATGCAAGGCAGGGGACCAAGTCCCACGCAAAATACAGCAGGGGCTGCCACTTAATTTAAAAATTATTAGAGATGTAGTGCTAGCCTGTGCCATATTTGACATAGTGTTTTGATAATAACATCATGGGATGTGGGGGACCCCGATGCTTTTCTGCTGAGTGACACTGAAGTCTGAACATCCCATGTGCCAGGAAAGGGTGAATCCCCTTTCTTGAAGGAGACTGATTATGCAGAAGGGCATTTCAGACTCACTGAATCAGAGAAAAAATAAGAAGTTGCATGAGTACATCCTACTAAGTGGGCAGACAGGGAAAATCCCAAGATGGGGTTGCTCTTTCCCAGGATTCTTGCTGTCTTTTTTATCACGCAGTCTTTTTATTGTTACTGAATAGCAGCGATAGTCACAAAATTCTTATTCTGGGACACTTCTACCATGCCTGATAAAAGACTTTTATAGGACTTACAAGTCTTCAAAGATACTCAGTTTGTTATCTGTTGAGCAGCTTGAAGCTGCCAGTGGAGGGCACCATGGGAAGACTGCGAGGTAGCTGTGGTCCTTCACTATCTGGAAGACGTGAGTCAACTGGTCAATGTAAGCCTCAGATCATAAATACACGCTGGGCTCTGACTAACATTTACAAGAGCCAAAGAGAGACTGCAGGCTCAATTTCAGAAACTTTTAGGACATTTCAAGCTTTCTGCAAGATGTCCCCTTCCCTCTCCCCGGCTCCCCACCCACCTAAATTACAATCACATGTTATCAGAGTGACTCCGAACCAGCTACAATGAAAAACCATCTTGTTTTTCATTTAGGCTGAGTCACGCACCGCTGAGCTGTTGGAATGGATTTTCCTACGGGTGCTGCATTTGCAGGCGCTGTGCATCTGAAGTGGAGCTGAAGGCAGATGGAGGCAGACAGAGGAAGGCAAGAAGGGTATGTGCAGCTCTGCAGGGCAGCTTGGGCAGGATGGGGGGGCCCAGGGACACCCTCCCACTGGGCAGCCCCAGGGAGGCAGCACCCCGGTCGTGCCAGGTTGGGACTTCCTAAGAACTTTCTGTAGCTCAAATTGCACTGCATTGTCTCCACAAACCCACGTGCTTAAAGATCAGCGTGCAGCTGGAGCTATTTTGCAATGAATCCCAGGTGCTGAGGGAGTAAAACCTCTCTAAGGTTTACACTGATTTACACCCTCCTTGCTTTAATGCTAAAAAAAAAAAAAAAATCCACCTTGACAAGATTTTTACTGATAAGAAAGTATCCTGTTAAATTTGTACTGATTAGCACACTGCACTGATTATCTGCATGACCTGAATAAAACGTGCTCAGCAATATGATTATATCATGCTTGGGTCTCCGTGATAAGACTTTCTTCTTTACATACAGTTCAGGGGGCAAGTGAACACACTTAATGCCTGGGAAAAACAGGGCAGGGAGTAATGTTGGAATAGAGCCGGCATCTGTCTAGGAATATGACTGGGTCGTCATCTGGAAGCAGGCCTGGGGATGACTTGACTGAAGATGGTGGCAGAGGCCGTTGAGAAACAAAGCGACTCATCCTGCAAAGCAGGTGGGCAGGCATTCTTGCCAAACTGCAAAACACAGTGGGCTGCTATTTTTAAAGCACAGAGGGTAGCTGCAATTTGGAGGAAAGGTGAGAAATGACTTCTGAAACAGCCAATTTTTTTTTTCCCCTTAAAAATTTTTTTATGCTTCTGTATCTGAATTTCTGAAAGTACAGCAAGTATGAAGGTCATGGGTTAAGTAAGGAGCACAGAGGCAAAAATCTGCTCATATCTAATCCTGGTTCTGAGACTGATTCAAGTTTTGACCTTGAGCACATCACTTAACCTCAAAGCAATAACTTGAGGATTCATTAGCTGGTCCTTGCGGAGTGCTTTGAAGATGAAAAAGGCTTTATAAGTGGCAAATATTATTATGTGCTCTGGGACCTGGAAATTTTCAATGTTTGTATATATAATCATTTTTACAGAGGATTTGCTACATAAAAGAAACCGTAAATTTTGCTGGAAATTGCTGGAGTGCAGATAAGAACTGCCTTTTCCAACTGAGAGGATTTTTCATTGAAATCGTTCTCTCTCTTTCCATAAAACCTTTACAACATGAACCGGGGATGACCGTTTTGCTCAGCTGCTTGTCTGTGGGCTTGTTTTAAAAGGAGCAGTTGCATTGCTCACTCGTTGGCCAACGAGTGTGAGGGTGAGGGAGAAGATTTACGGGGAAGAGGTTCCTGAGCTCCACAGCGCAGCAGCCTGTGGCATGGGCTTGTCTCCAGCTGGGAGGTTAGACAGGCTGTGTGAGCTGTGTTCCACAGAGACCCCGTGCAAGAGGAACGCATATCAGCAGTCTCCAAAGCTTCTGCACCCTGTTTGCAACAGAAATTAAAGTAAGCAAGAGCATGGAAGTGCTGACTGTAAACAGGTGGTTGGCTCCACAGGCTTCAAAGGAAGATTATGCGTTAGCATCATATTAGGATTTCTTCTTTGAATCAGCTTTTAAAGAGGAAGGCAGCTGCACAGAGCTGTTCCATGCTGTATATTATCAGATAGATTTTGATACATTTATGAACAGGATTAGGTGGCATGATGCCTTCAACAATGAGATCGAACTCTACTTCAGGAGGTGTCTCAACTCTCATAGGTCCTGTCTTTCCCTACATCATTCAAATTTGTGATAGTGCTATTGACAACAGCAGTGTGAGTTTGCTGATAAAAGGAAGAATTGTCACAAAAGGGCTGCTTATTTAGAGGTATCCTAACCCAACCGTGAGCTGGGTGAGAGCATGGTATCGATTACCTGGCTGAGTCTGCATCCCGCTGACAAGAAAGATTGTGATGCTTTTAGAGGCAGAACTTCCTTGTGCAGCTTTTAAAGATCTATCAAAGCCAAATCTGCTTCTGGACCATGTACTCTTATCGAATTTATATTAGTGTTGATACAGCATGCATGATGCCTACAGGCTGTGAGTGCCCAGTGGACATGGGCTTGCTGCTTCCGCATCAATCAATTTCAGGCATGTTTTCCCCTTAATCTGGGTGAAATTGCCTGACTCAAATCCTATAGCCTCCGCTTAATCGAATTGCTTATTGAAATCAATGGAGATTCTGACTGAGTAAGGACCGCCTCATTTTTCCTATTGCTTCTGCAATGGTCATGTGCATTTGTATATGTGAAATAAAGAAAGGCACAGTTTAAAAAAATGGAAGTTACATGGGGATGTTTAAGCACATAAGGAACAAAAATAACTGAAGCTGTGTATCCTAAAGGTGGGAGTAGTGAACATTGCTTCTCAAAGAAATTTTTTTCACTTTTTTGCTTGGCTGATAGTAGCTGGTTTGCTATGAGCTCAAGAAACATAGGGGAAAGAAAAGAGAGAATTTTTCATGCCAGATTAAAATGCTCCCATGAACAGGTAAGCTTTTATTTCTCAAGCAGGTGCAAGTCCCTCCTGCCTCCAGAGAACCCACACAGAGACAGGAAGTCGGGAGATTCCAGTAAGCAGTTATTTTGGGAAAATGCTGGAAATGCATGGAAATCTGCCATTAAAACAGAGTAGACATGCTCAGGTTTGACTGTAAAGTAAACCTAAATTGCTGGCCAAAATGGAAACAGTATCCTCGAATCATAGAATGGTTAGAGTTGGAAGGGACCTTAAAGATCACCTAGTTACAGCCCCCCTGCCATGGGTAGGGACACCTCCCACTAGACCTTGTTGCTCAAAGCCACACCCAACCTGGCCTTGTACACTTCCAGCGATGGGGCAACACTTGGAGGGATGGGGCATCCACAACTTCCCTTGGCAACCTATTCCAAGGCCTCACCACCCTCACAGTAAAGACTTTCTTCCCGATATCTAATTTAAATCTACCCTCTTTCAGTTTAAACCCATTACCCCTCATCCTATCACTACACTCCCTGACAAAGAGTCCCTCCCCATCTTTCCTGTAGGCCCCCTTTTTAGGTACTGGAAGGCTGCTATAAGGTCTCCCCGGAGCCTTCTCTTCTCCAGGCTGAACAACCCCAACTCTCTCAGCCTGTCCTCATCAGAGAGGTGCTCCAGCTCTCAGATCATCTTTGTGGCCCTCCCCTGGACCCGCTCCAACAGGTCCATGTCCTTCTTACGTTGAGGGCTCCAGAGCTGGACTCAGTACTCCAGGTGGGGTCTCCCAAGAGCGGAGCAGAGGGGCAGAATCCCCTCCCTCACCCTGCTGGCCACGCTGCTTTTGATGCAGCCCCAGATAAGGTTGGCCTTCTGGACTGTGAGCGCACATTGCTGGCTCATGTTGAGCTTCTCACCCACCAACATCCTGTTGGAACAGGTTCTCCTGTTCTCTCTCATCTCACAGTGTTTTCTCACTGGCCAGCATCAGGAAAAACATCCCGCTGCAAAGGCATCTTTTTATGCTCCCCATATTGTCTGGACGTAAGACAGACTTGTTTCACTCTAAGCATGATCACCAGCACTAGGATAAGGCTCTGTACACCCCTTTTCTCACCTCCACTCCCCAAATATCCAAAAGGCTACACAGTACTCTGTTGAGAAATGTTCTCAAGCAGGTACTTGCTCTTCATCTGTGTGGCATCCAGCACAGTGGGACTCTGAACCTCTCCGAGGGATACATCGTACTGAGTAAAAAGTACAGAGACTTATAACAGCAGTGAAGTTATCTCAACGCACCTCTACACAAATGGGAATTTGTGGGAGAATCATAATGTGCACAGCAGGATCTGGGAGTAATCCAGCATCTGGCACAAGCAAACATTAATTACCTGATCTGGTTGGAGAGAGAACCGAAGCATGGAGAACATTTAATTATCTGCACTATCTTTAGCACGTCCAAAGTATTTTTGTACTTCCTATTACCTCTGTAGCAGAGACTTCATTTTTCCACGTAAAAGATTTTAATTACATAAAATGCTCAATTAGAACCTTAATTTCCATTTTAGAAAATAAATACACCATGCAAATCACTGACTTGCTCTTAATTCCTCTAACAGTCCTCCCAAACTTTTCAATAGATGCTCCCAGTTCTCCTCTCATGAAAAATGTCTGTGGGGATCCCGAACCCCAGACTTATTACTGCTGCTCTCTGCAGCTTTATTTAAAGGAGAAAAATCTGGATCCTGTGCCAGGCCTTCCTTCCCTCAGCTTCTTCCTTGAATATCTGTCCTGCAGACAGCCTGGAGGACAGCCAGACTACTGGTTGGAAAGGTCTGTGCTATAGGAACTGATTTTGGCAGTCAGCAACTGGACATGTAGTGAAATTTGTATTAGAGCAAATCTAGTATAAAAGGAAAGCATATTGCCACCGGCTCTGGACAAAGGTGGGATTGTATGAGACAACCAAGGTTATTAAGGGTGGGATGAGCAAAATGTGGCTTTGTGGAGGCAGGGAATTGAATTGGGAAAGGAGAAGGGTTAGTAAGGTGGAGAGCTGGAGGAGAGTGTGATGGGTTTGGGGGCAGATGGAGGGAGGATAGGGCAGAAGGGTCCCCACAGGGACTGCCAGTGTGGAGACGAGTGCAGGGGCGGAGAGGAGCCAGGAGGATTCCCAGGGCCTTAGGGGTGTGACATGTTTGGAGGCTGCGGCTACAGCTCCTTCCTGGGGGGTAGAGAAATCTGTCCATTTTCCAGAGAGGGGACTGAAGCACAAGAGAGGCTCAATGATTTTTAGTGAGAGGATACAGCCTCCACTGGCATATTTCTAAATAGAAAACTGTGGTTTGAACACACAGATGACGTCTCTCTTCAGCAGATCTGGAATTTTGATTTTCAAGACCATACTTACTCTCCCAGTCCTCAACGCTTCTGGCAGAAAATTTTCAATGGAAAGAACCGTAGAAAGCCCCTTTTCCCCCATCTTCCCCCATCTCTTGTGCTGTAACTATAGTCGCTCTAGAAATCTGTGGCCACACTACATGGTAGCTGAATGCCCTCCTCCTGCGGCTGTGCTTAGAGCTCCAGCATGGGCAGAAACCTACTCATGGCATACCAGCGTACTCCAGCAGAAGAAGGAATTGCTCCAGCACTTTACACCTGTTCACACAGCATGATGCATTGACATGCAGAGAAACCTGACCAAGCCTTGAGCCTTCTTGCAGAAGCTCTTGAAGAAGTGCTGCGATTTTAGCAGCACCTTTGCCTCGGCTCCAGCATCCCACCTCACTGCAGAGCTGATCAGCCTGGGCAGAGACTTGTCTATAATGTACTTGTACCGCCTGTAGCTGGCTTGTGGTGCAGGTATCTCTGCACAGTTCTGCATTGGGCCCCGCAGGTGTACCCCCCACTGCAGATAAAAGAGATCTCAAGCTGCAGAAACTAGCAGCATTGCGCTGCTGTAGGTGTCTGCGTCCAGCTGCCAAGGAGCAGTTCACAGCAGCCAGGGACACTGATGGAGAGGATGCCAGAGGTGATGTGCAGTCCCTGAACACATCGGATGGGCTCAGCAAGGCTGGGGTGTAGCTTAATGGGGTGGACAGCCATTACAGAGAGTGGCTGAAAATAGAAACCTTTGTAAATGAATATACGGCATGTGTGGAACAGTTCAAGGAAACATATGAAAAGGAACGAAGCCTACCTAAGGCTCTAGGCATTTTCCCGACACTATGCGTTGCACTATTGCAAACCTCTCGCTGTTCAAATCAGAGAGCAGTAAGCATCAATCTGTTCGGGGATCAAATTATAAATAAGCAGATAACCAGTACATGAATAAAACAAAGTGAAACCAACCTGCGTATCAAAGGAATCTGTGACAAGTGACACACTTTCACATGGATGATTGAAAATGGGAAAAAGAAAAATGAAAGGTGGAATTGAAGTACAAATAAATGAGAACTGGTGAGGGGAAAAAAGAAAAAAAAAAGGCAAGCAAAAGACATTTAAAATAAGATGATGTCAGGCAAGCTAGAGTTGACTGCAGTAGGATAAAACACTTCCTTGGTGTAATATCACTGCCTTCCCAAGACTTACACCAGAGACTGACTTGGCCCTCTTATTTAATTACATGCTGATACACCATCATGAGACCTCATGGGAAATCTTGCAAGATCTTGTGACAGATATTAAATTAGCATTTGCCTTCATCGTAAATATAATCTGATCAAAAACATTTCATGTGTGCAAAGAAGCAAAGTTTGAAAAAGAATGATTCAGCTATAAAAAGAAATAGCATCTATAACAACAGCCATTGTGAAAGAAGAATAGCAAATGATCAGATTTTTTTTCTCTGAATATGCAGCACAGAAGGCGTCATATGTATGATTTCAGATGTAGACGCATCCCCTAAACGACACACAGGGTCTGATCAGAATGTGGCTGCAGTTTCTCAATTATTTTAATATGAGCTGCTATCAAAAGAAGTGAGTGATGTTGGCTGGTGGTCTAGAGCAAGCCAGTTGTTTCCACCTCCTCCCCTCTGCCTGCCCTAGGGTCTGCACAGCTGGAGCTGATCTATCTTCTCTCTCAGGTATTTTCTGAGCGGAACGTGTTCCCACAGCTGATTCCTTGTGTGGAGGCAGGAGAAAAGGCCTCACACATGCCTTTTTTGGTGAAGCTGAGCTTCGGCACACGTGTCAGGGTCCCATGGTGCAGAACCAGAGGAGTAAATGGACTTTTACCTGGAGCGATGCAAGACAGAGAGAATGATTTAAGAGAAAAAATGTGAAATCAGAACAAATAGGAGCTTCCAGGAGTTTCTCCGCAGCAGTCTACCCGTTAGCAGCATGAGATGTTCCTAGACCTGTCTTCTGCCAAGCTCCCTGCTCTTTCCTTGCAAACCTTGGCAAGGCAAAGGAAGGCAGCAGGGGGTACTCAACGCTGTGTGGTTTTGGAGCTGCTAGCGAGCGCGTGTAAGTCCAGCCCGGAGTACTAAAGAGATCCCCCATCCTGCCAAGCCCTCCCCTTAGCAGAGGTAGAAAGGCCAGAGGGAGAGGAGCACGTGCTCTGTGGCAGCGTGACTGGTGGAGCCCATGACTAGCAGGGGAAGGACAAAAGGTAGCTTTTTGATGCTTCACTTTTTTTGTTTTCTGGGCGTTCAATATTGGACAAATACTAAACACTTGTGTGTTTATCCAAACTAGACATTCAACCCTTTAAAGCTTTTCTTATCAGTGGGGATACAGCATTTACCAAGGGGGATATAATATTTACTTAGCTTCACCATGAACAAACGTATAAAATAAATAAGTTTCTGTTGCAGTCTTGCCAGTTCCTTGTAGGAAGGGAAGCAAATTTTTTCACAGAGTGAGCAGTGAACCAAAGGAACTTTTTTTTTTCCTGGTGCATTAAATGAGTATATAAATACATTCATTCTTATTTGAACTGCTTGTAAACAGAAGAAAAGCAAAGAGGAAAAAACTGGATCATTAAAGGACAGTGACCTTGGAAAACAAATGGTAAATATTTTTAAGACAGAAAAGAAAGTAGTAGATACTAGCAAGACTATTAAACAAGCAGTTTCATACTCTACCATCAAGCTCTCTTAAATGATCCTGTCTTTTGTTTTTCTATTTCACATGTTCTTATGATGTTTCTTCTCATGCTATTGTCATTATGAAGTATGTTTAATTAGACTTCCTAAAGACAGTGATTACATTTCCTTTCTGGGTGGTACCAGAAGCTGTACCCTATGAGAAATAAGTTCCTTAGGGCCTCCTAAGTACATAGCCCTCACATTGCTTCCAGATGGAACCAGAAGTGAGGATTCCAAAGGGAAAAGCTGGGTTAAAGTTTGGAAGAAAGCTAAGCATGTCTTTTCTCTCCACACTTAGAGCAGCTACACAGAAGTCACTCATAATTCACATTTTCCCATAAACTGGAGAAGAGACATCAGAAATCTAGGATGATTGCCATGTCTGGTAAAAGAAGTGCTTTACAGCAGCTCAGTAGCTTCAATGAAAGGTAAATAATGTGTTTTTATTAATCACACATGCTGCCTTATTGGTATAAATGAGCAAACACGGTCTGACTGCCCTGATTTGGAATTCTGCAGACAAAAGCCTCAGCTGTGAGTCCAGAATATCTGATGGGATGGAGAAAACTCCTTTCCCTTAAATCATCTTAATATCTGCATATTCCTTGAGTTAATGCTGCAGTTTGGCACATTTTAGAAAAACCTCTAGTTTTCTCTAAATGCCAGTCAGTTCTGTATGCTCCCAGAGGTCATGCCAGGTGGAGGCTCTCTGAGGCTTTGGGACATCCAGGTCATGCTTCTTCTCTCCTGTGTGGGAATTTGGAAGGGCACAGTTCAAAGCTCCCAAGCTTTATACACCACCTGGAAGTCCTTCTGACACAGCTTTGCTTTCAACATGCAGGTCTCATGTCACCTCCCCTAGGATGAAGGACAGCGCCAGGACAGACAAAGGGTAGCCGGATTCATAGCATTTGTCCTCCAAGGTTACGGTGTTATTTTCTGTGTTATGTGATGTTTGAGGTCTGGCCCAGCTGACACTACGGACAGGTACCTTATCTGATTAAAAAGGGGGGGCTGAATTCACCTTCAGTAGTTTGAGTCAACCTTTTGAGCTGTGCTGCGTGGTTTATCTCCTGGGGGATGCTGACAGAGCCATGTTGGGCTATTCAGGGAGGGGCTCCTCGAAGGGAAGGTGAACCAGGGAAAGGCTTTCGCTGAAGGAAATGAAGACTCAGAGAGTATCTTTTAGTTTTTAGACATGAACAAGTATAGAAGAAAGTATCGATCCCCATTTAGATCTCTGGACAAGGTGACAGGACAGCAGAACACCACTGCTGGGAAAGAGATGTCTTTGTGAAGAGATCTGAGTTGGCCTGATCACAGTGGGTACCGCATGTCCCCCTTTCCTTACTGTGGGTATGCCCGATTGCCACATGCCAGCGCTGCAGCGCCCACCCAGACACCACCGCACCCTCACGCCTCAGCCCAGCCCTCAGTGTGGGGCACAAAGTGTGCCCCCAACACACACATTTGGGATGGTAGACACCAAAAATGCACATTCAAAGAGTAAGGAGGCAGTGAAAAGTGCATTAATGTGATATTCTGTGGTTCCCACAGGTTGTTTCTTGGCAGTGAGTGTAAGGAAACCACTGTCAGGTAAGATGGTGTTCAGGGAACTCTTGCTATTCCTGAGAAAAAAAAAAAATCAGACAAACCTTTTAGTAGCCTTTTTACATAGTATTTTGTACTTCTTTCCTGCGTTTTGCCTTTGAAATGAATTTCCCTGAAACGGTTCTCATTGTCATGATTTGTATACTCACTTACGGCTTTGCCATCTGCAAACAATTTTGCTATCCAAAGCTTTCTACACCTTTTTGCCGCACATATTTTTATTATATAAGCAGTAAATTGCTCTATCCTTTTCTTGACCTGTTATTAATAGTTTTGTTTTATAAGTGCAATTTAAAAATCAGGACATTCTTTTGGCACTTAGTCACCACACAGGCTCCTAGTCCTTAAGTCTTTACACAGAAGAAATGCCAGGGTGTTTAAAAGAGTAATTTACTTTAACAAAACATATACAGTGATCTTTCAGGATTTCTACTTTGAGAAGGTTTGCTTTGAAATCCTGAATACATACTAAGAGAGAACTGGAGTCTACTATGCTGTTTTGAAGTTCTGCAAGAAGTATATTTAATAAAAAAGAGAAGTGGCATCTTCTTACGTGGTTTGAATTCAGGATAGAATGACATTAGATACAGATACTTAGCTACAGGTACAGACATAGGCAATTAGAATTTTAGATCTGTTTTTAAGCCCATTTTTAGAGAAGGAAAATTAAGAAGCTGACAAAGAAATTTCTAGGTCAATAAGTCGCTGTAAACTGTGTGTGTGAGGGTTTAGCACTGCTGACAGAGTGCAACATGCATATCCTTGTGTCATGCCATGTATCAGATTAGGGCTGCACCCTCTTTGCTGGGTGCATGTTAAGGGTTAACCACCAAGGGCAAAAATTGAGCTAAACTAATTGAAAAAGAAGCAAGAAGATTAATGACCAATGACATCCATCAAAAGAGAGAATACACTGTTGAATAATTAAATTAAGAGTCTCCATAATGCCATTAATTATAAAGAACACTGAACAAACTCAGCTTTGAAAAATTGCTTTGGCAAATGGTGTGACTACTTTTTGCAATAATATATGCTGCAGAAACAGTATATTCTAGAAACATGGGTATCAAATGTAGCAATACACACACTGTGTGAATTTCACTCCGATTCAGAGCACCTCCCAAAGGTCAGCTGCTGTTGAAACCCTGTGAGTAAAATCGTAGCCCCATTGCAGTAATAGGAATTTTAACACTGACTTCAGTGGAAACATGCTTTCCCCCATATATTTTGAGAGGTAATTGAGCCCAACATGATGAATAGACCATCTGTACAGTCATGAATCTTAGCCACAGAAAACATTCAGAACTAATAGAGGAGGAAGATGTAGGACCTCTTTGAACCAGACTCCAAAGGGCTGGTATTTCACTGTCACAGGTAATAAGAGAGGACTTGTGATAGCTAGAAAAAATAGGTATGTCTAATAAAGAAAGTTGAAAAATACTCCGTCCTTCATAGAAAGATTCAAAACACTGGTGAAAAAAGAGCTTCATTCTATCCTAATAAAGTATTTTTAAAATACACGTGTGCATCTGTGTAGTTTGGCATGAATTATTGCACTTCTTTTCCCAAGCAAATTCCAGATCTGGAAAAGAATCCCCATGTTTAAGAATTCTAAATCAATAGATGATTTATCAGCCACATAAATAAAAGTGATTCAACAGAATATCAAGAAGCAGATATCTGTATTTTTTTCTTGTCATTAACGTCTTAATTTTATTTTCTTAATTATAAGCATAATATTTAAACATTTACTTTGACTTGTGATAGTATCTTCCTCCTATGAGGTGCTTACATTTCTGTAGGTATTACTTTAGAATGGAATTTGGCTTGTGCCCATTTTTGGGCGGAACTTGTAATGGGGCAATATTATTTTTCAGCCATGTTAAATATTAATCCAACCAGCACATTGTTTATGTTATCCCAAAATAGAGCTTCCTGAAGGGAACTACTACAGTTTCTTCCGAGAGCATGTTTTTTTTCTAACTTCCCCCAAGTAAGGAAGAAAACTTCACGCGAGCATATTTTTCTAAAGCTGCTCATACTCATAATCTTTTCTTTTCCTTGCCTTGCTGTGCGTTTTTGTCCACCCCAAATAGTTATTGAGTTACTGAATAATACCGTTACCATTCTTTTGTTCCTCTATGCATGCTGACAAGCTGGTTGTAGTTTGGAAAAGATGAGTCTGCTTCTCTTTCACGTCAAGACCCTTCGTGCCATTGTGGTGGGGCAATGGGCTCTTTGCTGTGGCTCTGGAGGAAAGTGGGGTGAGTACCCAAGCAGTTGTTGGAGGTGAGACCTCCAGAGCAGGGGCAGCACAGAGGCAGCCATGGGCTTTATAACCCCCATGGTAAGGAGGGGATTGTCTCAGACTGCAATTGGAGAACGTCTGCTAGGGAAAGCAGTTCTGGAAGACAAAAAAGGCTAAAATGCCAGAAGGAAGGAATCGTAACTTCAGTGAATATTGAATTAAGAAGCACAAAGAGGAGCACAGAATGGCAGCAAAATGTCAGAGATCTAGAAGCATCCCAAAAGTGGCTGAAGGACCCCTTAGGTGTGGGAGGAGAGGGCCTGGAGCCTTGGACCAGCAGGGGGGCACCTGATGCCTCTTTCTGCAACTGGGAGAGAGACCCAACATCGCCTTCATCGTCCATGCAGGGCAGGGGTGTCTCAGTGCAGTGCTGGCTCTGTGCTGGGTCAAGCCAAGTGCCGGGGCCGGTCGCGCCACCAGCACTCTTGCATGGCCTGCAAAGCCCTTCTGCTTGGTGCTGCTGCCTGCATCTACGTGGTGCGTCTACTCGCAGCCCCTGATCAAGGGATTGCTACGGGGTCATCTCAAAGCAGGGAGTGCACCTGCATTAAAACATGAATATTTTGTCTCCTGGCTTGTGTCAGGCAGTGGTAGAGTTGGGTGCTGTAGGATAGGTTCTGCCTGGGTGCGAAGCTAGGGATGGAGCTCATTGCCCCATGCCCTTCTGCTGCCAAACCTCCTTTCCACCAAACCACGGCTGTCTACAGTGTTGTACTATACTGTGGGGATCTCTAAATATTTTCTTCCTTGTGGCTTCTGCCTCACGTGTGCCCCATGAAAATAAAAATAAAATCACCCTAAAGGCATCCCTTCCTCCTAGTAGGGCCCACCTGTCATGCTGGAGAAGGTGATTACAATAGATTTAGTAGGCCTGAAGTGGGTAATAGCAAAGGCATATAATATCCTGTAGTTTTGCAACCTTATTATTTGGTAGATTAAATCTGAATTTTGTCAGTTGCAGTGTATTTTTCGGTAAACCTGCTATGTTTGCATACGGAGCTGGTAATTTAGAGGGTGAAGTAGATATTTAGCAGTGCAGGGAAACACCATCTAACTGACACCTGTTTTATACAAACCTCATGCTTTGTATACAAGCAAAGTTACAAGGGAGGCGTTTGTTGAGATCTTTGTTTTTATTACATAAACACTCTTGACAGGAGAAAAACCTGCCTTGATAGGCTGACTTGGAAATATTTTTAAATATCCTGCAGGCATGTAAATTTTGGAAACTCCACAGCAAATCACAGCTTCCGTATTAAACATACAGGAATCTCTCTGTTTAAAAAACATGAAGGCCGTGATACAAATCAGCGTGTGTCAGGAAGTTAAAAGCTAGGACAGTGCTAAAGCCTCCATCTCGGCTGAGGTCTTGCTTGCTCAACACAATGCAGAGCACAACCCTGACTACGTCAAAGACCAACAATGGATTTCCCCTCGGTGTTTCTTCCTACCGTTAAAGCTTGTGCCATAACTCCAAGTTATACAAGCAGCTATTTCTGTATTTATGTCCTGTTAAATGTATCCTAATATTTAAGTGGAGGTAATATTTGGTGGCAGTATGTATGGAGGTGTGTCATAATGAGGCAGTAAGCTGGTCACTTCTTGTGGTACCCAATTCAGCTTCTCTGAACTTTTTGTAAACAGATGCTCGAACGGAGCTGCTGTGGCTGAAATCCTACTGTAAATATTGTTTTCTCACTGGAGAATATTGCTAGGTTTGTAGACAGTGCTAAGATTTTACTTGGCAGTAAAATCATCATCTGAATTACAATCCGATGTCATTATATCATCTGCAACATCCGTAGTCAGGATATATTTGGCATTTCAAGGTTGGGAGGAGGGAGAAAGTGTCTTCAGTAACACAGCAGTGCCGGGGCTTGGGAAGAGCCGCAGGGGAATTAGGTTGCCTCCAAACACAATGCTGCTTTCAAATGCTTATTGTGTGGTGGGGAATGGCCTCTGGAAACTATTATTTTAGAAACAACGGCACAAAACATCACTGTTTTGGGGAAGCTTAGGACAGTGGACTGTAATTGCAGGATCCATAGAGGAGCACAAATAGCAAATCATAATGATAATGCTGTGAGCAGGGGAGTAATGGTTTCAGTTCGTGCCCTGCAAGCAGACAAGGCTTCAAAGATCCTTCAGGACAGAGCTGGGATCACCTGGGCAGGAGGATAATTGTAGAAGAGGCTGTGCCTATATTAGACAAAACCAAAAAGCCCCAGCTGATTGATCTGTTGCTCTTCTGCTCCTGCGCAGGCTGCTTGCTCCCATCCTACGGCTGAATCAAAGGATGTAACCAAGAGCCTCGTCCTGTTCCTTTGGATTTATTGCTGCAGCAGGATTTCTTCCTCCTGCAGACAGAGATAAGATTTTATTCTTGCTTGAGGCTCTTCAGTCATAAGTCTGGCTTTGTGCTCATCATTCTGTGTCATTCATGCCTGTTGCTCTCTCCATCCTAATAAATGACGAGGAAAAGAGAGTGACTTGTAAGCCCAAACCTGCCCCTGTAACTATCCCTGGTTGGTGATTGCCATTAAGGTGTATTGAGCTTCTCTCTTGACTAGAGGAAAACAGTTATTATCATGCTGTTTACTTCATTTTCCTAATGTCTATTTCCAGTGACAACTGCAATATATATTTTGTAAGGCTCACTTCATTTCTGACCACTTATAGCAAAAGCAGAACAGCAGAGCGTGTACAGAGAATAGGGGGGAGGAATGAGCTGTCAGGGAGTGAAGATGAGAGACTCTCCCCGATCCTCAGCCATGCTGCTATCAACCAAGAGCCTGATATATTGCCGATTTTTTTCAGGAATTCATCTATAACTCTCAGGGTAGAACATACCTGCAAGCAGCTGGAGTCACCCAATCCACTTGTGTTACACTCTTAGTTTTCCAGGCATAACGGAATTAAAAGCATATTTTATACACATTTTCTACTGAGCCCATTTTTTTCCTTATGATGCTGCTTGGAAGACCCAAGCCTTCCAAAGGTGAGACAGCCGGCAAAACATCCCTACAGAGGTGCAAGGATGTTACAGCATGAAGCAGAGAAAATGAGGCTTTGACATAATAGATAGGGGGGGAAATGTTCCTTTCAATTAAGCATGTTTTTCAAAGAATATTTAATGATTTGCTGCTGGGTAAAATAGCTTAATTACTTCTGATGCTTGTTAACAGCTGCATAAGGGGGTGAACGGAGAACACTCTGCTTTCTCAAGGATGCCCAGGTAAAAAGAGATGAGGAAACAGTGATAGATCCATGCTTTGGAAGTATATTTTTTTTAGCTGAAACGTAATGCTCTGGGGAACACAAAAAAAGGAAGCTTATTAGTTATGAAAAAAGATAAGAGCATTTTGTTACCAATTTTTTTTAATGAACGGCCATTAAGACTCACTTCCACACTAGCCATGAAGCTCCAAGGACTTTGCCAGCCACAGCTACTTACAATAGTCCCCCTCTCCCAGCGTCCAGCTGCACAATTCAGCCTTACGTAGCAAGTAAGAGTTAAAGCAAAACTCCCAAGCAATTAACATATTAAATGGGCTGAAGAGCATAGGCCTGGGAAGGATGCTGTGAGACAATGCAGTTGACTTCTTCCTAAAGCAGAACCACCTTTCTCCATATATTTTGAATAAGTACTTCTCTAGACCCTGTGTAAGGAAGGTCAGGGATGGAGATTTCACAACTGGCTTACCGCAAAGCAGATTTTCCTCAGTCACCTCGGCAGTAACTCAGTCACATTGCTCCCTTTCACTCCCAATTAATTCTCTCAATCTTCAAATCAACTGTTTACCTATCTAGAGGCTATTAGCAAGCTCCCCTCATGCTTCTCTTTTTCAGACTAAATTTTGCCCGATAAGTTCTGAAATGAATGGCTGGTCCTTCATGTTGCTCTCTGTCACCTACTCCTCTCCGAGGGTCTCTTGCCCTGTGGTATCTGACACCTCTCCTGGTAATGAATTCAGCAAGGAGACACACTTATCTAAGAGCCATCACTCTGCCCTCGTCTTTACCCTTCTTCAAAGAGGAAAGTAGGTGTTTAATAGCTGTGTCCTGCATCTCTCCTTTCCTCCAGAGAACATTAACATGCTCATGCTACTTTTGCTGAAGTCAGGGCTGAGGCAATCCATATGGCACAGAAGGTGGTCCGATTTCTGCAGTTGGGGCTAATCCACCATAGATCCGTGTCACCTGCGTTGGGAGGGACCCTTTCTCTGCAAGCCCTTTGGGATGGAGCTGCCTGGCTGGTGGGGAGGTTCTGGCTGCAGAGCACTGGTAGGTGGTACGCGCTGCCCGTGAGCAGTCCTGGCAATCTCAGGGGTGAAATTAGGCATAATGTTGCGCTCAGCTGTTGTCCCAGAACAACAGGGTCTTGGCAGTTCTGCCCACAGAGATGCAGTTTGGGTGCAGAGGTCTGCACTGTTTCCTCAATAACGGTGTAATGCAGCTTTGACCAAGAGCAGGGACTTAAGATAGGCATGGGTATTATTTTGTGTATGCATGTGTCTGCATGGTATTTGCATATTTCTTTCAATTTAGGGAGCTTACTGTCTTAAATGAGACAAACTGCACTACAAATGGATTGTGCTCTCAAACAGACGGTAACGGTGGTTTTTTAACTTGAAGCTCCTTTATAGCTATCACATTCCCTCGTTCTGATACCATAGGAAAAAAAAACCACGAAGGAAAGATGGAAGCAGATATCTGAAATGCATTACCCTGAGCCTAGCTTTTTCTCTGTGCAATTTTTCACAAGTATAACTGTGAAGGTACACAGTGGAGCCAGTAAGCAGAATAAGAAGGCATCAGTTTTACGAAGTCCCTTCTCAGACTAGGGCTACTTTAATTAGGATTTGATGTTTACGGGATTGTCAGAAATAGGCAGTGGTTCATAATGAAACGACTCAGATTTTGAGTTGCATTACAACCAGATGAATGGCCTCAAGTGAAAAACAGTGCTGTGAAGCGGTGCAGTGTTGAGGGATGGTTAAGTTCTATATTCCTATAGCTCTATAATTACCATATATATTTAAGACTAGCTATAGTAACATTTGTAATTATCTGATGTCTTTTCTGAATCATACATCCAATACAAGTGAATTAAAGCTGGATTTCTATTTGCTATGTGTATTATATATTTTAAAAATAATCATAATCACAAGAGCTCAGTAATTACTATCTCTAGTGAACACAATATTTCTGTTAATAGGATTTCATTTTCTCAAATTCATTCAATGTCTTCAAGCATTCAGTGTGTGCCTTTCTCAAGTTTTAATTCTATAAATGGACTGCTATTCCTCAGCATGCTCAATATTTTGAATTTTCAAATACAGTCAGATAAATTGCGTTGTACTGGGCCTCTTTCCTGCTAATATAAGCATGTAAGTGTTTCTGCATGAAGTTTTTTTTTAAGAGACTTCATATTTGGTGTGTATTCTTAGATAAGCCTTTGAAATACTTTTCTTCCATGCACATTCCAAAATGTAAATGTAATAGTACACTTACGTACGCATATAAAATTAAGCAATTTCCTACGTGGATGTAGGAAATACCGCACACGCAAAGGTATGTTGAGCTTCAGTGTTATTTACAACAATGTTTTGCAACTGCTACCCCATAAACCTTGAGCACGCTTGCTGATGGAGGGCGGGCAGGCAGCAGCGAAGCAGTGTACTTTTCTTGGGGGTGTTTTGGGGTGATGCTGGCTGGCCAGCCATTGGCGAGTCCTGGGGTCAGGGCCAGACGACGCTAGCACAAGGCTGGGCCAGGGAAAGGCTGCCCTCAGCCTCCCTCACCCGTCCCTGTGCCCAAGGGGCCAGGGCAGGGGCTACCAGCGGAGGCAAGCACCAGTGATGCATCTCCAGGGTTAACAACAGCACAACCTCAAGCAGACTGCAGTTCTCATTAATTCGGTAAGTTTTGTCATCACTTATGACGGAGGTTTTTTACCCATTATCATGGAGTTTTCATTAATAGTTATTTTTTTGTGTAGCTGTTTGTTTTAATGGCAGAAGGACTTTTCCCTAGTGCCAGCAGAAGGTGACTTACACGTAGAGATACGACAACAGGACCTGCATTAAGAAAGTTTTTGAGCAGCCCCCACTTCACAGCAATCTTTTTCACTTGTGAGCTTTACTCACTCCTAAAACTCACCTGCGCTTTCACTACTACCTGTTTCGCTGGTGGATCTGAGCTAGGAGCCGAACCCCTTGGGCTGCCTCTGCCGAGAGCAGAGCGGTAGGAGGTCCTGCACACCTCAGGGCTGAACATCTTTGTGCAGCCGTCTGTCCACACTGGCTGCAAAGGCAGCCCCTGGCACCTCAGCTCCAAAATCAGTTACACCATCAGGTCAAGCTCTTGAATCTTGGTCTATGGATCTCGATGCTTGTTTTTTGCCGGGTGATGGACAGTGATACTCCAAATTGCTGGGATCCCAAAGCTGAGGGACAGAGTCTGTTATTTCAGGTTCAGCACTTAACATACAACTATACCGCGTTGGAGAGTCGAAATTACATTTTCTTCACAGTCTCATGCTTTGGTGTGCTTCATGTCCCTTCAAGGTTTGGTCAGTGCAGTGTTGGAGTTCAGTGAGGTGCCATTTGTAGATAAGCCCTAAAGAAGTAAACATGCATTCCTCTTCCCTTTGCACATATCTTTTTGAGCCTTCCTCCTTTTAGCCTGTCAGACAGAGCCATCAAAAAACCAGCTTTAACATCTGATTTAATTGTACTCCAGTTTGTGAAGGTAGCAGTGCATTCATGGTGAGCAATCAGGAAAGGCCAGTAAATAATGGAAAACTGGTGCATCTGCATCAGCCCCTTCCAGGTGTCTGGGATGTCAGAGGAAGGCAAGCACCTACCAAGGGCTTTCTGGAGGTGGCCTGAAGAGCCTGGAGGAGGCAGGACGTGTTACAGGGCAGCTTTTTTTTCTGTACTCTGGGATTCACAGCCCCTGTGGACTCTCCCAGCTCTCCCCAAGACAGAAAGCTCACTTCAGTGCAGAAGAAGACACAGAAGTGACATCATCAACGGCAGTGTGAAGGATCAAGCAAGGTGTGCCAGCACAAGCAACTTCACTGCAAATACATACTCTCTTTGGAGGCTCCTGATCTGGCAGACAGCTATCATGGCTCCTCAGGAGCTCAGCTTAGGAGTGCAAAGACCATCAGGAGTAACACTGCTCTGTTTCTAAAGTCCCTTGCCCAGATGCATCTATGACTACTGTATTCTTCAGCACGTGGAGTATTGGATGCCTTCACCTTACTCCATAAATGGTGGGAGCTGGAGACAGAAGGCTATGTTACTGAAGACCTGCTGAGTCTGATGAGGTGCATAATCAAGAGCATCTGGAACCCCATGTTCAGCGTGTAATTTCAAACAGAAGTTAATACGCTGTAGGAAAATGTCACAGAAAACTCCACTGAAGAAACAGACACATGAATGATCCCTCTCTCCCTGCTCCTTGGGATGAGGTCCAAGGTCAAAAGCCCAGACCTCCACTCTAGAGAGGATCACAGCTTTCTGTCATGGCTCCTCCCTGCACGGTTATTCACCTTCTTGATTTTCTTCCATGAACACATCATCCCCTGGTAGCCTCCTTTCAGCAGGTTCCCAGTATTCCTGCAGGCACCTTTCCTTCCCTGTTCCAGCATCCTCTTTCCAAGCATCGGCTTTGGGCGTGTTCTGCTGACATGGGATTTTCTCTGGAAGTAGCAAGCCCGTCTGTGCTCTCTGGGTATTTCTGTCCCTTGTCGAGCAGCTCTGAGATGTGAATTGACACACACACCAGAGCTGGGACCGGTGGGCCTTGCTAAGTCTAAATCTTATTCCAGAGTGCTCGTGTTCCTTATTTTGCAATGTCAGACCACGGTTTCACCTGCGCCGAGCACAAAATGCCTGCTCCACAACAGTCGGCCCTGACGGTCACAGATTATGCTGCAAAGTGGCAGCACGCTGAGCAGAAAAGCAAAATACAGCCATGGCTATGAACAGGGTACCTTGCTGCTTTCCCATTTTTCCTGCCTGCCTTCTGAGTCACAGCGCTCTGCTTAAATGGAAATAAAAAGCACTAACAGGAGTCCAGCTGGCAGCGGCACAGCGCGCTGGGTTCGGCATGGCCTCGCCTATCAACAAAAGCACCAGGCGAGCTCCAGCTGCAGACGCTGCGCTCTTATCAATGAAGTGCAAAGCAAGGCGTGCTTTATTTAATTTTCCAGATGCAGGGATGAATTGGCATTTAGCAAAGCGCTTTGCCTGGTCAGAAGGAGCACTCTGGAGGTGGAGAGCATGGAAAGGGAAGAAATACGAAACGCCAAGTTGTTTTTCTTAATGGGGTCACTTTTCTGACCACAACCATACAGACTCCTTTACGGGTGACTGTCAGCTTGGCAAGGTGAACACATTCCTCTCTCCCACACTCTCCCTTCACTTTTTCCCTCCTGCCAAGCATCTGGTGCAGACAGCAAACCATAAACCATTCTGTGTCTGCTGGAATTTGGATGCAGTGACTGGTGCAGAAAATGGAATGAGCACCTTGTAGCTCACAGGCATTCAGGGTCAGCAAGCTGCCGGCTCGCTGCCTTTGGAAAGAAGAATGCCATGATCACGTGGTGGGGAAGAGCAGAAGTAATTGCAGGAAGTCAATTAATTCATGCAAAATGAAGCTAATCATTAACGGTGGGGTACACAGCCATTCTTCTGCAGTGCTGAACAATTACTTCCAAGTCATGTTTTAAGTCATGTAATGAGAGAGTGGTTGAGTAGCTGGAGGAGAAAGTGTCTCACTGGGTGAGCTGGTTTCCGTTCCCTCCCTTGCCCCCTCTCCTTCAGCTGGAGCAAGTCTCCACTTGTCAGGCTGCCAGGACAGTCTCATTGGTAACTGATAAATATATTGTTATTAAAAGCAGAAAGTCAAAGGATCAAATTCGGCTGGAGTTTCTGCTCACTAGATATTATTGCAGTTCAACTCCTTTGTGCCCGTGTTTGTCCTGGAGAGAAAGAAACCTGGAGACCTGCCTCTAAACAGGAACATGACCACCCAGAACACAGCTGCAGTCAATCTCTGTCCCTATTATGAGTGATAAAGATGCAGAAAAAGAGTACAGCTGAAAGGTGGGAGATCCAGAAGATGATCTATCTTCGCCTCACAACTTTTCACTTCTGCTTTGTCTCCTACTTCGCATCTTCAAGTGAGTTGTTGCAGGCACCGTTTGTTCTGGGTTTCTGCTGGATGACAGAGAGAGAGAGAGATGTTTCCTTCTGACTAATTTACATTTAAATGGCCAGGGACAGTGTTAAGAAGAAGAGCTTCACAGAAGAAGAGAGCAAAGAACAAAATAGCAGCGGGCATAGCATTTTCCAGCAAAGGGACAGTGAATGACAGGGAGAAACAGGAATATAATGAGGGATACGTTTTGGACACTTGCGTAGAGATGAAAACTTAGCATCTGATCTCAGTGTCCCAGCATCGCACATGCTACTGTAGGCAGCTCAGCTCTACATATGTATTTGTGTGTGTGCATGAAGTTTCCGTCACCAGGAAGCAAAATAGTAATTGCCTGGGCTTTAATGGGTTTCCAGTTTTCTTCCATGAGGGAAAAACAAATCCTAATATTAAATCTTCATTTGGCACTTAAAACTGCAATTTTTAAGTTGTGTTAGCAGGCACCTGGCACTTACACAAGGAATACGCTGAAAGACACTAATATTTAAGGCATGAACAGGTACAACATGACAGTGCCTTTCTGCTGGGTGCCTTGCTTATAGAACTGAACTACGCAAATACTTCCTGGAGAATAAATTACCCAGCCAATTTCCTCTGTTTTCCTGTTTGTAAATTGCTTCTGAGTAGCTCCTGTTTCTCCTGAATGTGCTTTTAGTAAATACATCAGGCTATGGACAAGCAGCTTATTGTGACTGTTCCGTGTTTAAGAGTCAAGTTGGTTTCATTCACTTTAATTTTATACAAAAGCTATTTCTGTTTTCTGGATGGATGAAAGTCCCACAGAGCCTGGTTTCTGGTGTGAACACTTATTCTTAGAAGTCAACATTGCATTTGTGTGTGATTGTTTCACAGCTTTCATTTAAAGTTATTTCTTCTATAAAATAATTCTGTCTCAGGGAGCTCAGTGAGTCCGGCTTAAAGGCTGTGCAAGCTCAAGTAAACAGGAGATGCAACTCCCTTGGGGATTCAGAAATGGTTGTTTACCACCAAATGTGTATGTTGATCTTCGCAGCATCTTTGGGTCTACTTTGGTGCTCAGTATAGCTCCCAGGAGCCTCAGTCCAAAACATCAATGACAGCAGGTTGGAACAGGCCGAAGGTTGAAACATAAGCCACAAATCTGTGTGTGCGGAAAGCGCGCAGGGAGGGAGTGATTCCCACAGAGACAGCTAAACCAGACCTTTGCCTTTCACAGACCATCTTGGTCCACGGAGGACTTTCGCTGTGCTATTTGGGAAGTATCATGCAAAGCAGCCACTGCTTGAGATAAGACCTGACCCACACGGGCTCATAGAATCATAGAGCAGTTTGGGCTGGAAGGGACCTTTAAAGGTCAGCTAGTCCAACCCCCCTGCAATGGGACATCTTCAACTGGATCACGTTGCTCAGAGCCTCATCCAACGTGACTTTGACTGTTTCCAGGAATGGGGCATCTACCACCTCTCTGGGCATCGTATTTGAGGGTTTCACCACTCTTATTGTAAAAAAATTCTTCCTTTTATCTAGTCTGAATCTCCCCTCTTTCAGGTCAGAATCATTACCCCTTGCCCTGTCCCTACAGGCCCTGCTAAAAAGTTTGTCCCCATCTTTCTTGTAAGTCCTCTTTAAGTACTGAAAGGCCGCAATAAGGTCTTCCCGGAGCCTTCTCTTCTCCAGGCTGAACAACTCCAACTCTCTCAGCCTGCCCTCATAGCAGAGGTGCTCCAGCGCTCTGATCATTTTTGTGTCCCTCCTCTGGACCCGCTCCAACAGGTCCATGTGTTTCCTGTGCTGAGGGCTCGAGCTGGTTGCAGTAGTCCAGGTGGGGTCTCACCTCTCTCGACCTGCTGGCCACACTACTTTTGATGTAGCCCAGGATACAGTTGGCCTTCTGGGCTGTGAGCACACTGCCAGCTCACATCCAGCTTTTCATCCCCCAAGTCCTTCCCACAGGGCTGCTCTCAATCCCTTCATCCCCGAGCCTGTATTGGTACCGGGGGTTGCCCCAACCCAGGTGCAGGACCCCACACTTGGCCTTGCTGAACCTCATGAGGTTCACCGGCACACTGCTCGAGCTTGTCCAGGTCCTCTGGATGGCACCTCACGGCACCTCTCTTTTATTTCTGTCCAAGGTGTTTATAAAATAGATCCATAAGGATATCCTCAGCTCTCCTGCAGAGTTTGTTTTCTCTTCCTTACCATTCTAAGCAGACAAAGCATCATCTTCAGCTGTCCCCAAGTGCCTGCTCCTGTCCACAAGTGGACACTGCTCTCACAGAAGGTACTGGACATCCGTCAGGCAGACCTATGGCCAAACATGAAGACCACAAATGCTCCCTTTAAAACGCATCACGTGTGGTGTAGGAGCCTTTTTGCTATACAGTTCTTCCTCCTCCACAAACATCAGACAGGCATTATGGTCCAAGAAGAGCCTGCTAATTAGGAGACACTGCAGACACAAGTGCTCCTGCCGTTGCCTTTGCTGACCTGATTCATTTACACATGCGGCACGTTTAACATCACAGAGCACAGCTACCCCAGCAAGCGGTGCCAGGTCCTCGTACACTGCCATGTGCTATCCAGTCATCTGCCTGCCCCCTCATCCTACAGGGGTCGCTCATGACAGCTCTGAAACATAGAGGTTGGGACTTTAAAGCAGCATGATTTTCTCTTTAGCATATATGACAGAAGGTGTAATTATTGCAACTGGATACAAACCCATCTGCAACTTCAGATTTTCACCTAAGCTACCCAGCATTTTTGGTGATCTTTTGCCAATAAGCATGAGAAATGTTGACATTTCTGACCTTTCACATAACGGTTTGAAAACCAAAATTTTTTTCTCTTGAAAAAATGTACAAGTTCTAACTATTTCTAATCCAGTCATCCCCAAAAGCTGTGAAATGCAGTAATATTTTAACAAGAACATAAGAAGACTATTCCTTTGAATAAAAAACTCAAGACTGGCTTTATTGCTATTCATTAAACCACTCAGCTACATTCCACAAACACTTGTGTTTACCAGAATGCTCATAAAAAGAAAAAAAATCCTGTAAACATTCAAATGAATGTGGATTTATACAAAAACTTTTGCCCTCAGAATATTAAAGTAGCTGCCTTAAAACATCTTTCTTGATTTGGGAGGGCTCTGGTGAGAGAATAGCAATACTGTATAACGCTAATCATTAGTGGTAAAAAAATATAAATAACTCCATTGCCTTTGGTGTACTTATTCTGGATTTATAGACATATGCTGAAACCAGACCCGAGCTTTTCTTTTTACAGGCTTTTATTTTTTTATCTAAAATATCTTTCAGAGGAAATTCATTGAATCAAGTTCTGTTTGTTCTGTGCTTTATAAAACTGTTAAGAATGATTTAATCTCTGCCTGATTGTGGGACAGAAGATACCACAATAATAAGACTTACTAATAAGACTTACTAAAATCACATCAGAGAAAATCATGCTATATTGTGAGGTCAGAAAAATGCTACTTTGTCTCTGAAAAAGTCTCCTTTTCAGTGAAGTTTTCCAAAAGAATGGCAGGTATACGCTACTGTGGTGTGTGGACTTCTGTTACCCGCAGCCTCAGTGCATGTCCCTGCACTGCTTCTACGTGCCCTTCACCAGGGACATCGGGGCATCCTACAGCCACTGGCCTCGGGGTCACCCTACTTGCACCCTGCTGTGATCCTTTCCAGACAGGCTCAGCTGTCTGGAAGCCTTACATCATCCAGGAGCTGTAGCTGCAGGACATCTCAGCATCACTGACTTCCTCAAAAACTGAAGACGCATTTTCTAGCCTCTAAGGTATGAAACTGAGATGGCAAAATCCCTGCAAACTACAGCTCTTGCAGGGGCATAAAGATCTACCCTAAGGCAGCAGGGAGCCACGGAAACTATTGCATTCCTTGTGTAGTATTTAGTCATCCTCATGGCAAGGAATCAGCAGTCCAAAAAGCTCTGGAAGAACAAACTCAAGCTGCCAGCGATCGACCTGGATTGGATTGGATAGGATAGGATTGGATTGGATTGGGCTCCCTTAACTGATCCAAATTCCTGGAGAACAGCAGGGGAGCCCCTGGAAATGGGGATGCAGACCAGGAATCCTTAGGAGGAAGACATCTGCATTCCCTTAATGAAACATGGGTCAAATGTGTCCAGAATGATGAACATCTGAAAAACGGATAATTCAGAAATTTCTCAGGATATTTTTTCCTGGTTTGGAATCAAGTTAGTTCATTCTGGCAAAGTTTGCTATTAAATTTTGGTATCTGAGTTTTAATCAAAATACTTCTTTAACAAACAATTCTACAAGGCAATACCCTCCCTCTCTTCCTTCCCCCAAAATTCCTTACTCTTGTCTATGACCACAGAGAAAATGGTTAATGTTATGCCTCTGCTCTACTACTAGTTTTGCTGTGTTTCTTTGTGATGATGGTGTATCAGGATGTGGAGAAGGGAATATGTAGCAGATATGTTGATTTTGGCATGAGAGACCTTCAAGTGGCTTTACAGCACCTTGAGAAAAGTAGCAAACAAGGCTGACAGCAGTAAACAGCTTTTGCTCAGGTAGCAGACTATAGATTCCAGTTTCCAGAGCATTTGTCCATGAAGAGTACAGAATTTCCACAATTGTTAAATTTGCTTACATTTATAGGCCAGGATGTTTGTCTACTGGCCCAGGTGTAACACTTAACACAGACTACCTTTGTGAGTAGCAGAGAGCTGTAAAATCTGAAGAGGACCTGTCGCAGGAAATCTGGAAGGATTTTCTTGTTCCAATGCTGGGAGCAATGGTATTGCTCAAATCAGTTGTCTTTTGAGGGTTGCAGCACGTGCCCAGGCTGCTGCTGGTCAGCTGTACCATCTGTTCCATGCAGCTGCAAAGTCCAGAGCCCACCTTCTACATTTCAGGTGTTTGGAACACCATGGGAGATGCTGAAGGAATGGATTCTCTGATCCTGAGGACCAGGAGCTGGATTAATTCCCTGCACTTTGTTTTCCACCTGGCCACTAGAAGAACAACCTGGCTTGAGTTGTAACTAAATTATCTACCTGTGTTTCCTGGACTGGCCATTGACCTTGCTGTTGAAGAGACAATAAGTATTGAGATTCAGTAGCCACAGCAAGAGAAAGCTACAAAACAGGACTCTGCAAGAATTCCTTTCCTCAAGTTACAGACTTTTATCCATTTATCAAAGCATTTCCTATTCTCATTTCAGTGTCATGGAAATAACAACTAATATTGAGTAAAAATAATGAGATATAGTTAATCAAAATTTAGAAAATGTGGTGAATAGCCACTGGCAATGACATTTCTGATTACCTGTCAGAACAGGCAGTTCACAAAACGGAGCTACAACTCCAGCGATTTCACGTTCCCAAGTGCAAACTGTGGCAAATGCAAATACAGAATGTGTCAATGAATAGCACATTATTAAATTTCTTTGCAGAACTTTTAAATCAGACCTTGTACCATGTGACTGCATCTATACATTCTTTAGTGGCCAGGACATGCAGTCAGGAGGTTAAGAGAAAAACCTCACTCTTAACCTCAAGCCATTAACTGTTGGTCGATGAACTGAATCATTAGGGCTGGTTGTGGTTCGGTGAGCTGAAAACAAAACCCCGTGTGTAAGTATTCACTCAGATAAGAAGTGAATTCACAGTGGCTGCATTTCTGCCATTTCCTCCCATTCACACGCATGCTCTAGCCACTGCATTTTAGGGACACCTAACATGAATATTAGACTTGAAAATAAGTATCGTCACACAGACAAAAAGCAGCCATTGCCTCTTTGTAAAGGAACCAATTTACCTGACCGAAGATTTGATGAAAACTGGTCAACAGGTGTAGTATGTCATGATATGGAAACTTCATAAATCTTGTGTGTGACAAGTCATGGAGAGTTTGTCTGTCTGCAAACGGTGCTACGCAAACCAATCCCTACTGTACTGTACCACTACCGAGTTCATGCACATGACCTCCATGGGCAAACCACGCTGGAAAATCTAAGCAAGGCAACCAATGAAGAAGCAGAAGGTGCTATTGATGAGAGAATAGAAATGATCTTCTGTTTTGCTGGTAGTCAGCTATTTCTGATAGAAATCCTGGTAGGACCAAAGCTTCTTAAAAGTTACGGCTACAGAGGGGAAGATGCTTCTCAGCATGTCTCTTAAGGAGTAGTCTGCATGGAAGGAACAACAGAGACGGGTATAGAATGTTGTCACAGATTAAAAACATTAACCTAAGCAGAGCTTTACAGTCAGACACCTCAATACTTTTTGCATGCTAGCTAAACAATTCATAAGAATGACCAACAGCACTGGGAAGAGGAGAGCTTCCCATCCTGGGTCTAGTCAGCTGCGTATAGTATATGCCAGGAGAAATAGTTTTGGATCAAGAGGTGTTAGTCTGCTCCCACTCTTTCTACACATCCAATGCTTTGATTTCCTAATTGGGTTAGAAAGGCCACATCTGTCAGCTGAGATGCGGGGTTTTGTTTTTGAGTTTCCCATCTACTTCTTTTTAACAGTATCTTGAACTACTCTTGCTTTCAATGGAAAAAATGTTACTTGTCAAGTTAATGAAGTAAGACTAAGAGTTAAAAAAAACCCACAACACCATCTTCATATATTTCTACTAGTTATTTGCATTACTGTAACCTAAAAGGAGATGAAAAAAGGGAAGAAATGGCTGGTTTAATCTAGGCTCCCCACTTACATCATAGCAAGGTTAATCAAAAGATCTCAGTAGGGACTCCTTCCACAGTCTGCTCATGTTACCATTTTAGGGTTACTCTGCAGGAGTTTTGCTGTGTTTTTCATCTTTACTCAGAGGCAGCAGTTTTTGCTGTCCCTGTGTACAGTACCACTTAATAGATTGAGGATGTAAGGAATTTCCTGGCATGCAGAATACTGCAGTGGAGACTACATTTTTATTTTTTATACATTTCCACTAAATGCATCTCTTGTTCTTGTTCAGCATTTTGATTTTACTCACCATTTCCTGTCTGCTAATTCCTGATGGCGTCCTTTCCCATTTCATTATTTTCTATTTCTTTCACTTTTCTTTTGATCCTTCATTCCCTCTTGACTCCTTTGTCTTTCACCTGTATGCCATGATTTTCTTCTGCCTCTAGTTCCTTTCATTCCACTCTCTTTTATTAGCTTTTGCCTCTGTTTCTTTCTTCATGTTGTCCTCTTCTTTGCCCTCACATCCTTCACTTTCTAGAAAATTGCCACATTGGCATGAATTACTGGGGAGAGATTGGAGATATATGTCCTTTGAGGATAGAGGAATTTATCAACAATCAGCTCCATGAACGAAAGCCAGTTTCTATTTCAGAAAAAAAGCTAAAACGTTAGGAGAGAGGGAATTATTTGATGCAGCTGGAAGTCAGCTTAGGAGTCAAGGTGATAGGCTCTACTTTGGCTTGATGTGTGACCTTGAGTAAATTACCTAACCTTCATGTGCCAGGATGAGCAATTTACCTACCTGTTAAAATTACCATAACAATATTTCTGTCTTAGGAGTGCTGCAAAGTTTAATTAAGCTTGGTAAGGACTTGAACATTCTTCATTTAGTATAATTACCATCATTATGCATTAACACACCATAACATTTCTGCAGCAGTAGGTGTCTTAACTACTCCATTCTAAACTTAAACATGACAGTATCCTTCAACTACATTTAGCCAACAATTAAATTGTTTTGGAAAATATATTAATTATGGCTCGAATTACAGTGATTGGTTGAATCTCTAAAAGATCTCTGAATATCACAAAAGCCCTGAACAAACACACAGCTGTTGAACTTGCCCGTCTCCTCTGCGTAACTCAGGCCTGAACTCTCCAGCTAACTGCACGCATCTGCCTTCACGTGCCTCCACCTGCCTTTCCTGAGCGCAGGATTCACCTCTTCCAGCGTCTCGGCTGTTACTCGATTGCTTACATCAATAAAATCAGCAACTCCCTGGGGAAAATGCTGCTCTTAGGCAATCTTGTCCCTTGTAACCACTCCAAAATACCTTAAAACATGATGAGATGCCTCAGCTTCCATGGCAGACCACTGCTGCCAGCCACTTTTTCGTAGTCGTGGGAAAACATAGCAAGGGGAGAAATTCATCCCAGGAGCAAGACGGCAGCCAACAGCCTACCGCTACCACGCTCGCTAGGGAGGGCATGGCGGCGGAGCTGCAGGGCTGTGCGTCACCCAGGCTGCCCAAGGTGGCCAGGAACTGGCCAGGCTCTGGCTGCAAGGCTGATTTGTCAGCAAAATAGAGCTTTGGCTTCGTGGGAGAGTCGGGAGAGTGGCAGCACTTTGGCATTAGGCTCTATATCAGCACTCTGTCTTGTATAAGTACCTATTCACTGTAATTCAGTTAAACACATCGGAGAGAGGACTAGATTTTAACAGAGCTTTGCACAAGGATTTTGCACAAATGAAACCTGGGTAATTCTTTTTCTCAGAAGTGGATAAGCCTCTTTTGATTTGTTCCTGATAAAAATGCAGGCTGACATTTTGCTCATAACTCTAAACCGCTCCCTTCAAGATATTTCCAAGTCACTTCTTTCCACAAAGATCTGGATAAGATCTCATTTCGGAGACTCTCAGCTGACATGGCTTTCATATGAATTCCTCCTCCCTGACAAGGGAAACCAAAACCTACTTCTCCCATGCATCTCAAAGTGGAATTCAGTACCTTTTTGTCTGACTGTTTATCATTTCTTGCAAATACTCAAATCCATTTCCTTTGGAAAAGGTTTGTCTTTGTATGACAGGCATACAAATAGGTTTTATTATAGTACTCTATTCACTGGTGCAGCTTAGCCTGGAGATAAAAAGAAATTCATTTTCTAGATTTTCCCCAAATGTCAGCTCTGCATTATCAGAGTTCTTAACTCAAGAAGAATGGGCAAAAGGAAAAAAAAAAAATGAACCAATATATTGTACCTGACTTCATGTTAGTGACCAAGACCCCAAACTTCCCCCTGGTGAATTGAATCAAAGTAGAATCAAGAGTGCAAGATTAGGCAGAAAAGCACCGAGACATCTGAATTTCAATGACAGTAACTTAGACATTGCAATCTTTTAAATATTAATGGTGAGCTCTGCTCACTGACTTAACCATACTGCTGTGTATGCCCTAAAGGTCAGAAAAATCGGATTTTCTCTTCCCTCTCTCTTTTTTTTTTCCCCCTGGCAGTCTTTGACATGTACAACTAGGTTTCTTTCTAAAAACAACAAAAACACAACCAAAAAATTACCATACTCACATTATGACACTTCTGATTCTGCAAAGCAGCCTGTCATGATACTGAAAAATCAGTAGATAATAATCTCCTGATTATTATCTTGCCTATATTTTTCCACTGAGATTTGAAGAAAACCAGTGCAGGAGCCTCTTCAGGCATATTTGCTGTAACTGCTCTTGACACCTTGGCCATTACTTGTCAAAGGGTGATTTGGTTTTGTAGGACTATTATTTGGTGCTGTACAATTAGGGCCACATCCCAGATGACAACTGGTTTCACAGGTGGTAGCTGTGATGGCCTCTCCTGCCAACCAGTGGGTGTTCCTGCCACGGGAAACTTATCCCCACTTTCCAAACTCCTCCTCACAGTAGTTTGCCCGCGGCTCAAGATACTTCTGCAAGTTGTGCTGACTGGGAGGTATTCCAGCAGCATGATTTGTGGCAGCCAGAGCGATTTGGATGTGTCAGCAGAGGTTGCGCTGATTATCAGAGAAAGATAGAAGATGGGTAGAAAGCTTCACATAGTATGTCAAAGTCAAGGTAAATATGTGTAGAAACAGAGTAGCAAAAATAAAGCAAAAAACACTACCTGGAGGTTCATACCACCTACGTCCTCCCGGTGTCTCCTCTTCAAGAGCGGCACTGCTGAAGCAAGGAGTGGCTCCCGCCTCAGTAAAGAGGCATCGTGTAGTCCGTGGTCCCATGAGGATGTCTGTCCTGGCATGGGCTTGCTGCCTGGTTATTGAAGGCCAGGCAGCTCACAGCCCCATTCTCAAAAGGAAGCCCAACTCTTATCTTATTAAGCCATGGTATGTATTGCTATCCTTTTGGCGCAAAGGAGACAGAAAATGACGCTCCCAGGAACCCCTTCTTTTCATCTCACTGCTGAAAGCCAAAGAAATTCCTTGAACTACAAGTATAAGCTTAATTGATTGTAAATGACCTACATGGAAGGCACAAAACTCTTATACTCGTCAGGTTGTGGTGAAGCAGATTAAGCAGTGTTGCTGTGACTAGTTTGAATACTGCCCGTCATGCTGCTGCTCTCTCTTACTCATTCGTTGCTTCCTAAATTCACCTGCTGCACGATTCAGACAGTCTCAATGGCAGCCGTACAAAATTATTTAAGAAATTGAAAGTAAGCCAAGAGCTTCATCACAGGACAAATATTAGCATGGCAATAGCATTTTATAAATACCAATCATGAGCCAGAGGCACAGTACAGGAACGTTCGGACTGCCTCAGTTTGCAGCCTGGTCCCTTTGCTACCACCAAAGTCTCTAGTAGAGGTAACAAATCTGTGGTCTAATCTGATTTTGGAATAAATCTCTTTGGGTCAGCTAGCAGAGTTTCTTGACTTAAACTAGGAAAAAGTTGAGTGCAAACTAAATAGAATGATTTTTTTTTTTTTTCTAAAGTCTGTCTATTTTCATGTTTAGTGAGACAGAAGCACTTTTATCAAATGTTCTATGTTTTCTGACAAAGAATACACAGAAATTTGCATTAAAAATGCATTTTGTAGAGTTGGCTCTGTTTCTTTTGTTACTGTATCATTAGAGCAGGAGTCATTTTGATTTCATTGTGAGGAAGCAGTGGCACCTTACATGCTCTCTAAGCCATTTATGTCCTTTAGTTTCTCTTTCCTCTAAGAATCAAATAGGGATTAGGAAGCATGGATCTCGTGGGCTCACAGGTCTGGGAGGAGGCCCATCCCACACAGACACTCTCATGCTTTGCAAGATCCTGATGACATGGTGGTCCTGGAAAGGGGGCAGGAGGTGCCTCCACATGCTCAGACAGACAGGTCAGTAAATGGGCTGAAAGAACCCGAGAACATCTCTCAGGCCTGCCCCCGAGAGACCTGAAATCCAGGCAACCTGGGACTTTGGGTCATACAGATGATCTTTGTTTTCTTTAACTATACTGAAGCCAGGGAACAAGAAAGTGCTGCTGCTGATTTATCTAGGCTAAGAGTGGTATTGCTCGCTGAGCATCTTTCTTTTACAAATATCACCTTTTGAGTCTGAAAAATGGTAACGCTTCAGACACGTGGCAATACTCTGGTAGAAAACTTTTATGCAAGCCTTTGAATATAGCTATGTGTGTACATGCACATGGAGATAAGGGAGGTGGAGAAAGAGGCTTTTAAATGTATTCTCTGTCATTCTCTTCTCTTTATAAAACCTAATTTGTAAAGGATCGTTGAACTCTAAGTCATTACTGTAACAAAGTTATGAAATTTTGATCTAGAAGAAGTGATCCATGAATATCTTCAAGACTAATCTGTGGCTTTGAAATTTTTACTGACCGTTAAAAACCAGGTAAACTTTTTTTTCCCCTGAAAAATCCCCAGAAAGTTTCACCATTTTTTTCAGCCCTACTTCTAAGAAAAAGTGTCTCCACTATTTATTCTTAATGCAGTGCTTGTGATCCAAACATAAACATACAGACTTAGATTCTGCAGTAAATGTAAAACTCCAGAAGTCAGGCATGATTTAGAAGGCTCAATGGAGCTATTAAATTCTGCCCTGAATTGTACAGGAAACCCAAGTACTAACTTGAATTGTGCATTTCAGTAGATTACAGTATCTAAAAGTGACTAACTCCCTATTGCGATTCCATCCAGCTAAGGACAGAAAAACTTTGAAAAAGCTCTTCATTGCATATGATAGAATCTATTTGCCTCATAATTGTGGTGCTGCTTCTATAAAGAGACCCCCAGCAGTTGCTAATTGCATCCAGAAACCTCATTACATTATACCGATTGGATTTTTAATTAGAAATGCAGATGGTAACTCATTTATTACTGTTGTAAGATCCAACTGGGAAAGAAATCTCAATTCCATTTTGGATGCATTCACCTTTTGGATGCTGGAAAAGAATGAGGAATGAGAATGGTGAAACTGTGACTGATGTTATGTCTTCCAATAAAGATGTATTATTGCACTGAGCCTGAAGGTCACAAGAAGTAAAAGGAAGGGGAAGCATCTATGAAGCAAGTTTCAGAAAAATAGAGAGCCCTACAAAGAGCTCTGCTGGGATAGCCAGTTGGGAAGTTAAGAAGTTAAAAGCTAGCCAGAATGATTTTGTGGAGTTATTAATGTACACTTCTCTGTTCTTCTGAATGGAGAGAATGAAGGTGAGCATCTCAACCTGCTATTGAAATTCACTTATGTCTATAAACCCTTTTCTCACTGTACAGAAAAGAAGACCATAAATGTCCTGCCTCACACTGACAGCGGGATGCAGCCCGTTAAGTCTACATCGCTGCGAGCCGACATGCTCGCTGCCAATTCAGATCCGGCTCCTGACCGCGGCCATGGCAGGACCCAGCAGTCTCTTGATTACACAACAGGTGAGGTTACAGCCTTGCACCTTCAGGGACTGGCGATGACGACTCAGACTGTCATTTTTCTCTGTTTGCCTTGTCCTTTTGGATTGTAAATTCCTTGGGAAAGTGGCTTGCATTTATTGTGTTTCCCCAGCCTGGAACAAAGCAGTCCTTGACTCAGAGCAAAGAGACAGCAAGCTCAACCATTACTGCCTAGCTCTGCCCTCTGAAGGTGTAAAGGGTGGGTGGGGAGCTTACACGCTGTGTTTCTGACCTTCTTTTTGTTCAGATGAAGCTTCTCATTTCGTTCATTTTGTTTAGAACCATTTTGCTCTGTCTCTTCCACTTGTGTGCCATCAGAAAAAAGAAAAGTGTTTCTCTTTCACTGTAATGAAATCACTTGAAAATAAAATACCATTAGCTGGTGTCAATCTGAAGAGGTGAGCGCTATCAACATCTTGGTTACTTCGTACAGAAGCTGAACTGCTTCCTCTACACATTTTGTGTGTGTGTGAATCTCTGTCAAGTGGACCAAATAAGTTGTATTCCTGCCTGCAAATTCTGTGAGCATAGAGCTATTGTCTCAGATCAGAACGAGTAACACGGCAACAAGGACATTGATTCTCTTTTAGAGTCTTCTGTTCCCTGGCAGAAAAGTGCAACCTTGCCTCTTCTCATATTTGTTTTTGACAGAAATGACAACAATGATACAAACTGAGAGTTTGAGGCTAAAAAAAAATAATAAATCAAAAAATAAAAGCTTTTGCTGCAATTTTAGATTATGAGTTATTAGAATTGCTGTTGTGCTTTCAGAAATACTTTTAATCCTTTATGAGTAAATGTCAGAGCCTGCTACATGTTATTCTGCAGAAGTGAATGATTGCTCTACTTTCTTTCTGTGAATCCAGAGAATTAAACATAGGACCATATAAGAAACTTATCCTGCTGCAGCCAGAAAGAGGGCATTTTCTCTTCCCTCTGAGTAAGATGGGAGCAGGAACAGCCTCACTGGCTCCCAAAAGGCCATATCCTTTCATTCTTAGTCAGGCATGCCATTTCATGCCAAAAAAAGTTGAAAGTGCCATATATAATTTAACTCACTTGATGCATCCTGTTTTAAGACCCTGGCTTCAGTTGCTTTAACATGAACAAATTTAAACCATTCATGCTGCCTTTTTGCATTATATTTTTCCTGTTTTCTTCCCCTAGTTAAAAAAAAAAAAAAAAAAAAAAAAAAGAATGAAAATCAGCAATCTGCTTGGTGTAAAGCTTTGCTCCAGCACAGGTATTTGAAGTTTACAGAAAGGAGCCCTTCCGCTAAGAATTCATTTTGCTGTTCTGTTAGAGATGGCTAAGTAAAGCCAAATTATGAATTTCTGGAAAGAAGTCTGTTAGCAGGGGCATGGTAGCCATGCTAAATTTTGACAGCTGCATCCACCATGCCATTTGCCATTAGCATTTGAGGTGACTCAGATAGAGGACACTCTCTCCTGTGTCATCAGAGCTCAGAGGCAATCAAAGTAACATCAAAGAGGAGAGATTGCCATCCACACCAGCTTCCCGGTGGGAAGAATGGGAGGTGAATGAAAAGCAGGAAGAAAGGAAATAGTAGCAATGGTAGCACATTTCTTTTAATGCAACTTTTGCATGACTCAGTGCATAGGGAGGACAGGCTGTAGCAGGCTGAGCGGGGCTGTGCAGAGAAGCAGGATCGTATCTGTAGGATCCCCACTCCTCTTTGCAGAAGTCACCAGGCAGCGAACGATCCAGGGAGCTCCAGAAGTGACTGCTGTGGGGTGCATAAAGCTGAACGCTGCCTTGGAGAGCAGGGTTCTGCACTTGTCCCTGCTGCAACATTCTGCTTATGGGCTTATGGATTGTGTGCTCCTCATTTTTTGGACATCCAGTATAAGACTCCAGGAACTATAATGACAAAACCATCATAAAATTATTCTACATTTTATGAAATTTGCTTTAGAATCCTAAACAAATGCTAAACTGCATTTTTCTTAAACTTCTCATGATTTGGCTCTTGATAAATGAGCCTGGTTACAAGTCTCTCTCATGTGAAATAACGTCAGGGGGAACCTTAAAGTCACCTTGGATCTAGAGGCTGCAGTAGCAATTTAAGAGGAAAGCCAAAGAGTGGGGATAAGTGAGCATTTTTATAGAATTGTCATGCCCATTGCCTTGATTTCCCAAAAGGTCATCGGCAGAAAACACTCTGTTCCTCTGCATACTTGTCCAGGTAAACATCTAATTGTCACAAATATCATCCTGTGTCAGTGAAGTCAATCCATCAGCTAATACCTCTCTTTTTCTCTGAAAAGCTGTAAGAGTGAAAGCAAGAAAATATTCAGCAGATAAATTGCTATTGAGTACATATGTGTAAGCGTTGTCATGATGCTTTGGGATTGTTTATTAGGATAGTTTTGGAGATGTAGCAAATTGTGGTACAGTTTAAAAGCTCAGTGATGCAGCATGAATTAAATTACTGACTATAACTGGGGAGAGGGGCTTAGCCCAGTTGCTACTGTGCTGTTTCAACTAGAAAAACCAGAACAAAGTGAATGAATATCCTTTTGGGGTGCCTACCTCCACATATAGGAGGCAAATAGCTGCAGGTAGGCAATTAAATATGGTCTTCTTTTCTACAAGTTTCAACATCGGAGCAGGATTATTTTTCACTTTGGAGGAAAAGATCACCATGGAAACATAATGAAGTATGGGAGTGATCTGAGTGACTGACAATGCTACAGCAAAGGAAGATTGACATGAAAGGCAGAGATAAAATTCACGCTGTTCTAAGGTGCAGTTCCTCTAGTAGCTAGTTCATCAGGTCTCGTTTTCCAGACACTAATATTACATGAGATTTTCCTGTCCTTATTCAACAGGAATACATTGCAGAGATCACGCTCTCTCGCTGACATGTTGTCAGTCACAGGGATAGTAGCAATACTGAGGACCTTTCTGTTTACGAAACAAAAGGCGAAGACCTGGAAGAGAAGATTTATATTTCTTGTTAAGTGCTGCCTTGCTATAAATCTATATATTAGTTTGGGCTTCTTTGTACCAAAGCTAAATGAAGCTTTGCTTATATTTCTTTAGGGAAAAGCACGAGGTACTTGTAATCTCAAAGTGCTTTGCAAATTCCTTCTGGTTTTACCAAATTTTTCAGTATATGGCAAGGACAAAAATGGAAAAAGTCCTGGCAGAACAGTTATTTCAGTCTCTCATTTGGAATTTAACTTTTGTTTTGGAATGTCAAATCATTTTATTTTTACTTATAAAATACTCACAACACTGAAAGAAAACGTTCTGGATCATAGTGAATAAAATATTTCATTCCCTCTGAAAGGATATTTTTTACTTCTTTGTTCACATTTAAAAAAACACAACAGCCTTTGACTATTGTAAATTTAGGCAGATCTGACTGCCTTGAATTGGCAACGTAGAGAAAAAAACCCTGTATTTCCATTTCTCAGATTCATGATTTTAAGTGCAAACATTCATTTTCTACCCTTGCTGTAAGATAAATTTTAAAATCTTATGTCAGAATATTCTTCTAATCTCACATGAGAGATGTAACTTCAGAAGATGCCTTCATTTCTAGGAACAACTGAACAGGGGATTTTAACCTAGTCTGTGATCCAAAATCTTGCAAAGAAGGGCTGGTTTTCCCAGTTTTCTCTGCGTTGCTTGCTCCGCCCCCATTCACTTTGTCCCATTGCTCCCTCTAGCTCATGCCCTTCTGTTCAATGACCATCTCCCTCATTCACTGGCACTTAAAAAAAAGGATATTGACCATATTTTTCTTTATTCTACAGTGTTTCCTTTTCTATTTATTTATTGACCTATTTTCACTCAGTCTACTCATTATTCTGGAGGATTTTTCAGCTCCAAATCCCAAAGCCCTTGATACATGCTAAGTCTTTAAATTGGCCAAGAGCCACAGTTGGCACAGGCAGAAACAGAGTCCAGGAACCCAATTTTTCGTCCTTACTCTACGATTTTAGGCCAAAGTGTCTGATGTAAAGTGGTCACAAGACAGCAAGACAATCACTTTTAAGACAGTTCAAGTATGACAGTGATGCAGATGTTAAAATAAGCCCTGACCACAATGACCCTTCATGGCCGTTTCTGTTTTTCTCTCTAACACCAAGCAAAGAAAAAACTCCAATTACCTCATTGAAAAGCCCATAGGGAGCCAAGCCTGATGTTATATCAATTGTGGACATTTGGTGGTTTACTGCTGTGGTATGGAGACCTATGGGATAGTGCACATTCTTCCTGTAACAACGCCTTCATCTCATTCTTGGTACTGAATCCATCATCGTGTGACTAACAGCGGATTGCCTTGTAGGGGAAAAGCTCGTGGCTGTTTTGTGTCTGATCTACGTCCCTTCTGTCAGGAAAGCTGGCCAGAGTGCACCCTATGGACTTTGCAATGTGGCCTCTTGGGAGCACAAGCGGCTTTTCTGCTCTCTTAGTGATTGCTGTACAAAAAAAGAAGCTGGAGTGGAAAACCTGGGGTGAGTCTCCGCCATGGTGCGATGGGAACACAGCAGGAGGAACTGCAGGGCTTCCACAAGGCACTTATAGGAAAATGGGAAAAGGACAGAAGAAAAAAAGAGGGGTAATAGAAAGATCAAGAGAAAAATAACTGTAGAGTCAAAAATGTAATGTAGAGTCAAAAGTGTAATATTTATTTACAGAAGCAGGGGGAGAAGATTGTTCTTAACCAATAATGACTCCTCTGATCATCAGCAAACAGTGCGAGCTGCCAGCTGCTGCAGTAACTAACACATGTGGAGCGGCTTTGGGTGGGCAAATCTTCTGGACATATCATGATCCATGGCTCTCATCTCTCCTCGTCCCCAGACTTTCTAGAAGCAAGTTCTTTAGGAACAGATTTTGAAGTGCATTTAGGTACATATCACCCGAGAACTTGGCGTCTGAATATACTTAAAGATCTAAGCTTTAGAGACAGGCATTTAGAATCCTTCTGGCACCTAAAGACTGTCAACAGCACCAAGTTACTTAGTTGCCATTGAAATCAATGGGAGTTCTTGGCTTTTATCCTTAAAATGAGGAAAATAATAGTTTAATGAACACGATTGCTAGGGTAGCTAGAGATACCGAGTTCTCCTCTTGTTGTATGGAAGCAGGCAAATGCAATTACGTGCCTGTCCTACTAATGCTCTCTGCCCTGTTAATAGTTGGCAGGTTTTCCTTTGCCTTCAGCGGCTGGTGACCGCCTTGCTGGGGCCGAGGGTGGCAGGCACCCTCTCCTCTGCCTCCATCAGCTCAGAGGGGCCAGATGTGGAGCACAGCAGCAACCAGCCCCTAGTGGGTACCTGAGGATATGTCAGTAAACAGTGATGCTCCGGTTTATTGATGCTTATGAGGTACATTGGGAACTAGTACTGTTACAGCATTCAGAGACTTGAGATTGCATTAGCTTTTTTTGTTCCTGGTGCCTGGCGTCACTCATAATGCTGCATAGATTAAAAGTAATTTTATGGACTGATGGTTATTGAAAAGTCTGGGAGACGTTTGGTGAGTTGATTAAACGAGGGTTGCGAGGGGTATTTCTCCAGACGTTTCCACTAGGCATTAAATTTCCTTGCATTTTCAGTGGTAAAACGTGGAGAGATTTCTTGTTACAGCTGTGCTGTGTCCCAGTAGGCTGGCATCGTCTCATATTTTGAACAGTGGTGCTGCAACTTGGTGAATTAAGATCTCACATAAGATGCCTCCAACCGACATTTATGAACAACAGTGTTTTACAGACTTATGGGAGAAGTTGAAAATTATTAGTATGAAGTTTCATTGGAACTCGGTAATTTATATAGATAAACCTGGGTCTTTAAGCAGCTTGCCTGCTGCCAGAATGAAGGAAGAAACATGCATTAGAACTGCTAACACTCATTGATAACCCAAATCACAATTCTTCCTCAGGGAATATTTTCAGCCTGTAAACAGAAAATCTACTGTAAATGATACACTGATGTTAGCTCAGTACCACACTGATTCATTCAGTAGAGTGCTGCAGAAATTAAATGGCTATTATGTTATGAATTAATTATACCTGCTAAGGTGGTTATTTTTATGATTGTGATGGGTAATAGTAATTACACAACTACACACTGTTTAGATATAAAATGCTATGTACTTGTTTTATTTTCCTTGCATGTCTGTGCTTCAAAATCCTAATCCTTTTAATGGAAATATCTACTAACATCTCTATTGTTAAAGGGGCAACGGTTTAGAACTGCAAGAGGAGATATTTAGACTGGATATAAGGAAGAAAGTTTTCACGATGAAGGTGGTGAGGCACTGGAACACATTGCCCAGAGAAGTTGTGGACGCCACATCACTGGAAGTGCTTAAGGTCAGTTCGGCTGGGGCTTTGAGTAACCTGATCTAGTGAAAGATGTCCCTACCCGTGGCAGGGGGTTTGGATGAGATATCTTTAAAGGTCCTTTCTAACCCAACCATTCTATCCTTCTATGATTATAATGGATCATGCTTCATGTTTAATAGAAACAAGAGGAAAAGCAAAACAGCACTGACACTAAGATCTAACTGAGAAAGCAAGAGCGGAGCATGTGGAAGCCAGCAGTATCACTGGGGCAATATTCTTAGCAGAATATACATGACACAAGGTGATGCAAAAAGGTTTTGAATGTTTTCTCTTAACATTGATACCAGAGTATTTAATTAAGCGACAATGAATAAAAAAATCTGTAACTATCTAGATTGTCATTTCATGAATCAGAAATCAACAGAGGGAATGGCTGCTGATTGTCAGGCAGTTTCATCCCACATTAACATACCTGGCTATACATAACAGAAGAATATTAACAAAGGAAACCTCAGAACTGAAAAGTTAGATGAAACACGCAAATACCTCATGCAACGAACAGCAATCACTTTTTCTTGATACAAGTACAATGACTTTAGCTTGATTCTTTCCTTAAGCTGATGGAAGACGACAAATTAGCTCATGTTCCTGTACCTGAATTGACAGCACTGCGCCTTCAATTTGCCCTGGGGGAAGGGAAGTATTGCAAAATTCCCTTCCCTCCACTCCCACACTGTTTCCACTGGGAAGGAGTTAAGGTTGATCTAAGTCCAGGGTCCAGCATGCCCTCCAAATGGTCTGGTACTGGTTTTACAGATATTCTCCACATCTGGTCAATCATTTGCTTAAGTTGGCACTTGCCACCAAAAGATGACAAAGAACCCTGATGGACCATCCTGTTTTCTGAGCTATTTTTATGGCTCACTGGTCACCCAATTTGGAAAATCTTCTATGGAAGGGTAGAGAAAGGTATGTTCTTTGTCTGACTCACACTCCTTCTGTAGCAGGAGAGAAACAGTTTTGCAGAGATATACTAAGTGTACCAAACTACAGCTCCTGGTTGTTCCTCCAGAATCTCTCAGTTCTTGCTACAGTTTTTCTCTTGCCTTTTTGTTCATACTCATCACACCAACACCTCACTGTGTTGCATGGTCTCTTTATTATCCTTCCTTTGGCCCTGGCCAAACTGCTGTTTCTTAGAGAGTTCATGGGAGATCCTGGTGAATTAGTTGGAAATAGGTCCTTGTCCTGCTGCATCACTGGACAGAGCTTCTGGGACACCTTCTGGGAGTGGTTGACATTGTTAGGAGTACTCTGCTTGCTGTCCCAGCTTCTATGTTTGTGACCCTTAGATCCTCTGCTTGCCTCTCCTTTTACATTCATTATTCATTCTTAGAATAATTTGGTATTTTCCCTGCTCTCTTTTTTTCTAAGCCCTCCCTCCTGAAGAAAAGCTTAGATTTTATTAGGGACAGGCTAATGTTTATCTTTGAAAGGAAACACCAACAGAAACACAGTTCATAAGCAAATGCTTTGGTAAGACTAAGAACAGAGCAAACATATATGATACCTTCCCACTAATACTCTCCTCATTGGCAACCACTTTCAGCTCAGGGGATTTTCCTAACTTGTTTTTATTTATATATTTAGAAACACCCAGTTGGTCTCTCTGTCTTTCAAACATTTGTCAAGTCTTCCTTTGGATGTATACAGACAAGTTCTTGTATCCACAACATCCCCAGCAAGGAGTTCCACAGATCTGCTTCTACTTCTTGTGTGAACAGTGAGGCCCTATTTCTTGCCCTGAACGTGGCTCCCATAAGTTGCATTTTTGAATCCTATTTCTAGCATGTAAAGAGGCAGTGAACAGTCAAAACTTTTTCCCTGTGGTGATCTGGTAAACCTTAAACATAGTTTCCCTGGAAGCTGTCATTTCTTCATATTGAAGTTTCGACTGAGTCAAGTTTTGCTTTTATGGGAGTTTTCCATACCATTGATTATATTTGTTGCTCTCCTCTTACCCTTTCCAGTTCTCATAAGTCCATTTTTTTGACATAAATGTTTGATTTGTGTTATCTTAACTATCATAAAGCCCTGAACTGATTTTTTCATGGAACTGTCAATCATAACAGGAAAATCTAGCTGCTCCTGAAAAGCAATGGTCAGTTTAGAGCCCTTGTATGAAGCTAGAATTGTTTTCTTCCCCACACAAATCACATTATACGTATGCATGTTGAGTTTCATCTGGTATTTTATGGCCTAGTTCCCTTGGATTGCAGTCTTTCTGCAGCTCATCAGGCTGTGCTCGTTCTTAATATGTTAAATAACTGTGCATCATCAGCAACCTTTGTCACTGCTGTTAACCCCCTTTTCCAAAACATGTATGAACAAGTGAACTGAACAGCACAGATTCCAGTCCAGACCTCTCCACTGGTAACTTCCCTCTGTCCCAAGAGCTGGCCATTTATTGCTCCCTTCTGTCTCCTGTGTTTTAGTAACCCATTTATTTACCCGTTCCATGAGCTTTCCATTTATGCAAATGGCTACCAAGTAGAGAGAAGGACTAGTGGGGTTAAGTAAAAAAATGTGCTGCTCTTGAGGAAGAGCCAGCAACGTGCGCTTGCAGCCCAGAAGGCCAACTGTATGCTGGGCTGCATCAAAAGAAGTGTGGCCAGCAGGTCAAGGGAGGTGATTCTGCCCCTCAGGTGATTACGTCCTGCAGCTGTACCGCATCCAGCTCTGGAGCCCTCAGCACAGGAAAGACATGGACCTGTTGGAGCAGGTCCAGAGAAGGGCTACAAAAGTGGTCAGAGGGCTGGAGCACCTCTCCTGTGAGGACAGGTTGAGAGAGTTGAGGTTATTCATCCTGGAGAAGAGAAGGCTCTGGGAAGACCTTGTTGTGGCCTTTCAGTACTTAAAGGGGGCTTATAGGAAAGATGGGAGCAAACTTTTTAGCAGGGCCTGTAGTGACAGGACAAGGGATAATGGTTTTAAGCTGAAAGAAGGTATATTCAGACTAGATGTATAGAATTTGTTTTTTATCATGAGGGTGGTGAAACACTGCAACAGGTTACCCAGAGAGGCTGTGGATGCCGCATCCCTGGAAAGATTCACAGTCAGGTTGGATGGGGCTCTGAGCAACGTAATCAAATTGAAGATGTCCCTGCATATTGCAGGGGGCTTGGACTAAGTGATCTTTAAAGGTTCCTTTCACCCCAAACTATTCTATGATTCTATGGTAGGGAAGAAGGGCCAAGAAAGAAGAAAGCTGTTTAGAATGGCTTTGAAAATTACTGTTTGTTTTCTTCGACTTGACTACTTGAACACATAAAACAAAAAATACTTTCCCTTGCCTAAACTGCTTGTATCCAATCCAGTTCAATTGGGAATAAAATGTTACTGTTTTGAGGAGAGAAATTGACTACAACAGAGGACACATTCTTTTCTTTGAAGACTGTCTTCATCAACCCTTACTTGATAAAAACAAAAAGGAAAACAAACAAGTAGACCAGAAAAATCTCTCTATATTAAAGAAAAAAGTACTTCTTAAGAGGTTCGCCCAATATTAAAATCTCTTCTCCCAAGAGACATGAAGAAACATTCATTTCCAAGACTGACACTGACTCAGAGTGAGCAGCTAATACACAATAAAATGGGAAAAGACACACTTGTCAGCTTCTGGGAAGCTGACATCAAGGACAGTGTTTCTAAATCATCGCCCATAGAGCCTGAAAATCAAGCAGCAATTAAATTTGTTAAAGACATTGTAGAAAAACTAGCAGACCAAAAGTAGAACATTGCACTATTGAAATAAATGGATTTTTTTTTTCTCTAGGATTGTGGAAAAGCTCTCCTTGACTTCTAGTCACTGCTACAGGAACGAACTTGAATGAGCTTGAGACAGTCCAAATATAACAACTCTGAGTATAGCAAATTCAATTCAAATCTCTTCAGAAGAGTGCAACAAAATAAATTAAAATAAAATCTAAAAAGTGTACAAAAATAATAGGTGAAAAGACAGGTGTCTGCAATACTTGTGGGATGGTGAGTTTGACATTTTCACAGAGGTAAAATGGTCCCCTCTGACTGACAGGCTGTGTCTATGCAGTCAAGCTTATAGCGATTATATGTCCAGATTTGCATGAGTACTTAAGTATAATCATCCTTCCTTTCTTTTCTGAATGAGATGTAGCGGATAGTTCTGGCTGCAGGTTTTCTCAGATCCTCTGGCTGTTCTCTCAAGGCTGCTGGAGTTGTGGCTATTTAGGACCTCCACCTGTTCTTCACTTCTCACTGGGATAAGACGCTGTGACATCTGTTACAGAGAACTGCAAATCACACTGCAAGTCAAAGACTAAACAACAAAGCTCAGGAAAATAAATCCATACTCTCGTGACTCATTATAAATCTGTAGTCTAGTGGCTCTCCCACCCAAGCCTGGTGTACTCAGACTGACCAAATATCAGTCCACTCTGTTAGCAACTGATACACACCAGCTACTTCAAGTAAGCATTTCTGAATCATTGCTATCACATGCGGTCAATGTGGAGGTGAGAATAAAGTAAGTATTTATTGCTCAAAATCTCCATAGCCCGAAGTTAAAGAAATTCAAGTCACAGGAATTCAATAAAAACTGCATACAGAGACTTGCACTCATGTATATATTCATAAAGAATAACAACTTCCCAAGCTTGATGTCTACATTAATAATGTCTTTGTATGCTGTCTAAACTTGCAACATGCCAGAAGTTTTGTAGAATGCATATACAATCGATGATTTATATATTTAATATGAGTGTATTACTACTGCCAAAGGGTTGTGAGCTTCCAGGCAGCAGTAATACAAAGTAGTTTTTGTGTCTGCCTTAAGGAGGAGCCAAGAGCATCTCAAAAAATTCACCTACCATCAGGATAAGCAAGAGTAAAAGAGTTTCCGTAAGTTTCCACAGTGGCTCTGGATAAATAATCAGGAGCATTTATACTTGAATCCCAAAACCTGACTCCTAAAAGTATCATCAAAAATGACAGCAGCAAAGAAAACAAGATTTAGAAGGTAGTGGGGATTCCTAGGAAGGCATGGCCCCATCCTGGTCAAGATCCCAGGTAAGGTTTACGTTTCAAATCAAGGGTAACCCTAATGGTACACAGATGTTGCTGTCAACACTGAAGGCATACCTACATGGGACAAGAGGCCAAAATCTTAGGATCCTAGGTAAGAGATGATGAGTAACTAGTATTTAGTTATAAATTATGTCATTTTCTGCATCTGAGACCTTTATTTCCAGTCTAAAGTCTGACCTTAGGTCTAACTAACAGCTTATCATTGGTTTACTATTGAGCTTGTCTAGTGGTGAAAGTAAGATTGAGCTTGTCTAGTGGTGAAAGTAAGATGAAAGAAAAAAATGCACCGTCTCCCCAGAGGCAGTAGACCCAAAGAAGTGTGCGTACACAGCCTCACTAGCCCATATCCAGAGAATATCTTAGGAGAGAGGTGGAACTGAGGGGGCTTTCTGCCAGACTGCACTGCCAAGCGCCGAGCCTTGGGAAAGAAGAAACCGGTGATCATTACACAAGGCAGAGATGCTGATGGATAATTCATGACTCACAGGTATCTCTAATCGCAGACGAGCACAAAACCTGAAAGTTACCTCAAATCAAGACAATTGGAAATCCCTCTGGTATCATTGATTGCAGAGCTCGCAAGGCAGTCATCAGAAGTCTCTTAGAGGTGCTTCTGGAAAGCAATACTGAGAAAAACTGAAACAAACTGGTGCTGAGCCAAGAAAAATAATTTATTTACATTATAGAAACATAATCCAAAGCATACTGTGAACGAAATTCTCTCTGTCTAGAAGGTAAGTAAATATTAAGTTATGTAGTAGAACAGCGTTATTATAGACTAAATAGTAAAGCTGATGTTTGAAAAGTTTGAATTGAAAGAAGCAACAACCCCCTCCCATTTGTTTGCTTGTAAAATCAGAGATAGCTTGGACAGAATCTGATGGCATCAAAGAACTGCTTAGCAGTAGGAAATATTCTCTTATCTAGCTGTAAAGGGGCACATTTTACAGCAGAATTTGAATATTCTAGGCACGCACATGTTAATGAACAGATATGCAGACTCAGAAACTGCAGATATGTTTTTGCAATTTAATCTTCCTGACTTGGAATGGTTCAAAGACAGAAAAAGTTTCCTTTCATAACCATTACCTTGTAATTGCATGGAATAAACAGGTGCAATATTGACATGACAAACTAGAAAGCAGGTGTTTTAATTAAAGCAACCATAGGAAGAATCATTTGCAACATCTCAACAACCACAATTAACTGATCTCTGTGTCTCAGTGTTAATGGAGCTCATTTAGGAGGAATCAGAACATTTAGAAAATTCTGCCAGTCAATTGTTTCCTATCTCCTAGGGTTACTGCAGAGTGTTTATTCTGCCTCCAACATAGCTTCAGTCAGCATTAGAAAGTCCCCTACATTGTAGCTATAGAGTTAATTGCCTTCATTCACCTTCAGTGGTTGTTTATTATGCAAAGATCTGACCATTAAGAAGACCTCACTGTGGCAGTTAGGTAGTGGATAACCTTTGTGGAGGCTCCTTACGCACAGATGAAATTCACCCTCAAGATGTGGGTCCATGGAGGCATTCTACCCTCATGCCAGGGATGCAGTCAACAAACTGGTGTGTTCTTCACAGCCTGCAGGTCTGGAAGGTGCTTCAATGACAGTCCTGTGTTGGGCTGTCAGGCCTCTCTCCAGAGGCTGGGCAAAAGGAGGAGGGGATGGTTGAGTTCTAAGGACCTCACAGAAGGACTGCAGCTGCTCCTTACCACTCCAAGCATGGCTTATAGTGGTGTGGGGAGATAGACTTCTATCTGCCAGGCAAGCAAGCAAGGTATTCTAGAAAGACCCCCTCATCCAAAAAGAAAAATTACCATTATTCTAATGCTTTGTTTCAAAGAGTGAGAGTTTCCCCAGCTATATTTTTGCTCTAGTATTCAGTTTCTGTTGGTCCCAATCTAAGCTGTAGTAAACAGGCTTCTGTGCCACAAACCCATCATCACAAATACAATTCCAAATCCCAGTATGGACAAGGTCTGAATTACCACAAAGACTGAAATAATAACACATTCTGAACATTGCACTTCTATTAAATAATTAATTCTGACGATACCTTGTGAAAGAGAAATGATCATGGAAAGAGACCCTCTAAGATTTAAAAGCTATCCACGATAAGGATCGAGACTATGAGTTCAGATTACTGAATGGGGACACTTTTCCTAGAGATGCTGTGGTGGTTCAGCAATGAGCTCTCCCACTAGCCCATCTCTTAGGGACTCCATCCCTGATGCAGGGAAAGGTCAGCTCTTGGTGAAGCAGCAGATGAACTCCAGTTGTTTACAATATGATGTGTTAAAATTTCAATTAATGTCTCAGGGTAGCAGTGGTGGCAATCCAGCAACTGCTACATGAGCGGGAGATTCATCAAGGGAGTGAGGTTGGACAGGTAGCTGGGACAGCACCACCACAGCTGCCCCAAAGGCAGTCACCGTTGTGGCAAAGCAAACTCTCTAAGCCAGGTTTTCTTAGCTGGCATTATCACTCATTGAGTGGGAACAAATACCAGCGAAAGTTATCGTCTGCCATCTTAGCGGTCCTTGTGGGTTGAGGGGTGTCGTTGCTTGCGAGGTTATTCTCGTTAGCTAACCATCGGGGTTTCAGCCTTCCCTGCACTTGCAGTAGGAGGTCAACTGGGAACAGGAACCTCATCATGGCCACGCCAAGCTCTGCAGTCTTTTGTGAATTAAAGCTTCTAGCAATCATGTAGCATGCTGCAGCCATTTAGGATCTGATTTTTCTGACATGGTTGTCACCTGCATTTCTCATGGGTTTCAGTTACCCCTGAGGGTGATTAAATATTCTTCCTACAAGAAAGTAGTGTTTCAACTAAGTTAAAATGTTTGGAGATGGAACCTTTTTCTCTTTTTAAAAAACACCATTTCTGATGGAAAAGCAGTAACATTCAGCCCTAAGCCTTTTTATTCAGGCTATTTGATTTCTTCAATAAAAACTCAAAGGTCTCTGTGGGGTAAGTTCTCTGCATTTTATAACGAGATTTGATTATCTGATGCCTGCCTTCTCTGGAAATGCAGTATATTCTTTAAACCCTTTTGTCCCATAAGTATTTCTGTTGCACTTTAAATTATCTTCCTTTTGACTGCTTTTTACTATAGGAGTTCTCAGCGCTGTGATGCTCACCTCGTTGTTCTCATTCAGTGCTGATATAGTGTCAGAAAGTTCCATGACAAGAACCTTTTATGTACCTCAAACATTTTTTACCCTCTGAATCCCACTTTTCTGCTTTCTTTTAGTCAGTGCCACCTCGTTGTCCCTTTCAGCCATACACATCTGCAAGGCTCTCCCTCCTATTAGAACAGTGCTTCTTGGATGACTTCGTCCTCTCAAATCAAATGTTGCAATTTCCCTCATGTTTTTCCTTCATGGATATTGATTAACAATCACCAGCATGTGAAGTGACATATAAACCAGAAACTACCTCACTCTCAGTTTAAGGCTCTAATCTTCTAGCCATGTCTGTATTTATTATTTGGTAATGAGTTTGTGTCTTGAATTAAATGGGACCAGTCATGCATATAAAATTGCTCACCTGTATAAGAGTTTGCAAGATTCGGGCTTAAATAAAGGACATAAATATTCAGATTATTTGCGGAACCACAAGATGACCATCTGCTTAAGCTGACTGTTCTCCTTCCATATTTTTTCCTTCCCCATCTTCCACCATCTCATTACACTTACTCTGAAGTTTGGGCTTTCTACCCGTGCAGGTTGGCTTACGAGTTCTGTGGGACTTCTCGTATAAGTTATTCCAGTGCATCTGCAGGACAGGTGGATACGCTTCCCTCATCTTTGAGGCATGTTTCTTTTTTTGTCCTCTAATATGCTTTAGAAGTTTCTGAACACCGCAAAAATACTGATGAAGAGACAAGACCAGGACACAGACCATGCAAGATCCACGTATTTCCAAACCAAATATGAATAAACTCTGTATGCTCTAGAGAAAAACACATTAAGGATATGCATAAACAATACCTTTTGAATGCATCTGTTTTTTTATTCTTTCTGTCTCACTGAGATTTTCCACCCTACAATGCTGCCCAGGAAGATAAAATAAGATCTTATTTATTCCACATTAATACTGAAGAAATTTAATACGAAATGGCAGATCTGTGGGATACACTAGTGAGCACTTATATGATAAAGCTGTACCTTATGAAGCCAACTTGCTTAGCCTTTAGGTACTTTCTTTGCTTCATCTGCATATCTGACACTATTAGAAAATATTTCTTTGTTTAAGAATTGTGCATCAAATCACAACGTCCAGCTGGGAAACACCAGGCAGTGTATATTGCTAATACCATCCGGTGGATGATCAACCACATGCAGAAGAACTTTCCTATGAGGACAGGCTGAGAGAGTTGGGGTTGTTCAGCCTGGAGAAGAGAAGGCTCCAGGGAGATCTTACTGTGGCCTTTCAATACTTCAAGGGGGCTCATAAGAAAGATGGGGACAAACTTTTTAGTAGGGCCTGTAGCAATATGACAAAGGGTAATGGTTTTAAACTGAAAGAGAGTAGATTCAGACTAGATGCATGGAAGACTTCTTTTTGATGAGCGTCGTGAAACACTGGCACAGGTTGCCCAGAGAGGTGGTAGATGTCCCATCCCTGGAAACTTTCAAGGTCAGGTTGGATGGGCCTCTGAGCAACCTGGTCTAGTTGAAGATGTCCCTGTTCATTGCAGGGAGCTTGGATTAGATGACTTTTAAGGTGGTCCACTCCAACCCAAACCATTTTATGCCTCTATTCTATGAAAATGAGAGAGGGAAACAGAGGGTGTTGTGTTCATGAGCCTGTGTGTGTGTGTACATTCATCTGTCACTGTACCTCTGACTAGACTTCAGTGCATCAAATAAATAATATGACTCAAAAAGTAAACCATTAAATAAAATATCAAGTGCACCATTTTTTTCCAGTGCATGAATAATGTAGACCAGGCATTCTCTCACTAAAAGAGGAAGGTCTGAAAGAAGGTTTTCTTATCTTTAAGAGGGCAAAGGATGACAATCTGGTTTTTTAAAGCACTCTTGACACAGCTGTCCTTGTCACAGTGTTTCTTTTATCCAAACTTCCCTGCATGTAAAGTAAAACATCTGCTTATAGATGTTTCATCACTGATGACACCTATAACTATTGGCAATCACTCTTTTTCCAGTTCATAACTGTTTGGTATTTATTTTAAAGGTGGCAACCTTAGCAAAGACAAAAATGACTGATCTTTTGAGCAGGCTCCAAATGTCACATTGTGAAAGATACTGTTTTATCATCAACATATGGCATCTGTCTGGGCTCCTTAAAGAAGTCTCTAGCTGGAAAAGAAACATTCTCTAAGCAGGATCTTTGTGTCTCCAGCTTTTAGGCAGCCTTGACTGAAACACCATTCTGAACATTATTTACCTTCAACTTAATTTGATCCTCAGGAATTTACACATAGTTTAAAGTTTCAGAATAAATTCCTCAACTAACTCCTCATTAAATTTACTTGAAGGGTTCTTTTATGATTAAAACAAGCTGGTTCCCAGAAGACTGTATCTGCATAAATGTACACATTAGTCTTTAAGACTACCCACATCCTGGTACTGTGGTTGCCTGTGCTTTTTAATGAAGAGTGAACTCCACAGTATATTTGCTGTGCCAGGAATCAAGATATTTTCAGTATGCTGCCAGATAAGGAATTTATTTAAGCCTTTATTAGGGCCTTCTTAATTTGTATTCAACATTTTGTTAAGAAACATTTTTTTTTTCCTCAAGAAATTACAGTTATAGTTGATAATGAAACAGGGGCAGAAGAGCAGCCAAACTGCGCAGTGATGGATGCTATGGCAACCAAGCAGGTATGAAAAATGCTTTCAAGCAGAGTATTTAAGTCAGAAAAATTATAACAAGGGAAAGCTAATTAGCAATTTAAGCAGGCACCTTTGACTCCAGAAGTGAAGGGCCCTGGAATGCTAGCAGCTGATATTGTTACAGCTTATTTGAAAGTGGTTTTAATTTGTTGTGGGTTGTTTCACTGCAATTCAAAGAATACAAATTTAAATTCATGCTAGCTTTTTGCCAGTTTCTTCCAGGGTAAATTCAGGCTTCTGTAGCAAAAAGGGTTCCAGGAAAAGAGGCTGTGGCAATGGAAAGAAGCAACCAGCCAGCTACAGCCACACCATCCTTGGTGAGCCAGCCAATGACTAAAGGTGGCACTGCTTTCAGGAAAGAGCCACGGGCAGGAAAGTTCAGGACATGGTGACTTTAATGTGTTCATCTAGTAAAAGTAGCCAAAAAAATTTCTAATTTAAAAATACATCTCTAGCTTAGGAAAGTCCAATTTAGTGTAGCAACATAGTTCATTCACCTTTCATGTCTTCTCCAAGCGCAAGTGACCAGGTTAAACTGAGGAAATAGGCCTGAGTTCCTTACATGACTTGGCCTCTTGTGTGTCTTTCAGAAACTATTTGCTTGCTTCTGGAGAAACATAGACCTTCTAGATACCTTCTACAGACACATATATCTTTGCATCTTTGGATTCCTTCAGTAACTGATTTTCAACATGTGTTGGGCAGCTGACGTCTAGTTTAGCCTCCTTCCAAATAACATAAATCTTCTTTCAACTCCTCTAAAGAATACAGGTATACAAGAGTTGATACTAATATCACCATTGTTTTCTCATGTTCCTGTGAGAGAAAGAGAAATATTAATTTCTGTTGGGAAGATCAAACATCAAAAGACAAGGAAAAAAGTAAATACTATTGTTTGCGGCAGGAGCCCACAAGACTACCTCCTAGGTCATAAATGTCGCATCTGCAGGCACACTGTGCTTTTGATCTGTGTCTGTCCATCAAAGCCTCACACACTGAGTGTGGCATGAAGACAGCAACTCTGCTTTGTCTATGTGGTGCCCCCAGCTCCCCCCACCAAATTTCTAGATTCCTTAAAATAGTGCTCTTGATAGATAGTGTTTAAAGGCTTAGCCGAGCTACTAAAGACACCCTCCAGCAGGGTTTCTTCTGCATGATGACATACTCCATTCTCATTGCAGTCCAAGGTATAGCTCACAAGGCTGGTTAGCAATTTGTAGGATCGGGATGGCTTGGCATTTGAGAAGCTGACAGTTGGTTACAGATGATGAAGACAGCCTGAAACCAAAGGATTAGTCAGGGAGACATCTTGGAAACTTAGAGCTCCACTTCCTCATATTGCATGATGAGGGACTGGGATGCTCCTTATAACAGAAAACCTTAGAATATATGTGAAATGTTGCTGCCAATCCTGTCTCCCTCCCCGAACATGCCAGGATGCAGGACGCAATGCCATGGGAATGCAAGGAGCCAGCCAGGGCCTAGTGCTGTCTCTGAGATGATAAGCCCTCCTGGAACCTGCCATGAGGGGAAGCCTGGGGCAGAGCCTCCTGGGTGGCTCTGGGCATTCGTGGGTCCAGCACGGTTCACTCTGAGCCCAGGCTGCTCAGCCTGAGATGGCTTCAACATCTGCAACACACTCACCAGCACTTACAAGAGCAAGGATGAGGGATACACACTGCCATCCTAACTACCCTTATGGCTTCACATGACAAGAAGCCAGCCAAGGTACCTGTACCCCTGGCACGTGTTATCTTTATCTATAGATATGGATAGCGACAATAGACAACTCACTGAAAAGAGAGCTGATCACTGAAGGTGTGCTATCCTCTAGCTTAAGTAGTCTGCCTCTACAGTGGAACAGGAGGAATCAATGAGCAAATCCTGGAATGTCTTTGTACCTTTGCTCTAAGGTTCTGAGACCGCTTTTATTACTCCTAGATTACAGTGAACTGATTCTCAGTGGTCCTGCAGTTTTATAGTAATCACATCCCATAACATGCAGCAGCACAACACAGAGCAGATCAGCCTTACACAGAGGGTTTGCTGTGCTAGCTGAAATATTTGCTTGCTCACGTCAAAGTCACAAGGAACTGTTCTATAGTCAGCATCTCAACAACAACAAATCAAGAGAGTGTTTTTGCAGAGTCCATGTAACTGCATCAAATTTGGCCTAATATAAAAGACCATGGAACAGAGACAGGCTTCTATATACATCACAAGCCCCTATAAATTAGATGTTGACCTTTTGCTTCCACAACTTCAGAGACTATTTTCTTTAAAGTAGCCTCAGCGGCTACTTTCTTTCTAAAGAAAATAAATGTTGTTTTAGTTCTGCTCCTGGGAGCTGCACGCTGTGGAGGTGGTTAACAGCTAGCTCAGGTGACGCTGAATGAAGATGAAGAATTAAAACGCCCTCTCTGGTAAGAAAATGTAGGTGATAGATGAAAACAAATTTCTTGATCACGTCCTGCACAGAACATACATGAGAGTTCAGTAAATTGATCCTGGTTTATTAAAACAGAAACTGGATTTTTAGAGTCAAATGGCTTAAAACCGGTCTCTCAATCTGGGTCTGCAGGGACTCAGGAGCACAGAACAAAGGCCAGCTGGAGACCCTTGGCTTTTCTCTTGCCTCGTTGCTGTTTTACCACTGCAGCCACACAGAGCAAGCCTGTCCCATGGTGCTACCAAAATGCTGGTTGATAGTTGTGCTTGTCTCAGGTCCAGTCCCAAAGATCTGGCTTGCTTTGCAGTTCAGACTGGAGCAGAAGACCCTGTGTTGCACTGGCACTCAGAAGAACAGGAGAGCATGCATGGGCTGGCAGACCACCACACCAATACATGCTTCCAGACAGGGAAGACAAGAGCCTAAACGCAGCCAGAAGCACATGCAGAAGGTTAGACCCAGGATGACAGACATCAACAACGAGGGTTAGGGAAATCATTAGGCAAATTCAACTTGCAGAATGGACAGGGCCCCTCCAGCAGCAGAAAGGTGCACGCCACTTTTTCGTCTTTCTCCCCACATGCTGAGGTTAGCGGTGACAAGGAGATGCTACCCTAGAGTAGCTGTGAACTTACTACCATGCTCCAGCACTTAAGGGGACTGAAAAGATGAGCTACTCCCAACAGCAGTGAGGCCAGAAAAAAAAAGTCGTGTACCTTTTTAGCCAGGTGACCACTTCCTTCCCCACAAAAACAGGTAATGACGTGTAGGTAAGCACAGTCTCTCACAAGTCATGGTGACAGTTAACTCCCCCACAGCCTGTGGTTCACATCTCTTCATTGCTAGCCACCGTTATTGAATCCATCTGTCACACCATAACATTGTACTGGAAAGAGTGGCAAACAGCCAAGGAACTTTTCCAGAGCTGTAACACAAGATACTCAGCAGTTCCAGTAAGAACCTCCTAAGCCTCATCTAACTGACGGATGAAACCAGTGAAAAAAATGTAGGGTTCAAAATAAACCCAAAATCTGAAGCTGCAATTTGGGTTTGTTTTTATCAGTTCTCTATATCAATTCCCTCTTCATTTGTTGTTTTCACACACAGAGGCTTTATGAGTGTGTCTGAGACATCCCTTGGGGCAAGGCAAAATATTTGCCTCCAACCTTGCTGAAACTGAACCTGAAGTTTGCATTAGGGTGCTTACCTGAGCATGAGCCTACGGTCATGAAAATCTGGCCAACAGTTCTGCTGGTTGTATTTCTGTGCTCTCAGGTTTATGTCTACTCTGGTCAGTGGAGTGTGAAGCCATGGGCCAAGGGCAGTGACCTAGCTTGGAGCCAGAGGCACGATAGTTCTATCAACAAATTGGCACAAGTGTAATGCCACACTGACATGTCTCCCTTGATTTCAGCACCCAAAAAAGTATCTTTTCACGGCTTCATGCTATGCTATGTAGGTACAACAGCTTGCTTGGTGTCTGAGTCAGTCAGTGAGGAACCCAGCAGCTGGGATCAAGGTAGACAGTGGTGTGGCAGTCAAGCAGTGGTGCGGCAGTTTGCGTGGCAGTTCGCGCACAAGGGCATGCAGGAATGGCCCTGCACCCTGCTTGTTGTTTCACAGACCAGGGAAGCATTCAAGGTCTCTGCCAAAATGGTTAGCACTCGCCTCAGAGCTAAAACCAGTGGTCCTACAGAGAAAGCCCCTCAGATGTCTGATGCATCCACCCAGACGGAACTGGTAAGGAGGGAGACTTCAGTACAGGTGGAAGGTTGCAGTGAGTGCGCAGACCCTTCTCCTTCTCCTGGCAGAGAGGTAAGTACCTGCACACGGTGTGCACAGGTTGATGATGTGTTACATGGGGTGGCCGAGTTGCAAGAAACAGTGAAAAGGTTGCGCAGTGTCAGAGGAGCTGGGACAGAGATAAACAGGTGATTTCATAACTGTGTTGCTGTAGTGGATACCATTGAGAATGAAGCACCTTGGACCCTTGGTGACCCACAAAAGCAGGACTATGCTTCAGTCCCCACCCTCTGGCATCAAACCACAAACCAGCTATGAAGTTTTAACAGTTATAGACACCCAGGAGCAAGGTCTGCCAGGAGGACCTGCACCAGCAGCACACAGCAGACATGGTAAAAACCGTAAAAAAACGATTACTGCTAGTAGTGGGTGACTCGCTGTTAAAGGGCACTGAGGCGCCCATCTGCTGTCTTGACAGGGAGTCACATGAGGTATGCTGCCTCCCAGGAGCTAAGGTTTGAGATGTTGCCGAGAGGGTGCCACAACTTGTCAAGAACACAGACTACTACCCATTGTTACTCTTTCATGGGTGACGCTGCAAGCATCTGGGCAGAATTAAGGAAGACTATAAAGCCCTGGAGGTGCAAGTGAAAAAAACTGGTGCCCAAGATATCTTTTCCTCCATTTTACCAGTTAGAGGAAAGGGAGCAGCCAGAAATGGACAGATAATGCATATCAACTCCTGGCTACATAGCTGGTGCCTTCATGAGTGTTTGGGCTTTTATGACAATGGCACGTTCTTTGATGAATATGGCCTGTTAGACACAGATGGGATCCACCTATCTAGAAGGGGCAAGAGAATCTTTGGCAGCAGGCTGGCCAACTTGGTGAGGCGGAGTTAAAACTGAAGGACTGGGGGGGTGGGATCCAAGATGGCAATCCTCACATCAACTTAGCTAACTGGGGAATAAGGCAGGCCAACCAGAGCGGTGACAAAAGTTCCTTAATTGACCCCCACAATAAGATCCAGAAGGCCAACCACCTCAGGGGTGTGAACAGCTGTGGTGGATCCTTTTGCTCCCCTCCAGGGAAACCCGCATGCTTGACTACCTCTCTGAAATGCCTGTACATCAACACACGCAGCATGGGGAATAAACAAGAACTAGAGATCTGTGTGTGGTCATGGGGCCATGATCTCATTGAAATTACAGAGATATTGGTGGGATAGCTCACATGACTGGAATGCTGTCACGGATGGCTATGTACTTTTTTGGAAAGACAGGCCAACAGGGCGTGGTGGTGGAATTGCTCTCTATATGAGACAGCAACTGGAATGTATCAAGCTCTGCCTAGGGGTGGATGAAGAATGTGTTAAAAGCTTATAGGTAAGAATTAAGGGGCAGGCTAATATGGGAGACAGTGTTGTGGGTGTTTACTACAGACCACCGGATCAGGAAGAGGAAGTCAATGAGGCCTTCTACAGACAGCTGGAAATAGCCTCACAATCACAGGCCCTGGTTCTCATGGAGGACTTCTACTACCCTGACATTTGCTGGAAAGACAACACACCCAGGCACAGACAGTCCCAGAGGTTTCTGCAGAGCATTGACGATAACTTCTTGACACAGGTGGTAGAGGAATCAATGAAGAGAGGTGCACTGCTGGACCTTGTGTTGACAAACAAAGAGGGACTACTTGGGGATGTGAAGGTTGAGGATTGCCTTGGCTGCAATGACCATGAGACGGTGGAGTTCAGGATCCTACCTAGAAGAAGCAGAGCAATAAGTGGAATTACAACCCCGGACTCCAGGAGAGCTGACTTTGGCCTCTTCAAAGACCTGCTTGGACGAATCCCAAGGGTTAAGGCTCTAGAAGGAGGAGGGGTATGAGAGAGCTGGTTAATATTTAAGCAGCACTTCCTCAAAGCTCAAGATCAGTGCATCCCTAGGAGCAAGGAATCAGGCAAAGGAGGCAGGAAACCTGCATGGATGAGCAAGGTGCTTCTGGAAAAACTCAAATGTTTACAGAATGTAAAAAAAGGGACTGGCCATTTGGGAGAAGCATAGGAGCATTGTCAGAGTATGCAGGGATGCAACAAGGAAGGCTAGGCCCACTTGGAATTAAATCTAGCAAGGGATGTCAAGGACAAGAAGAAGGGCTTCCTCAAGTAGATCAGCAGAAAAAGGAAGACCAGGGAAAATGTGGGCCCACTGCTGAATGAGGTGGGTGCCCTGGTGACAGAGGATGCAGAGAAGGTAGAGTTACTGAATGCCTTCTTTGCTTCAGTCCTTACTTCTAAGGCCTCAGGAACCCCAGTCCCTGGAGGCAAGAGAGAGAGCCTGGAGTAAGGAAGAGTCTCCCTTGATCAAGGAGGATTGAGTTAGAGATCATTTAGGCCAACTTGACACCGACAAATCCATGGGCCCTGATGGGACGCACCCACGAGTGCTGAGAGAGCTGGCATATGTTATTGTAAAGTCACTCTCCATCACCTTTGAAAGGTCATGGAGAACAGGAGAGGTGCCTGAGAACTCGATGAAAGCCAATGTCATGCCAGTCTTCAAAAAGGACAAGAAGGAGGACCCAGGAAACTACAGGCTGCATCCCTGGCAAGGTGATGGAGCAGCTCATCCTGGATGTCATCTCTAAACATGTAGAGGAAAAGAAGGTTATGAGGAGTGGTTAACATGGATTGACCAAAGAGAAATCATGTTTGATCAATCTAATAGCCTTCTGTGATGGAATGACTGGCTGGGTGCATGAGGGGAGAGCAGTGGCCATTGTATCCCTTGACTTCAGAAAGGCTTTTTACGCATTCTCCTATAACATCCGCGTAGGTAAGCTTAGAAACTGTGGGATAGATGAGTGGACAGTGAGGTGAATTGAGAACTGGCTAAACAGCAGGGCTCAGAACGTTGTGATCAGTGGGGCAGAGTCTAGTTGGAGGCCTGTAATTAGCGGTGTTCCTCAAGGGTCAGTAGGGTCCCTTGGGTCCCTACTGGGTCCCAAGGGTCCTCAAGGGTCCAGTCTTGTTCAATATATTCATCAATGACCTGGATGACGGGACAAAATGTACCCTCAGCAAGTTTGCTGGTGATACAAAACTGAGAAGGGTGGCTGACGCACCAGAAGGCTGTGCCACCATACAGCCAGACCTGGGCAGGCTGGAGAGTTGGGTGGAGAGGAACCTAATGAAATTCAACAAGGGCAAGTGCAGGGTCCTGCACCCAGGGAGGAATAACCCCATACACCAGTACAGGTTGGGACCTGACCTGCTGGAAAGCAGCTCTGCAGAGACACCTGAGAGTCCTGGTGGAAAACAAGTTGACTGTGAGCCAGCAGTGTGCCCTTGTGGCCAAGAAGGCCAATGGCATCCTGGGGTGCATCAAGAGGACTGTAGGAAGCAGGTCGAGGGAGGTCATCCTCCTCCTCTACTCTGCCCTGGTGAGGCCCCATCTGGAGTACTGTGTCCAGTTCTGTGCCCTTCAGTTCAAGAATGACAGGGAACTGTTGGAGAGAGTCCAGTGAAGGGCTACAAAGATGATCAAGGGAATAGAGCACCTCTCTTACTGGGAAAGGCTGAAGGAGTTGTGTTTTTTTAGCGCGGAGAAGAAAAGGCTGAGAGGGGATCTCATCAATGCTTATAAATATCTAAAGGGCAGGTGTCAAGGGGATGGGGCCGGACTCATTTCAGTGGTGCTTGGCAACAGGACAAGGGGCAACTGGCACAAACTGGAACACAGGAAATTCCATCTCAACATGAGGAAAAACTTCTTTACTTTGAGGATGGCAGAGCACTGGAACAGGCTGCACAGGTGGAGTCTCCAAATCTGGAGACATTCAAAACCTGCCTGGATGTGTTCCTGTCCAACCTGCTTTCAGTGAATCTGCTTTGGTAGAGGGGTTGGACTAGATGATCTCCAAAGGTCCCTTCTGACCCCTACCATTCTGTGATTCTGTTATTATGGGCATATGATTCCTCTCTTCCAGCAACTGCTCCTCATTTTCTTTTTCTACTCTTCTTAGGTTGGATTTTTTTTCTTCTTTCCAAGATGATTTAAAGCTAAAATTCCTCTTATGTAGATGGCAGAGGTTTTAGTTGTGCATAACACAGTCCTCCATTCCTTACTCAGGTTAAGCATCTAATAACAACTGTGGGAGTGCCGCGTGTGCACTGACTGTTGGATTGGCCCCACGACTCATGCGTTGCAAAAGGGTCTGTTCTGCAGGGTTTACTGGCTGCTACCTGCTGCTCTGCAGCCAACAGAGAAAGTGGAAAACACAAGGCCAAGCTCCGTTCCTGGTGGAACCCCAGCAGATTTATGTAAAATGAAGTTGACTCATCGGATGTCGTAAAATTCATGAAATGTATGGCCGTTTTGCCTGTGGAAATACTTCAGCAATGAGGATAGTTTGTTAGTTGACTGCTGCTACTGCCATCTAAAGAAACATAAGCACCACAGTTTCTTTAAACCATCCAGTGGGGGGGGCTCTTCTGAAAAAACTTCTATTGATCAGTCTACTTAATGCACATAAGTAGCAGCTCAGTATTTGGTTTCCAAATCTTAATACCTTTAAATTACCTCTGTCATTTGATTAAGATACTGAAGTATTTTCTTAAAGGGAGAGATAATATCTTTGCAGGACTAAAAAAAAAAGAAGCCCTGTTATTGAATTTTAATATTGATTAATCTCTCAGATTAAAATACTGTTGATACCAATAAAATACCACAGTGGTCCTCTAGCATGTCAGCTCTCTACACTCCTGTGCCTCAGGAACTGTCTATGTGTGTCTTTTTTGTCATTAGTTTGTCAAAAATGCCTTCATTTCTAAACTTAATAAAGTTTCTTAAGGAAAAATCTTTCTCAGAGGAGCAGTTAATTTGATTTTTTATCTTAAGCCAATGTTTTTCATTTAGTTTTCTAAGCAAATAAAAGGTCAATTAACACTTATAAAATAATGAAACAGTCTCCATGTGTTTTCCTTGAAATCTCTAAGGTATTATTGAATGTGATTACGTAGGAACTTTGATAATTTCATTTGCAGCTCTGTTACCCTATTTGAAATGTTCCTTAAGAAACATCTTTAACTCCCATGTTTAGGAAATAATATTCTATTTTACCACTAAAGTATAACACAGGAAGATTATCACACAAAGTCAAGTTATAATTAAGTTCTAGCTACAAACTGGTCTATGCAGAGATGCCTTTCTCATTTTTCCAGTCAATATAAAAATTGAATATTATTCCAATTTTATTATCAATCAGAATTCCATTACCAGATACTTTAAGAAATACTATTTGTTAATTAAAAATAAATATTACCCTTGAAAGCTGAAACTAGTTGGTATTTTCTCTATTTTTCTCACCCTAAATCTCAGTATTCAAAATTAGATATTCCCTAGAAAGAAAAGCCACAGGCTCCTTTAGTGATACCCACGTCTGTTAGAGAGACTCCCTCTGATACCTTTGCCACTTACATTGCAGTTCATTCGAATCTTGATTGCTAAAGGTTGGAAGGAAAATAACCTCCCTAACAAAGAAAGAAACATCTTGTGCTTATCCTTGGTTATATATTCTTTAAAGAACTTCTCCATCTGTCAGGGACAGGATGCCTAGCTTTGGACTGACCAGTTTTTTATATTTATACTCATAGGTGATGTATAATCCCAGTGCAAATAATCTCGTGCCAATAGCAGGTAATCATTGACTGCTTCACTTGCCTGTGCTGGGCTGACTGCTTTGGTGGTATTACTAAATGAAGTCTCTCCAAAGTTCTTCCAGCTTTATGTCTGTGTGCTGTTCCTGCTTTGACATATTAAATCTCTGACATCACTGGGGTTTCTATCCAAGACAATGGTCTCGTTGAAAACAGAGCTCTGGAATTTACATTTGGATTGTGCATGGCTCGCTGGACGACTTCAACTGTTGCAGAAATAGTTTATGTATACAACAAGCAAATGTTGTAAATGAGAAACTGGAATCAAATCAGTATCGTAGAAGGAATTTGAGAAGGTTCATCAAGTTGTCTGTCAGCAGTCTCATTCTCTCTAATTCCTTTATTAAAACCAGCTTTTAGTAGTTTTTTATATGAGATCATTTACATTGAAACACAACCCACATTCATCCTGCAGCCAGAGAGTCTCCAGGAGTAGCAGAAATTGTACAATTCCACTTTGGAGAGGGAGGAGCTGAAGAACACTAAGGTAGCACAGAGAAATCCACGGCTTCCTTTCAGACCTTATAGCCGTGTCACATGAAGGCATTTTCTATAAGTGTGTGCTCTGACTATGCTGTAAATCAGTACACAGCTGCCCTTGGGGTAAGGGAGGAAAGGTTTAATATTAGAAGTTTCCCTTATTGAAGCTCTTTACTCTTTCTTCTTGAGATAAGTTGGATTTCATCCTTAGATGGTGACTAGTACTTTATGTACTCATTCTCTGCCATCTGGGAATATAAATCCTTTCACACTGGCATTTGAGTAGCTTTTCAGTGCTTTACGTCTTTGAGCATTTAAGAGCTAATCCCATCCTCAATACACAATTTTGTGTGCTGGATTATCTATGGCAATGGGAGAGGAAGAACTTCTCTCCTGGCAGACTGGAGCACCCTGTTGGCTGGTCTTTAGTCCCTGGTAGGAAGGTGAAGCAAAGATTTCTTTCAGCTTTGGCCTCGAATAGTTCTGCCATTCCCAATACCCTGAAATGACTATGCTCTGGGTTTGAACCGAAAGGAAGCCTCCCTCCAACACGCATCCCAAGACTGGCCAGACTGTCAATCACTGCCTGGGTTTCTAATGCTGCCACATCTCCAAATGTGGCTTCGTCTGCTTTCTGGGTGGTGGCATTGGGCAGTTTGTCATGAATGCTGACTAGCAAGCATCAAATTCTCAAGGAAACAAGTACTGAGTTTTAAAACAGTTATATACTGGCTGGACTCAACCACTCTAGGAGGCTTTGGGCAGTCAGACAAATAAAGAGAGCATGTGGAGATGGGCCTGAAGACATTTTGGGTGTAGTTGGTGACAAATCAGATATTGTCACGCTCATTTTAGACCAAGTACATCTTTGCTGGCTTCTGGCCTTCTGCCCCAGGTTCCATGGAGACATACCATCCTGACACTGACAAGTGCCAGGAGCTGGGACCAGCTGGGGTCAGGAGACGGTGGTGAAAGGGAAAGGGATGTTTTTGAGCTGGGGATGAAACTAGGAACTAGAAATAAGAAATTTCAGAAGACTAGTGAGTCACAGCAGTTGGTCCAACAGAGCAAGAAAAGGACAATCTGGCAAACTTCAGGTAAGAAAGGGGGACACTGTTCTCTCCGTCTCTTGAAACCAGTTTGAGCAGGAGAACGCGATCCCCAGAGGCCAAGGAAGCAGCATGGTGGTGTGGGGAGGTGCAGGGCTGATCTAACAGATGTTAAGTCCCAGCTAATCTGGAACTACTTTTTCCCAGGAACAAGAACAATCAAGGCAGCTCACAGCCATGCTTCCCCACCCTCCCAGCTGGGCCGAGCACTGCCTTAGCGCAGCTGAGAACCTAGCCCTTAATCGTGTTTCTCTGAATAAACGGATGACAGCCATGTATCATCCTTTCCTTGTTGACTTTTACTTCTGGCACCATTTGTTTCCATGTCATTTTAAGGTCAGTATGAATTGTCTTGGGCAAAAATGACTTAATAATGAAATTAATAAAATGAAAGAATGTTAAAGTAATACTACAAAAACATCTTTTGGCAACCAGTCCAGCAAGAGAGGCCTTAGATCAGATTATTCTATAATTACTTTTTATAGATATACCTAAGTCATTTCTCAGCATAAACTTTCATATAGTGCAGGCACTTAGCAGTCCCTTGTAGGCTGTGGATTCATATCTTTCAAAAAACTCAGCAAGGTTTACTGCATGAAACTCTCCAGTCTAAGGACTGTGATATAACTGATTGCTTTAATATAATTTTCTAGCAGAATGTTTCATGGAACATTGTGCCCTGAGATAGCATCTGAAAGGGGTTGTTTGGGAGAGGTGTAAGAGAACCAGGATTCAAGACTCTATGGCAACTGAAAAAAACGGGGTCCCAAAGTCATAATAAAAATGATTCCCTGCAACAGGAAGTTCTGTTTACTCTTTGAAGCTGAGAGCAAGAGAAGAAAAATAATATTTGGTATCTAACCAATTGGAACAGGTGGGGCATTTTACACTCTGGTCGGAGAAAGCAAGTATGTGAATCATCCTGCAGGAGAGCAGCATGAGGCAACCAATAGAAAAGAAAAATAGTTCATGGGAAGAAGAAAATAGCATCCCTATAAAAAAAATTATTCTTTAGGAGTACATGGGTTTCCCAGCCAGAGACGTGGCAAATCACATCACGGGCTGTGAAGTAACTAGCTAGCCCACAACATCATAAGGAGGAAATGCAGGCAAAAAGGATGGGGGACACATCTCTTGAAGCAGAAGAGCATGGCAGCACTTCAGTCAAGGCTAAGTAAGAACTGGGCCCGGAAGAGATTAATGAATGGACAATATAGGAAATGATTTTCCAGAGTTTTGCACATTGAGCAGAATCTTACATCTGTGCTAAAAAAAATGTGCAAAAAGTGTTGTCGTTTTGCACAGATGACTACCTGAGCAAAGGCTGAGACAATTGGGTCTTTCATCTCGACAGTTACAGACAGGAACAGAAGAGATCTGATGATCTTCTACCAATGTCATGACAGAGGTTTTTTCTTCCACAGAAGAACATTAAGTGTATTCTGTCAATTAACTTGTACTCTTCTCGTAATAAGCAGTGAAAGACTATTTTAACTAAGCCCAGCAGTAAATCAAAGGCATGTGTATACAGAGTAAAATTGCTTCTTTCCTTTTTACAGTTACAAAAAGACCATCTGACTCCAATGATAATCAGCCACTCCACATGATCCCCATTACCTCAGTCCATGGAACACCTGAACAAAAGCCAAAGGAACTTGGACATGTTCCTCATTCTGCCTTTTCGTTATTTTTTTCATCTAAACATCTGTTTTCCCATGTTGACGTATGAGCTCATAACTTGCAGAACAAAGACAACCCGGGCCTTCATGTAGCAGCATGTTTATGTAGGTAGCACTGGGTTTTCTGACACTTTCTAGATATCAGTTCTACCCTTTAGCCTGTTGCCCAAATTCACTGCCACTTTATAAGGAGTGAGCAAGACGCTCTGAACGCTTCTTACGTGGGGTAAGATTTTTTCAAAACATAACCAGAAATTATGGCATAATTTAATGAGGGATATTGGTTAAATATAGTTTCATAAGGAAAACATGATCGTGATTACTTCACAAATAGCAATGCTATGACCACTATCACAGATCATGTCTATTCAGCTGCACGACACCATAGCATTTTCAAAACAAATGGAACACATGTGCCCTGTTCTGAAGCTCTTACATTTTAGGCCCACGATCCTCTAAAAGTTTGCACTTTTCACAGATCATGGTGACCAATCTCAATAATCAATGCTCAATATGTGTGTGTAACATCTCAAAGGACCAGGGTCTCTTAAACACAGAGCAATCCTACTGTATTTAAGATCATGGGATCCTGTGGAATGTCTTCCATGTGGGAAGCCATGAAAAAGTGTAAGTGCTTGTAGATCAAATAAGTGAATTTAGAAACAAGAGGAAAGATTAAAAAGTCAGAGATTACAAAATGGAGACAAAGTGGAGTTGCTCTGGGCTGTAATGTAGTTTGTCCTATTCCTGCTGGTGTTGGCTTCTCTTTGTTTACATTACAAATGCTGTGCACCAGAACGCACTTCCTCCGCCTTATATATATATCCCAAGTTTAAATGAAGGTGGATTCAATGTTAAGCATTGAATCATTTAAAAAGGTTTAATTATTTACAGTATTATTTTTTTCTTACACTAATGCAATTAATATTATCTTTATATTAGAGTTTACATAAAAAGAAATATCTTAATTTTATTACTTTGTTCTCAATCACATAAGGAGGAGCCAGAGAACTGAGATCAAGAAACTGAAAGGCAGAGAGGGACAAGATGATAAACAACTCAGCAGTTGTAGCAGGAGGATCTTGGAAATGAATAGGAGAATGAGTATCATCAATAGGTTAAGAAGGTGGAGCAGTAATAGCATGGATGTATGGATTTGTGGACATCTGGGCAACTTAATACAGAAATGCTGAATACCAAACACAATTATGTGCATTCCATCAGTAATGTAAACAGAGCTGTGGGCATCAGGAGTGCAGCATCTGGCTCCAAAGGTGCGGGCAGGCTGCTGTCAGAGACCATGACGGCACCAGTTCCAGAGAGCTGGAACTTTAGAAAGCTCCTGCAGACACTGGTGGTACAGAAGTGGAGAGACCCTGGGGCTCCCAAGTGGCTCTGTATGCATCAAAAAAAGTCCAAGTTGGGAAGCAGCAAACGTGGTTTCAGCAGATTTTAGGTTTATTCAGTTTTCTTCGTGTTGTGTTTCTTCATGCACAAATTGTTTTATCTCTTCTCAGCTCTCTTCAGGGAGTCTGTATTTCCTGTCATGTATTTCTGGAGATGTCCATTTACAGAATGTTTATTGTTTGAATGTTGAAGATGTATCCATAATTACTAACGTTTCAGCCACAAAAGCTAGCCATAACTTCAAGTATTAGCCACCGCCATCCCATCAGCTACAGCTACTCATATGTCTTTCCCACCTAGGCGGAGAGTGCAAATGCCAGTTTTAACTGACTCTGGTCCCGTGACAAAGACAGACATAAAGAGCAAGATATTCTTAAATCAAATCTGCATACAGCAGATGCATGGGAACAGTTTTTTCCGATTTTTGTCAAGATGTGATGCATCTGAGATAAAGTTCTGTGTTGTCTATATGGTTCACGCTGAGAGGAAGCATTCACGCTGTGCCATTTGAGGAGAAGCTGAGGAGTTAAGATCCCTGTGTAAAGGACGAATGGGCTTCCCTGGAGATTGACGGACCATGCTGTAGCTTCTCCACAGGCTCAGCATCTGTGCAGCACATCTGGCCAGCTGATGCTAAACAGGGCAAGAACACCCTCCTCTCATAATTCCCAAATACCTGCAGCTGTGTTTTTCAGACCTTCTCTTGCACTGGCACCGGCACTGCACTGACACAACACCTTAAGGAACCAGGTTGGGGAGCTAAAGCAACACCCAGCTATTCGCATTTTCCAGTGACAATTCTCTGCTAAGTTGGCTTCCTCGTCCCATTCCCTCTGAGAGGGCAAGGGACGTCCCACTGTAGTGATGCTGAGCCTCTGCATCCCTTGGGGTGACCCCAGGTCACCAGGCTATACAGAAACCTGCAGCACTCTGGGACCCTGCTCCTCCAGCCTCTCACTCTGCATACAGATCAGTGCACCCGCCAGCACGTCTCAAGGGCAGGAGGACTAGCTCCAGCTTAGAGAAAACTAGACAAAACTGTACAGTGATTGACAGTATCTCACTCCCACCAGCAACTCCTCTGTCACTGGAAGCCCTGGACTGTCCTCAGTCCATACCAGAAACCCTCATCAGTATGCTACAGCGTGACAGATTTCTGGGTGCTGTGAAGTTGCCTAGCCTTTCCACGGGTTTTGTTAGTTCTTGCTTCCAGTCCTTCTCCCTCCTCTATTTGTGCTTTTCAGCCAGTAAAAGGAAACATCTCAGTTTCCAAGATGCAGTGGGATATGGAAATAGGAAGAGGCCCTAGTTCTCTCCCAGACAACCTGGCAGGGTCAGGAAGGACTTCCCAGCAGCAGTGTTGGGATTTTCTGCTGTAACAGAAATGTGTAGTTTTGATGGGTCAAGTGAAGATGAAAGTCACCTTTATGAAGGTTCAGGACAAAAAAATGGACATTTGGGCTCACTATGCAAGCATTTTCACACTGTGATAAGCTGAGTTGTACCATAACCTGAGTAATGTTGCGGTTGCGCTTGTGACACAGGATCCTTCTGAAGGTCCTCCCTCTTCAGTGCATGAGGTGCAGAGATGACCCTTTGTTTAAGCAGAGAGAAAGTGCGATGGCAGCAACTGTTCACCAGGAGTAAATATTTTGGGCTCAGACACTTAGGAAGTCTTGAGTCATGTATACACAGCTACAGAATCTTACAGTTTCTGTAAGTTAGATGCTGCCCCTGCCCAACAGACTTACAGCCCAATCTGGGAGAATACCAAATGGAAAGGGAGAAAAGAAAAACATTAAATAACAAGACAAAATATTTAAATATAGTATTTATATAGTAACTATATTTATATAGTAACTACAAGCAGCTAAAGTCTTAAAGATTCAAACAAGATTAAACATTAAGAAGAAATACCTTATAAAGGTATGGATAATCTGGGAAAGATTGCTTGGAGAGAAATAGTGTTTCATGCAGTTCCATGATTTTGCAGATTTGTAATATTTCCAGCTGTCCCACAGGTTTCGGATCTGAGATCCACCTTCAAAGAGAGTGTAAAAGAGTGGTTTTCTTGCAAATCAATTCAGAAAAGATAAAGGGCCACCTTTAAGGGACATGCAGCAAACAGGCAGCCACGGCAAAGCGGATGGCTGAAGGAACAGCAGTGTTACGAGAAACTCAGTTATGAAGTGCTTTCACTGAAAATTTACATGCAGTAAAACTCAACAAAAGTTTACAAATATGTTTTTATGCTCTGCATTTATATTTAGGGCTAATTTGAGCATCTATTTCAATTATAGCAGTTGCAGTACAAATTCATTCACATAGTTTGGTTCCAACTCTTCTACTTTGATTTATAAAAAAACCCACCATAATGAATGAGAAGTATCCATTTATGTTCTTTAAATAATCTTCTGTACTGTGAACTCTGAGTTCTTCACAGTTATACTCCTAGCCCTATTAATTTAAAAAATGCTGTTATCCTCCATGGCGTGAGAAACCGAGTTACTGACAGAAATAGATCTTTAAAGTTTTCAGGTACCTGTCTCCCATGGGAGCTCCCAATGAAAGGGAATGTGGGTGTCTGACAATCAAAGTGCTTTGCAGCACGGCTGAGAAAATTGAGCCTGCCTCTTCGCACCCTCAGGTATTCTAACCAGAGTGGCATCCTTCCTGTGAGCACTCGACTGGATTCAAACTGCATTGTTCATACTACGTGTTAAGTCATAAGAGGTTCACACTGTCCTTTCTCCATCCTTCCTTGCTTCTGTGTACAGCCAACCTGGGAAATACCGTACATTAAGTTCCAGCAATGCAGGGGTATAGGAACTTTGTGCTTTGGAGATCCCATGCCGAAATAAAGTGTCCAGGACATGACCAAATTCCAACTTAATTTTATATATCAGATGGTATGAACAACTTTATGTAAAGTAATGCTGATTATAATCCCACAGAGTAAAACTGCCAGCAGTGCTAAATCAGATTTAAACCTCAATAGTTCCTCTTACTGCTATTTTCCTGCTATATTCCCTCATGTTTTGGTCCATATAGATGCAAAGAGGTGAAGTGATACATGTGCTACACACACCACTATTTATATCACATCTGGCTTACGTGTTTTGATTCAAGAAGAGGGAAAAATTACATCTCCTAAGACTGAGATTCTAAGGAGAGGATTGTTGATTCATTTGATGCAGAAAAACGTTTGTGTTTCTGTCTCCCAGCACCTACAGCAATGAACAGGGCAGAAGGAATGATAAGCAGAAGCATTTAGTCAGTCAGCCTTTATCTTTTTCCCCAGCTTTGTCTTTCTCTCCTTCCAGATACATGAAAGGAAAAGAGCAGACAATGGTTAACTCTTAACAAACCAGACTAAAACCCAAGCAAATCTGATCCTTATCACAGCAGTGACACAGCAGTACAGTACGTTTAGATGAACGAGTGGTAATATTTTGCAAACAAGTATATGCTCCTGGGACACCTACTTACGACCAAGAGTCATTTACTTCCTATTCTTGATAGAAATATCATACAAGAAATTGTATCATGCAAGAAGAGCCAGCGTGCAAATCCACTGCCACTTGGGTCTGCACTGCCTCTGACTGCACAGATCATTTAGAAATACTAAATTCTAAATACTAAATTCTTCTTATTCATGTTTGAAGTCTAACAGTCCAATGTTATGTACTGATGTAGGTGCTATTAAACACTTCATGCTGTATTTCACACTGGCATGAAACCTAGACTTTGCAAAGTGTTACATTTTTCTCCTGGACATACCTATCCCTGTCAGTTATGAAGTAGGAGACAACAAGACTTGCTAGTGGACAATCTCAGTAATTAACCTTTGGCATACACCACATAGGTAATTCCCTTAATTCAGAAACGAATACTGAACTCTTATTTAGATTAAATGGCCTTCCACATAAATAGTTGGTGTGTCACTCAAATTTATGCTGGATAACCAATGGAAAAAATGGTCTATAATCTCTTTGTGATCCCTTCTGCTGTATGAAATGGCTTCAACATTAAGTGGGGGTAAAACTCATACCCACAAAATAGTAATATTAGTAATAAAATAAATAGCAATAATAGTAATAATATCAACAAAGCATCATCTGTCATTATCTAGTTTGGCCAAGACACTTGCTAGCATAATAAAGAAATTAAAGACCTGTTTATTTCTAGGTGTTCAAGGAGCATTTACATTAATAATGGCAGAATCACACTAAGCAGCTATGTAACATTTCCTGTTAAGAGTGAAGATACTGCCTGGGAATGATCCCTGTCCTGGCACAAGCTGATCATTCTCTAAAGAGTGCTTCACTGAAGAAAAGATCAGAAACAGGACTGAAGAAAATTTAAAATAAAATACTGGAAATAAATGGCCTCCTAGAGTACCATATAACCAAAAGAACCCAGCCAGCTAGAAAAAAAACCTCCAGTAACTCCCAAGCAAAAAAAGTTACAAAACTCATTAGTTTCCTTTGCATACTATTTTTAGGATACCAAGGAAGAAAAGTTTTGGTCTTCTCAGCTGAACAGCTCATGAATAAAAGCCTAGATGCTATAACATCTCCCATGTGGGAGCTTGGGAGCTTTGATTCAGAAAGTGCCAAAGAAAAATTAGTATGGAAAGCAAATTTGATATAATTCTTATAGGAGATGGTCTTTCATACCCCAGCTCAGATCTGGAAAATAACTCAGGGTCTGCAAGAGAGGTCACTGTGTTGTGACTGTTTGCAAATATCAAGCTATTTTCTGCTATTTCCTTTGCCTTGTCTTTGCCCAGGTGGAACACTTTTGTTAAGCAGAGAACACATAATAATAGAATGAAGCACATAGCAGTGAAAATAAAGCACTCTGTCAGATAGTGTATTTTATCCTTCTTACACCATGAGGTGAACTTCACTGTAACTTCTCTGACTCTGTGAACTTATATAAAGGATAGAGGGAACTAATGAGTACGGTAGGATGAATGGGAGTAAAAACAGATCTGATTTCAAGATTTACTGTGAAGCACATCAGGGCTTTAAACCTGCTATATATTGGCCAGTCTTGTATGAGTCATTCCTATTCAAAAATGCCCAACTGCCTTTTGGTCTGAAAGAATTCTGACTCATCAGTTCACATTATCAGTGGCAATTCATGTGATTCTGGAAATATTAGTACTCAAACGCCATAAACACGTGCCCAAATGAGAACAGTTCCTCTTATTTTTGAACAGCTGGATCATTTATCATTACTTCACTTAAATATTCTTTTCCAAAAGACTTTAGTAAAGAAAGCCTAACGAAAGAGAAGTATACATCTAGGAATTCTGTACTAATTAAATACATAAGAAATAAGGCAAACTTTAATCATGCTACCCATGATCTTTTTGAAACATGTGTATCTTGAGGATCAGTTATTCAGGTTTTAGTTCCTGCTTTTATTGATGTTCCAGGTCCCAGAGCAGCCGTACTGATCTGAATAGCAGGATTACATTGGATAAGCAGTATCTGCCATCTGCTGGAAGGATATTTTCTAGCACTGATGAGGTTGGCGTTATTTGTTCAGGGGCGAAATATAGGAAAACTGAACTAACAGCATTCTAGAAGAAGTTGAGAAATTGAAACTTAATCTGCAACTTAATAAAGACCTTCAAATGCTGTTTACCAGCAGAGAAATGAGTCACAGAAGAGAAGTGATTTACAGAGTGACCCAATGGAAGAGGACTAGAGGCTTGATCTAAGTCCTAATCCACTTTTCTGTACAGTATCCCACACTGGTCTCATTTTAGCTCTTCAACCCCTCTAAAAACACCTTTGTATTCATAGCATTTCAAAAGAACAATCTTCCTCTATCAACTCTGCAATTATTTGCCAGAAACATAGAATGTAGCAATCCTGTACATTCCAACAGAAAAGGGTTTTGGTCTTCTCTCCTTATTTTATATGAGAAGTAAAGCATTTTAAGTCAGCCTTGATGATAAAACATTTTTAAAAGGGAATCAAACCCAGTGTTCCTGTAATGGTATTATTGATATAGATGGCTACTGTTACGCACATATGTTGCATACAGATAGACTTTCACAACAAATATCTTGGGGATTTTGACAGAACACTGTTATTTGGCTTTGCTTCATAATGTCTTTGAAAGTATTCCATTAGGCTTCAAAATCCTATTTCCATTATGTGAATGAATGGATTGAAATGTTATAATCACCTCTGAGCTAAAAGAAATTGCACACTGTCTTTGCTGCTCTTTGGTGAGCACTAGTACACTACCTGATTTGGTTAATACATTAGTGTGTTGTAGTCAGACTATTATGACAATTATCCATCACTTCAGAATTCACAGCCCTGTTATCAGCTGCATATAATTTTGCCACACATTAATTGCTCAGTCTGGAATTTTCCATGCTGGATGTTTGCCTCCAGACAATTTTCTAGAAAACTTCGGTCAAAAGCTTTCAGCTGTTTCAGAAAACACAACTAAGAAAAAAACTACATTGTTTTGACCATGTTAAAAAATTCTGGCAGGCTTTTCTTTAAATAGCTTTAGTACACTCATCCTCTGGTACGGGGACTTTCCGTTTGCAGGCTGGGTGGCCTATTTATCAAAGATGAACTTCTTGCTACGCTCATGAAATTTTACCGAAGTTTGGCCACATTGTAGACCTTGGAGCCTGTGCATAACAGAGTTTTCAGTATAGACCCCCAGTTTTGAATTAAACTCTCCCAGAGTCCATCCCCCTGAGCAGACTCCATCCTCAGGCTGCGCATGACTTTCCCCACATTTCTGTTCATAGCACAGAAGGCTGAAGTCTTTCATTTCAGTAAAAATACCACCTATCACCTAACGTACCACCTATACCAAAACATACCAGTGTGCTTTTACTTGGTTTCATCACTTCCCTCAGAAAGGTTGTGCATGTGTGTGTATCCATGCTTTCTCTTAGATTACCTTTTCTTCACAGAGTGGGAGAGAGGTATGAAGGAGGACACACAGTGATCTATCACCTCAACCTATTGTAGAGATGCCTCCCTCATTCTTGCATGCTGCTTTAAAAATTGACCTTAAGTATTTTCACACTCCTTCTGGTATGAAGAGAACTGAAAAGCATAATCTCATGTTCAGAGTCAGCACATGACGAACCACAGGCTGGAGATGCCAAGATGCGTGGGCAGAACTGTGGGCAGCTGGCAGCGAGCACCAATGGTTGACTGGAAGTTGCTGCATTTTTGCACTGGGTCATGTGAAGATCCCACTGTATCCCTGGTCATGCACTAATTTTGTTGAGAAACCTAATCTCAAGAATTCCCCGCCGGTTTACTCATAATTTTTGAAGACCACATTAGTCTCAGGGGCACTCTACTGATAGACAGTTAGTAATCCATTATTTTCAGATTTTCATAATCATGGTTAGAATAGAAGTAATTTTGCGACTTCAGCAGTAAACAGGATGCCATTTTGTCATGCAACTGAGGAGAAGGGGGAGGAAGTAACTGAGAGACAAACAGAAGTTTTGCCCCTATCCACTGAGGACTGTAGTGAAAATGCCCATTTCCACGAGGGCAAAAGGAAAAATAAAATACATATCAAACTAGAAGAAACTTAGTTATGTGTATAACATTATGGATAAGCAGATTTACAATAGGTACCAACTCATTGCTCCCTGAAAAACTGCATATAAAATCTCTAATGTCCTGTAAAAATCTGTGTTTTGCTAAGTAGAAAAAAAAAGAAAAAAAAAGGGGGGGAGGGGGGAAGGAATCAAGTATTTAAAACACTTCATGTGTATCTGGAGTATAATTTTAAAAGAGCCTTACTAAAGCTTCCACAACTGATCTTTAGTCTCTTTAGACTGGATTTAGAACAAATATGAAAGAACAACCCATGTTATTCAGTGACAGACAAGGAAGTCTTTTTAAACTAAGTGGGTGATGTGTGTACTTAAAGGCTTCCATTGCTCTCTGGTGGCAAAGGTTCCCAGGCACCAAACACCAAACCTTTCCTGAGTGGTCAAAACCAGAGTTTTTTCAACCTCCTCTAAATTCTAAGCTATTTTCTTTCATCTTTCTCAGTTCACCCTTGCCTGTTCCTGTCTTGGGTTCATGTGAGTGCAGGAAGAGTCCTGTGGTATTGCTGCCTAGTGCCCAGAAAAAGCGGTGCTGCGCAATAGCTGCTCTGTCTTGTGTGCTGCAGCTAATTAATGTCAGGAGGAACAAAATCTGAAAGAAAAAAAACCCAACAACTTGAAAATATTCCTTTTTTTTTTCAGGATCAAAAAATTATTTCACTCTTCTGGGCTGGTGTCAGAAAGACAGAATCCAAATCACGTAAGTACATTTCAAATGTGGGGTGATGTATTTTTATTCCCCATGTGCAAAATTTCTCCCTCCCCCTCCTAGCTGGCAACATTGAGGCAGAACTAAAAAAAACATCTTTTGAGACTCACTTGGAACTTGCTGCTGCCTCTCTGTAGCCCAGTTTCTGGATGTTTGAACTCCAATCCACAGGCACATGCCAATACAAAGCCCCATATTGAGCTCAGTGGGATCTTTTGTGACACTTTTCTTCTTGACATGAATTTCATGGTTTTGGCAAGTCTTTACACCTTTCCATTAAGAACCATTTCAATTCCTGGGTCTCTGGGTAGATAATCTTTGCTTTAAACTCCTCCCACTTGCTATCATAAGGCCAAATTTCCAAAGCTACAGAAGTGCTAAAGTTGGAGGAGAGGCACAAAAGGAGCAAGGGCACAGCAAACATTTCTGGAAGAGGGCACGGAGTACCTGTGTGGAGGACTGACTGCATGCACACAGGATTCAAGCGTTCTGAATGCTGTGCCTGTGACCAAGGATAACAGGACCAAGGATTATAAATTCAATAAATAATTTTGAGCCAAGCAGAGGGGATAGGAGATACCTACCAAGATTTGTCATAAAGAAAGTAAGGTCTCAGGGGACAGGAACTGTCTTTTTGTTCTGTTTGCACACTACACATCTCAGTGGGTTCTCCAAAGGAACTCACTGCACAATACAAATAATAAGCAGGTGAAGAACTTGGATGATCCAAGGATCACTTAAGCAGTTAAATCGTAGCCCCCTTTTTATTCCTTTTTTACTTCTGCACCTGCAAGGAGCATTCAGCAACACCTAATGTTCAAGATGTGCAAGTCTAATGTGAATTTTATCTAAAGACAAGCTGAACGGAAAAGACTACATGTTTTCAACGCTGTCAGAATTGTTAATACTAAGTAAAAGCACAAGCGTGATTGGCATGCTCCTCAGAAAGCAGAAAGTAGTGTGAAGTCCTGCTATTCTTTTTGTGGCTTCTAGCTGGGAGGATTAATGGAAGGAAAGCATGGAGAACTACTACGCTTGTCCAACACTTTGGTCTTGGCACTTTTCCCCAGATGCTGCTCGGCTGGTTTTTCTACTTGACACCACAGTGCAAAGCTTTCTAGGTGATCTGCATAATTTTCCAGTGCTAGATAAAGCTGTCGACAGTCTTACAGCAGACAAAATTCATTATAGGGGTGCAAGTTTGGGAATCCTGTTTTCTAACACTTTACTGCAGCATCTTAACAACCGCATCCAGTGTTGCTAGTCAGTGACTTCCTGTTAAAATGTCACATAACTGACAGGGAATACTGATAATACATGCAAAGAAGCCATTTTTAGTGTCATTATTACTACTAATGCAGCTCTCACTTTTCCCTTGTAACTTCGTATATTGCAAGCTGTTGCTACCATGCTTGATGAAGGGAGCACAGGGGACCAGATGAAAGGTTTCTTTTTAAGTCATCCCAGACAATTTCCTGACACTGTCTCTGACTGTTCTTCATTCTCCTGATCTGCCCTTCTCCATCGGTACAGCATCTTCTCCTCTTTCCTGAGAATTAGACTACTCTAGTTCTCCCCTTCTTTAGGAGAAGACAGTTCCAAAAGCTGATTTGATTTCTGCTGTAATTTTCTGAGGCTTGGATAGTTATCAGCCTAGACAGACAATTTAACCAGGCTGGAAATGTGCCAGGTGCTCCCTAGCAGCCAAGACAGATATGAGATCTCTAAGGAAGAGCCAAAAAGGGAGTACACTAAGTCAAATTCTTTTTATTTCAGGATGTTGTTCTTCTCTAACACATGTAGCAGATAGAGCCTCTGTCATACTTTTGCCAGCCAGACTGATCCATTCAAGTATTTGGGTCCTTACAGCAGTAACCAAAAGCAATGTTGCAGAGGTTCCCCAAGGCTCATCATGAAGGGGACGCCAGTGTACTCAAACCCACAAGAAAATTATAATGATGTACCAAAAAAGGTATTGTCTTGCCCTGAACAGTTTGCACTACAACACAGACAGGATAAAAGTTAGTATTTTAGAATATATTCAGATAAATGCAATATTTCAGAAGGATTTATCCCAGAGAACTTTGGGAAAAATGGCCACCATAAATAGTTTAAAAGCTTATCCACACATCAGCATCAGGGATTGCATGTAACTGTCAGAGGCACTTTGGCATCTGTATAATTGTATCACCTTGGATTTTAATAGAAGTCCATTGTATTATAAAGATTTTTAAGCATCTGTTATTTCTTCCCTAATGCACACAGACTGCTGATATCCTGAGAATATTTTCTTATTATTGTTCAATATAATTCCCCAAAGAATATCCCACACTTCATGAGAGGATTTGAGAGTATGATTTTAATACAGGAAATAGAATGTCTATTTTTGCCACAGTAAAAATAGAGCAGCAATTGTTGAATAGTCTCCATAAGTGACACGTAATAAACTTAAGTATCATACAAGTTAGTCCTTAGGTTAAGGGACTATTTTTGGGGTTTATTTTTACTTCAAAGGGACCTTAAAAATAAAAGGGAAAAAAGAAGACAAAGGGAAATGCAGAATTTTCTGAAACTCAAAGGCCACGGGACAGTGAGACACGCTGATAGCATGGAGACAGCACAGCTGCAGGTAGAAAGCTGGGATGCTGCTCAGAAATTCAGTGTGCAGTCTGCAGTGTTTGCATCATACTGGTTCATGATCATGAACATGCTTTGAAAAATACATGGAATTAAACACCTGTGACTTTTTAGGTCTTAAATTTTAATGAAATGCTTAGGCCTGTTCACATTTTGGAAGCTATAAAATGCTTCTTAAAGTTCAACATACCGAAGAATCAATTAATAATGAAGATGGTAAAACAGAACTAAAGGGAAATGTTCAAGAACTTCAGTCAAACTGCTGACTAGCAGTTTTAGCTAGAAGACAGGGTGGAAAATCCATATAAGTTGAAACAGTTCAACTTCTTTGCAATAAAATATTTCTGTTCAGAAATGCCAAATGCTTTAAAACAAATTTCTGTTTCAAAAGAACATTTTCTCGTTTTAAAAATAGCCTACGTTAAAACAAGAAAAAGACTAAGCAGAAGACATAACTCTGAATGAAAGAGGGGAAAAAAGGTATGTTTCACATTTCAATTGGACAAAGTTGCTTCTGCCTTTTCAGAAAGGAATTTTTGCCATTGTCCCCATTGTTCTGGTTTAGCTTTCAGCCCAAAATATCTGTTTACTTCCCAGCTTTCTTTTTATTTACATACTGATTTTCAGGTTCTAGAATGTATTTTCAGAGTGTAAAATTCACTGTTTTCTCAGTATTATTTTAATACTTAGAAGGCTGGAGCACATGGAGGAGAGTTGGTTTTGGTTTGCCTAGAGAAGAGAAGGCTAAGAGGAAATTAATCGCTGTCTTCAGCTAACTAAAGAAGAGTTATAGAGAAAACAGGGCCAGACTCTTCTCAGATGTGCACAGCAAAAAGACAAGAGGCAATGGCTGCAAGCCACATCACAGGAAATTCCAGTTGGATATAAAGATAATAGTTCTCACAAGAGTGTGGCCAAGCACTGAAACTTGAAACTAGGGAACCTGAAAAATCTCCATTCTTGGAGACATTCAAAACCTGACTGGACAAGGCCGAGCACACTGATCAAACTTCAAAGTCAGCCCTGTTTGTAGAGCAGATGGGCATAGATGGGTCACTCCAACCTAATTTACTCTGTAATTCTAAATGTGAATGTTTTGCATAGCAGTGCTCTGGTTCAGATCAAAATCATATGTGGAACGATTAAGTAACAACTACATGATTACCAAAAAGCATTGGTCTGGCAGCTAATGTACAAAACTTCATAGAAATCTAGGTGGTCTATCATGGTCTACTTTAGACTTTCAGGTTGAGCTTGGCTAATGTCTAGGAGGAAATATTTAAAGCAAACACTTCTTTTCAGTACCTATGTTAGATATTTTAGATAGGTCTATTTATGTAAATAAAAGAGGACAAAGAGTAAATTTGAATCATTTACTCTGAGCATTCACAGTCCTTAACCATTAGTTTGTATCCTGGGTTTGCTTTGGACCACTAACCCTCCAACCAAAATTCAGGCAGCATGCCAAAGATAGAATCACAGAATGGTTTAGGTTGGAAGGGACCTTAAAGATCATCTAGTTACAGCCCCCCTGCCATGGGCAAGGACACCTCCCACTAGACCAGATTGCTCAAAGCCCCATCCAGCCTGGCCTTGAACACTTCCACAGATGGAGCCTCAACAACTTGGGCAACCTGTTTCAGTGTCTCACCACCTTCTTAGTGAAAAATTTCTTCCTGAGATTTAATCTAGATCTCCCTTCTTCCAGTTTGAAGCCATCACCCCTCATCCTATCACTACATGCCCTTGTAAAAAGTCCCTCTCCAGCTTTCTCGTAGGCCCCTTTCAGATACTGGAAGGCTGCTATAAGGTCTCCCGGGAGCCTTCTCTTCTCCAGGCTGAACAACCCCAACTCTCTCAGCCTGTCTTCACAGAAGAGGTGCTCTAACCCTCAGATCATCTTCATGGCCCTGCCCTGGACCTGCTCCAACAGGTCCATGTCCTTCTTATGTTGGGGGCCCCAGAGCTGGACACAGTATTTCAGCTGGGGTCTCGCAAGAGTGGAGCAGAGGGGCAGAATCACCCTCCTTGACCTGCTGGCCACGATGCTTTTGACACAGCCCAGGATGCGGTTGGCCTTCTGGGCTGCGAGCACAAATTGCTGGCTCACATTGAGCTTTTCATCCACCAACAACCCCAAGTCTCTCTCCTCAGGGCTGCTCTCGATTCTCTGCCCAGCTTGTATTTGTACATGGGATTGCCCCAACCCACATGCAGGACCTTGCACTTGACTTTCTTGAACTTCATGACGTTGGCACAGGCCCACCTCTCCAGCCTGTCCAGGTCCCTCTGGTATCACTTCCCTCCAGCGTGCCAACTGCTCCACACAGCTTGGTGTCATCGGCAAACTTGCTGAGGGTGCACTGAGTCCCAACATCCATGTCGCCAACAAAGATGTTAAATACCAACCCCTGAGGAACACCACTTGTCACTGGTCACCACTTGGACATTGAGCCATTGACCGCAACTCTTTGAGTGTGACCATCCAGCCAGTTCCTTATCCACCGAGTGGTTTACTCTAAACACGTTGACAAGGTTTGGCTTTGTCCAACGTACACAGTCTTCATGTGTTGAAACATCTTCACAGATCCTTATGGCACACAGCAAAACATACACCCCTCAATTTCATTCTATAAAAACATCACTCTGGCAAGCTGCAACACAGCTCTCACATTGTTTCAGACAGTTTGCCCTAAAAAAAACCCTACAAAAAATAGCAATTATTTCTCAGGGTCATAGGAACATCACATGGTACCCAAATGAAACGCAGAGGCACAACCTATTCAGTATGGGCACAGCCCATCAGCTATAGGAGAGTCTTAAGCAGCACGTGTGTGAGCCAGCGTGCGCCGCCCCAGGGGCAGGAACTGAAAGAATCCCTGGGATTGTTTATTGAGCACCATAGACATACACACTACAGACAGCGCCGTCTTTCAGGGAGTCAGGTTTCAATGAGTTTTAAATGAAGCTGAGGTTTTGTCCTGGTTTGAGCAATACAGGACTAATTTCTCTTCTAATGCTTGGGAAAACTTCACTTTTAAAAGATTCTAATGTCTGAATTTGTCAAAATATCTACTTTATAGCCACCTATGGTGTGTGGGTTTCAAAGTCTCAGTGTTTTTGAGCTCACCAGGTGCAGGGATGAGGAGGAGCGAGACCCGGGCACTTGACCCAAGCTGGTGAACAGGATTATTTCATAGCATGAACGTCACATTCAATATAAATTAGAAAGTTTGCTGTGAAGTGCTTTCTCTCTCCCTTGATGGCTGCAATCCAGAGAACTTCTCTGCCTCAGTGCTGGACCCCTGAGGTCTTCCTTTCCTCTGGAAGCCATAGCGCTCGCAGCGTCCAGCATTTGCTGCCCACTGCTGGGAGTGCACAGCTTCCCACTGATAGAACAGGCTGAGTATAATCCTTGTATGTTTTATACCAGTATCAGGATCAATATTGGTTCTTTAGTGTTATTAATGCTAATTATCTAGTCTTATTCTATTAAATCTGTTTATATTTCAAACCCCGAGTTTCCTTGGTTTTCCTGATTCCCCTTCCCAGGTGAGGAGGGGTCATCAGGTGACAGAGTAACTGTCTAAATGACAATAAATTGTTGTGGATTTCTCAAACCATAACAAGTTTTTAATCTGTTTAGGAATCATTTTAATCTGAAGTAGATTTTAAAATCAGGAAAACTTTTTTTTCCCATTTGATTTTCTAAAAAGTCTAATTGGTATGTAAATTCTCACATTAAGAGTAACTAAGAATGCCAAAGCAAGTATCCAGAAGTTAGGAAATGCCACTTCTAGCATTGACAGTGGAGACTGAATTCACATATGTTCAATGTATTATTCATCATTTCATAACTGACTATTGGTTTTTTTTCTCCCGCTATGGGACTGTACAGCTTTCCATCTACTAAAAAAGGGACTGAAAACCACGATACCCTAGTTCAGGCAAGGGGTTTGCATTCTCTGGGTTTCCAAGAGTACAGTTGCCCAGAGCAGACCTTCTCTGTGGTAGACCTCACAGTCCAAGGTGCGCAGGCTTCACAGCACCCTGCTATATGAGCCATCAGGAGAACAGGACCAGGTAAAGCTTCCTGTGGGAGCCCCAGGTGTGCTGCATAAAAAGCTCACTGAAACAGACACGTTTCCCTCCGTGACTGTCATTTCCCTGAACTGGAGTTTTCTGGTAACATTTGGTATTTTGGAATATCCCCATGTACCTCTAGGTTACAATGACAAAAACCAGTCAAAGCCTGTAACAAAATTATTTGGAGTATAACACACAGGAACAGCTACAAGAGCTTGAATACGTCCACACTGATGTCCCTGCTGCTTCTGTCACTAACTAGCTCAGGTGTTCACAGTGCAGGAGAGTCAGCAACGTAGACTGCAGTGCAAAAGGCTAAATGCATAAATGAGCCTGCACACTCGGATTCCATAATTGTACTGCTAATAAATGAACCACATGGTTTCAAGTTAACTTGGTGCCATCTGTATGAACAGCAACCACCTCTCGATTAAAACACTGTATTAGTAAAACTGTCTTGCCTGTAAAATAAAGCTGTGAAAACTCTCCAAAGATAAATGTTAGAAGACATATTAGAGGAGATTTTTAATGTACACTTGAAAAAATACAATTTCCTATAACCAGTGATATGAGCTAATAGGCCTATAATTTGGTGTTTGCTTTCCATTAATTCGAAGGGGTTTTTTCTCAGCTGGGTAGCAAGTCTTTGCATATTTATTTTTCTCAGTGCTTAAGGCTGATAGAAATTTGAACGTGAACAGTCTGCCAAAGTGTTCTTCACCTCCCAAGACACTTATGAGCTCTATCAGTCATAACAACAATTTTGCTTTGATGACTAAACACTATTTATGTCAAAGGTTTAATGAGAACAGACTTATCCTTCCTACAGAGAATTAAGTTTATGATTTTTGTCAGAATGTTTCTATATTTGAATGATATGGTTATGCACAAGAATGTGAACTATAACAAAGAATAATGTAAAATCAAGGAAGACTTTAAAGAACACAGTACTCCTTAACAGTGAATTTTGACTTAGGATTTGCATCTGGTGAGGCTGCATCTGGAGTGCTGTGTCCAGCTCTGGGCTCCCCAGTTTAAGAAGCACAGGGAACTGCTGGAGAGCGGACAGCAAAGGTCTACCAAGACGATTAGAGGACTGGAACTTCTTTCTTATGAGGAAAGGTTGAGGGACTTGGGTCTTCTTCGTCTAGAGAAGAGAAGGGGATCTTATCAATGCTTATAAATACTTAAAGGGAGGGAGCTGGGAGGATGGGGACAGTCTTTTTTCAGTGGTACCCAGTGATAGGACAAGAGGTAACGGGCACAAACTTGAGCATAGGAAGTTCCATCTAAACACGAGGAGGAACTTCTTTATTTTGAGGGTGGCAGAGCACTGGAACAGGCTGCCCAGAGAGGTGGTGGAGTCTCCAACTCTGGAGACATTCCAAACCCGCCTGGACGCCATCCTGTGCAACCTGCTGTAGGTCGACCTGCTCTGGCAGGGGGGTTGAACCAGATGATCTCCAGAGATCCCTTCCAACCCCTGTGCCTCTGTGTCAGCTCAAAAAGCTGATCATGTCAACAGGAAAAAAAAATAAGGTGAACTTGCAAGGTCAAAAGCGGGACATGGATTACTCATCTTCTAACTGAACTGGCCTCTTCCTCTGCCCTTAGGTGGGACAGAAATCCTTCACGAAGCACTGCATTAGAAAAATTGAAATTTTTCAAAGACTTGCTGAAATCATTTGCTACTTTGAGAACAGGAAATCACTGAGCATTAGCCCAGGTCCCCCAGCCATAGCCCTGATGAACAAGTTCCCAGGCGACAAATTTTTTTTGGAACTTACACCTTCATTCAGCAGCCCCTTTTGAGGCTCTCTCCAATTGGAACTCTGTGCTTTGTCTCTCGCCCAACCCTAAACCTATGTGTTGGTGGAGATGTAGCCCCAAACACCTCAAACATTGTGTTGGATGAGACTTAAGACCAAAATATCCTAGACATGAGTCAGATAAGTATGTCCTCATGTCAGCTGAAGCTCAGCACAAGACTGCAGGCACGGCCCAGGTAGAAAAGTTCTCAGGAGAGAATCCTTTTGATGCTCCATTCTTCCCTTTAGCAGGCCCTTTAAGGCTGCTAAATTGGAGTTCCCACTCTGTGTCTCTTCTAACCCTTACCCCAAGCCTAGGTGTCAGCTGAGTCCTAGCCCAACATCCTCAGCCATAGACCAAGTAAACAAGTCCTCAGAGGACAACTCTTTTTGTCCCCTACCCCTTCCTTGGCAGTCCCCTTCCAATCCCAGTCCAAGTGGAGCTCTAGACTTTCTCTCTTCTCCCAACCCTAAACAAAATCAGATCTCTAACCATAGGTGTGGAGTGAGACTTAGCCCAAGGCCCCTAACCATGACTCAGATGAAATCAGAGAAATTTCTCAGATGATAATTCTTTTTGCAGACCCTTTCCTGCCCCACTCCAAATGGAAAACCAAACTTTGTGCGTTCCCTGTCCCTAAGCCTAACTGTAGCCCCAGTTCTGACACCTGATATCAACAGAGACCAAGACCCCAAGCCATAGCCAGGACGATCAAGTTCTCAGAAGAGAATTCCTTCAGCAACCCTTTCTCGGGTTGAAACAAATCAGAGCCCGAGGCTTTTCCCTGTTAAAACTCTAGCTTAGTCTGAATGCAAAGGATGGGTTGAGCCTTTGCTCCAGACCCTTAGCTAGATAAAAAGATAAAAAGATCTAGATAAAAGAGCTAGATAAAAAGATCTCAGGGAAGAATTATTTGTGCAGCCTACCACCCCTTACTCCGGCTGTTCATTTTCTGCCCCTCCGCATAAAGCTCTAGGCTTTCTCTCCCAACCATGTATGTAATGTTAATGCTAACCCTAACCCCAGACATCAGCTGAGCCTCCCCCAACATGCCCAGCCATGGCCTGGATGAAAAATGCCTGAGGGAGGAATTCTTTCCATGTCCTACCCCTCTTTGGCCGCCTTTGGTAGCTCCACTCCAAACACATCTCTAGGCGTGATGACTCTCCCGCTCCTATTCCAATCCTTAACTCTAACCCCAGTCCTCAACCTGGACTGAGCCTTAGCCCAAGGCACTCAGCCATGACTCAGATGAGTCATTTCTCAAGGAAAACTGTCTGCAGACTACTCATCCCTTTCCTGGTTATTTGTTAACATTGCCAAGGATGGTGATTGCTGGATCGGGGATTTTTTGTTGTTGTTCCATCCTTCAGGATAAAGAATGAGGATCTGCTGTAGTGTTTTCAATGAATTATGTACCAAGTTCATCTTAAAGCAGTTTGGAGTCATGATCTATGTGAGATCGTATAATTGCCTATTGTTCAAGACTTTTTCAACTTCAGACACAAGAGAAAGTTTAAAAGTTTAAATGTGTTTTATTGGGATTCTGCTTATTTTAATGCTGAGGGGCTTAACTTCCTTCTGCTGTATCCACCTGACTTTTAGTCTAAAGAATATCTAAAGCTGCAAGACACATGGCTTCAATATTAAGATAATCACAAAACCTGCATGGAATGGGTATTTTGAGATCTGTGAAGCAATAGCTCCGTTTTCCTCATGCCGTGCCAAATGGCAGGTGCTGAGTTTTACCTTGTGGAAAGGTACTGTATAGGGTATGTCTAATGGCAGTTGTGGTAAAACAAGGAACGTTTGCAGGGACAAGAGAGATTACATTTTAAAAAATTTAAAATTACACTTTGTCTTCATTATTTTTGGAGTTTTCATTATTTTCTCTTTTGCAATGTGTCATTCAACGTTCCGTTGTGACCCCTGGGAAAACAGCATGAGAAAAATGTTTTATATTCAGCGCTGCCAGAAAGAGTCCTTGGGGTAGCTAGGCCAAATCTACTAAGGCATTTGAAGATTAATATTAAACTAATATTAGTGTCGAAATTAGTATGAAATAGAGTGTCTGCTTTATTTGATGAATACTGTCAGACTAGTATGTATGTTCCTGCCATTTTTAACGTCACACAAACTTTCTTCAACATATTTCAATTTGCTACAAATTGTATGCCTATTTATGGCTGTATCTCATTAGTTCAGAATAAAAAGATACTTCTTTATTTTCAGATTAACTTGCTTCACCAGCCAAATCAGACTGAAAGTGCCTATTTTCAAGTGAGGACCTCCGACCTTTTTTTTTTTTGTTCACATAAATCGGTTTCTTGTGATCGCTCCGCTATTCACGATGCTGCCACTCGGTGGTGCCACGGTGCTGCATTTAAAAAGCTTCGGCGGGTCTTCAATTAGTCACTTGTGTTGGGCAATTCAGCCCCACCGGGTGTTTGCAGCGTTTCCTCTAAAATGAGTAATATCTACTGTGGTGCGGCCTGGGTGTTAAAAATACATCCCTTGCACCTGAACGATGCTTTCAAATTTGTTAGGCGTACTTTTTCAGATAATGTATTTAATAACTAAACCTACGGGATCACTGTTGGTCACCTCTTATCTATGTAGGGCAACATCTTAAACAAAGAAACTACTGATAGAATAATTTATTTGATATGCCAGGGTGGCTGAGTTATGCAACAATCAGTACAATGATAGTTAATATTTTCCCATAAATGTGCATGGTCTAGGCTAAAGCATAAAAGGCTTGTAAAAACCCCAAAGTATTATGATTTTGAATAAAAAAGTTAATCTTCTAAAAGTCTATCAATGCCTACCAGTAAAATGCTCTGCCCGAGACTGTTGCTACCACTACTTCGAGCAGTACCCTTTGTTCCAACTGAAGTCAATTAGGAAAGCAGGAACTGACTGCCTGATGGTATCATAAAAAAATTAGGAATTAGGAGCACTGTAGGAGTACTTTAACAAAAAAACCTTTAAGAACAGTAAAAACATATAAATACTTGTATATGAAACACATATTGACTTTACAAAATAAAGCAAAGTTATATGAAAACAGGGTGAGCTACCCCTGTGCCGTTTAAACAAACGAGTTTTATGTTACATTTTAAATTTCAAGTAACCCGTGCAGATTTCAATGCACTAAACCCAGATACTTTTCCTACCAAGTTATGAGAGAAAAACATCTTTTATAAGAACTGCAAAAGGAAAGAACGGAACACATTACTTTCCAGCAATGCACCACTGCAGAAGACTATAGTCACTGCAAAGCCAGTCAACAATGCCAGCTAACAGCTCAAATCCTGCAGGAACTCTGGATGCTGTGAGACTGGATTTCTGAAAAATCAAGACATACATTTGGGGTCAAATTTTTTAGGGGTCATTTTAAAATTACATGGAGAACTGAAGTTTTGGAGTTCCTAACGACAAAACAACTCCCACTGTGATACACATGCAGCTGTACCTTTCGTAAAGCTATTTAATTTGATGCGTCAAGCCAGTTTGTGGGAGTTAAGATCTTAGAAAACATGGCTCCTGGAAAATATCGATGTTGTTGTATTACCTCGTCTAGCATATTTAGAAATAAGTAAACGCACACTGATCTTGGTGGGTTTTTGCAAAATGCAAAATTTTCAAATGCTGTCTCTGCAGAAGGGACAGCCCCTGAGGGGGCCTTATCCTGGCCTGGGAAGCCTGACAGGGAGGAGCAAGTCCCTGCAAGTCCAGAGACCCCCGACGCGGCCCCAGGAGCTACAGCGGTGGTAACGGCTCCTTTGCCCAACACAAGTGACTAACTGAAGACCCACCGAAGCTTTTTAAGTTTTTACCAGTGGTAACCGGCAGTTAACGTACCCATCACCGGCGCTGCGTCGCCCCTCTGGGGCAACCGCAAACTAAAATAGAGCCGACTAGCGACCGTCGCCGTGGAAATGCGCCTACGTTGTCGCGAGTCCGGGGACGCCGCGCTGTGGCAGGGACACCAGTGCCCAGCCTGTCCCTCACCTCAGCACGGCGCCGGGGGGCGGCCCGCTGCACCTATCACAGCGCGGCCATGTTTCGGGGGGGTGCCCGCAGGGAAAAGGTCGCCACCCGCCGAAACAGTGGCCGCCTCAGGCCGCCATGGCCGGCCGCAACCTCCGCCCCTCAACGCCCTGCGTGAAGCACCGCGGGGTCTCCCGCCCCGGCCGCAGGGGCGGCGCGGCCCCACCGCCGGGCGGCGCGCAGAACCCCGCGGCCTCCGCCAGTCCCGCCCCACTCGCTGGCTGCCACGTCGAGGTTGTTCTCCGCGCCGCCCCCTCCTACCCCGCGGCCAGCGCCGCCCTGGGCAGGGCAGGGCAGGGCGGAGGAGGAGGAGGAGGAGGACGAGGAGGACGAGGAGGAGGGCGCCAGGCGGCCGCTGAGGGGGCGGGAGGCGGTGAGCTCCGCGCCCGCCCTTCAGGCGTCACCCTCCGCCCCGCGGTGATGGCGGCGGCGCGTTGCGGCAGCGGCGGGCGCTCGGCGGGGCGGTGACGTTGCGTGCCAGGCGGAGGGCGGGGAGGAAGAGGAGGAGACCCGGGCGCCTGCGGAGCTGAGGCAGCTGCGTCCCGCAGAGGCTCAGCTCGCGTCCTGTCCTCCCCCCACCACCACCCCCCGGCGGCTCCGGCTCGGGCAGGCGAGCGCGGCTCCCCCGAGGCCGCGATGCGCTCGGCCTGAGCGCTCCCTCGCCGCCCCGCCCGGTTTGGGCCTCTGCGGGGCAGGGGGCCGCGATGGCTGCGGGGAGCTGGCAGGAGACGGCGGCCCAGCAGGCCGAGGAGGCGGCGGCCCGGGTGCGGGACGTCCTGTCGGGCGGCCTGGGCCTGCTGCGTGCCGAGCTGGGCCTGGAGCTGGGCCTGGACCCGCAGGGCCTGCCGACCTGGCTCGCCCTGGTGGTCCCGGCCGCGCTGGGGCTGGGGCTGCTGGGGCTGCTCCTGGCCGTGGCCTGCGGAGGCGGCCTCCGTAAGAAGCCAGCGCGGAGCGCGGCGGAGAGGAAGGGCGAGGAGGCGGTCGGAGCAGGCCTGACAGCCGGCGGGGGCCAGGGCAAGGCGGCGGGCTCGGGCCCCGGGCAGCTGCACCTGAAAAGCGAGGAGCAGAAGAAGCGAAACAAGAAGAAGCTGCCAGAGAAAACGGCGCGGGTGAGGGGGGGCTGCCAGGGCCGCGCCGCTGGGGAGGGAAGGGGTGAGGGCACGGTGGGGCGGCGGAGGCGGGGTGAGAGGCTCATTGACAGCGGCGGGATGGGGACGGTGGCGGCACCCGGTCGGGC
>VZSF01011190.1:212224-338368 GCA_013398295.1 Chionis minor
GGGGGGGGGGGGAAAAGAACCTGAAACAATCTAGTGTTCATTAACATTATAGTTTACAGAGCCAGTTCTGGCTTTCTCCAGCTGGTTGGAGCAAGGTAATATCATGGTATCCTTTCTTTAGATTCTGTGCAGTAAACCTGAAGCCCCTTTCTCTTTTTTTTTTTTTTTTTTTTTGGGCAGAGCTCTTTGTCTCCTGTCAGATTTCTTTGAGAATTTTTTTCTTTCCAAAGTCTCTTGTCTGTAATTTTAATTCCTTTTCCATAATTGCTGTGCCTCTCTTTCCTACTTTGTAAGCCTTCAGCAGAAAGAGGTGAAACTGTTCTTGGTTTCTGTACAAAGTGCAAAACACTATAGAAACTTGAGAATAACCATCTTCTCTACTCTGCTACAGCTTTAGAAAGCAATTCATACCATCTATTTGTAGATGCAGAAAATACCAGATTGGCTATGTAGTTCCTATTGTTTGGCATACACCTGGACAATAAGTGCTACAGGTTTCAGTAAAAATATTTGCATTCTTTTGAGAAAATTTCTTCTTGGTCTCCTTGAAAGAACTTCTCAGCCTATGACTGTTTGCGCTCATTGTATGCTTATTGCACTTGGAAACAGACTGCATAAAGACTTTTTCATACTTTCAACTGATACTCATGTGTTGGCTTTGTGTATAGGTTAGTCAAATTGCAGGAGAAGTAGGGCTGTAGGAGTGCTCAAAGAGAAAATTGCTTAGTTTCTTTCCTAAGAGTAGCTTACAGGAAATAGTATTGTTAGAGAGATTCACTGGCCAAAGGTATTCTAAGTGGGTATATCTTTATAAGTGTGACTAAGGACTTTGGCTAATACAGCCTTTGTAAGACTTAAATGGTAGCAATTTCATTACTGCCATTTGAAATGTGAAACTGAGTTATCTGTTGAGCTGTACCATATTTAAAGATCAATATTTTTCATTTTAACAGTCTCAGCAAAACCTTTATTCTTCATTTGGGTTATCTTAATACCCTCAAATGAATGTGTGTGAAAAAATATGGCAAAGAAATAAATCTCACAATTTGAATGAATTACTATTGTCAGTGGATGTTTAATATATTACTATAAAGTTTTAAACTTAGTCTTTTTGGCTGTAGTTGTCTTTTAAAAGAAACATTTCTCAATACTATAGAAAAGCTTTTTTTCTTTCCCGCTTCTGTTACTATCTTGGGTATATCCAAAAATGGTCACATGAATTTTGGTTAAAATTCTATGATTCATCTGTGGGCAGAAAATAAATGTGGAAAGCATCCACTGAGAAGGAGACAGTTACAATTCAGGGATACATTCAGGGAAAAATGTATCAAAGTACAAGGTTTTTAGCCTTTTTCTTATGGTTGTTGTTTACATGATCAGATGATCAGGCAGCATTTTAAACAGTCATGTGGATGAATTTTTCCAGAGGGTTCTTAACGGATATGAATTGGTTTACTACTTCAGAGAAACAGCTGATTTTTATTTTTTTTAATTAAAGATCAAAACTTTTATCTCATGAATTTTTGAGAGGGTTTAAGAAAGTGGTTTTCAATTTAAGGTATGTATGTAACAACAAAGAAGCAAAGCAAGGTATAGAATTAAAAAAAACTGGCTGTAAACATCTTTTTACACAAGTGCAATACCAGATGCAGCAAATCTGTTGCCTAACTCAACTGCTAAATAACTTAGAAGCAGTGATTCTTTCTCCAGCCTGAGATCTTAAACATCACGGGTGCTAACATGGATTGAAAGGTGTTATACCACTAATAACATGGCTGTGCAGAACCTGTAGAAAATAGAGAGGTTCAAGAACTGATTCTTGGCAACAGGTTATATTCAAAGATTGCATATTAAGTCTTTAGTATCCCTGTGGAATAGAGTACTGTGAGCTTTGTCGAGAGGAGCTTTTAGAGAGAGTTTGGAGACACAGGTCTGTAAAATATACTTCACTTTCAGAATGCTGAGCGAAATGTACTGCATCTTAAGATATGAGAAGTCTAGTTTAAAGCTGGTTGTTGCAGGAGAAGAGGGGTTAGGTGACCTGATCCTTCAATTACTATTAATAGTTACAAAATAAGAAGTTGGCAAGCTGGCTAACTACAGTAAGCAATACTATCTTACACACTGGTGAAATCAGGCCAAGGGTGATTTGTAAGCATAATACAACATGCGAGATGTCAATACCTGTACCAGTTGAAGTCCGGATCAGATCTGATATTTGAAGGGGTAGGTCACACTATGTTGTAATATGGCCTTGGTTTTACTTTAAAGCAATCAGGTTTGTGTGATGCAGAGTTAAAATAGCTTTGGGTTTTTTTAATAAAAGTAACTGAAGATAATATAGTTTGAACTTTATTTAAAAAGAAATTGCAGAAATTAAAGCAACTATGAAGCAGTTATTTATGCTTAATGTCTTATGTAATTTTCAGTCTTTAATTTATCTGAGTCATGAATGTGAATTGGTATGAAGGTCGTGTGGACTCAGTGTCAATTGCTGCTCTCAACAATTGTTTTCCACTCAGTGAAATTAATGGCTAACAGTAGCATAATGCTTTGCTTATTTTCATCTTTTCTGTGGTTAGTAACACAGTAGCACAGTAACTTAAGTCACAGCTCTTTATTAACAATAAACATGACTTCAAAATTATTACATTTTGTATGGTGAGTATATAGGCTGAGGTGTATGTCTTCACTGTCAAAGATAATGATAAAGACCAATTTAATACTGTCCTTAGTTTTAACTTTGTAAGTTAAATAATACATGCTAATTTTCTTTCCTTTATTATGTGAGGGGAAAATGGTAAACTAGTCTAATGCCTGTAATCAAATCTGTCTGAAAAGAACAATGGGATGTCATGCTTAGTCATGCTTCATGATTGAATTCTAATTTCTGTTCTACTATGAAGTTTAACTTGTGAAGGAAGTGATCTGTGAGGGATACGCAGAGGTAGAAATTATTTTAAAATTTGAAGATTCTTGCTGAACTGCTACAAGGTGGTAAATGTATTAATTTAATTAGATAGTTTATGGCACATACAACTGTAACTGTTCTGAATCAGTTTTCAGTAATAGTGTAATTTGAGCTTTGCTTCATCTGCTTTCTCCAAATTTTTTATTATTCACACTGTTTACACAGCCTAATGGACGGTCTTTCCTTGATGTATCTGAGGATGAAGTAATACAAACTGTCCGTAAAGAAAATATAAAGCAGCCTGTGGAAGCAGAAAAGAAGAATGAAAAGGTCAGTTATGAATATGAAATGACAATGTCAAAGTTTAGTGTATGTTATTTCAATACCTAGTAACTCTAGTAGTGATTTGAAATCCTGTTACTTATGTGAGTGAAGGGGCATATTTCTTACTATGAGGAGTACTAACCTAATTTGGTGCTGGGAAGAGCAGAAGTAGTATTTTCTTAACTACTGAGATTGTGCCTTGTCATGGAATGTTTGCATGAAGCAAACCCTACCCCCCCCTCCCCGCCCCCTGCTAAACACTGATAGCTCTGTTCACCGTGTGAAAATGTTAAGCCTCCAAAAATTAAATTTGTGTTTCATCTTTGCAGGCTTCTATGGAGATGCAATATAATGATAGTATTGTTAAGTGGCTTGTAAATGGTCTAACAATTGGGGGACTACTATTCAAAGGATTAAGACCACGTGCCTGTTTATTTCTTTTGTCAGATGTATCCATTAGTGATTAGAGTTCTTAATTTCTGATGACAGATATGGGCTTTGAAGTCTGGTGTGAGCTTTTTGTTATGCAGATTGAACAGCTACATTAAAAACATCTTTTTAAAGCGTGGTCTGTAGCTTTATCTAAAAGGTAACCATACTAAGTCCAATGTTATTTTTTGCACTGGGAGGACTAATACCTTCTATCTTTATCATAAATAACATCATTGTAGACAATGTGGATATATTTTATTTATGATAGGCCTTTGACAATAATTTTTGGCTTGGTTCTTTTGCTAACATTGTGCATGAAATTTTCCTTCTGTTATGGATTTCTGATTTATTTTCTTCACAAAATGCATTTGTTCTAAATATTCTGAGGAATATTGGAAAAATAAATGACTGTGCATGAAGTCAGAAACCAGTAGGTGATTACTGTAATTTTTTTAGCTCATTCAAGCTTTAATTAATTTACTTGTCTATCCTATAGTAACTTACTTTGCAGTAAGTATGTTGGCTAAAAGACTATCCTCTTAGTTGGCTACAGGGCAATATAGCTCATTATAGTTGGTTATATAGGGGATTGACAAATAGAAAGACTTTTCTGTGAAGCAGCTTTGTCTTAAAATTTCCTGCTGCACACTTCTTTCTCTTCTACATGTGTTGCGTATCAGATTGACTTTGTGGTGTTTTTTTAAATAATATAATAAAATTTTATCCTGAACGAATAACTCTGTTTTTTCTTCCCAACTTTCACTTCATTTCAAACGTGTTTCTAAATAGGTAAGGGTAATAGGTAATGCTAAACTCGAGCTTTACCTTAAAATTGCAAATTTAGTGATGTGAATTTTAAGTTGAAACTGCACTTATGGGAAGTCAGTACCACGATGTGGATGCTTGTTCAGATAATTATGTTTTTGTATTACTTTGGAGAACCCTGGGCAAAGCATGATTGCCTCAGGAGTTGATTGTTACCCTTTGGTTAAAAACGTCCCCAAGAATTTTCTCTAAACTACAGGTGATTTTGCAGGCATCTAATGACCTGGGTAAGCCTCTCGGGGCATCCCTTACATTTGTAACATTATAAACCTGCTAAGAAGATTGTAATGGGTCCTGTGTTTGTGTCTTTGTACAGCTTGGGATGGGTGGTATAAGTCAATGGGTGGGATTTAAGTAGTATGTGCATGTGTGTAGGTACATGAATATATATAGTTTATGATCTAAAGGGTATTTTTTTACGTGCTTGAATATATGCTTTCAATGAAAATCGCACTCCCTTTGTGTTTCTGTATTTCTTACCTGCTTCAGGGTTGTGAATTTCATGCTTGCTTTCTCAGGATAGTGATTTAAGTTGTATCCTTGTGTCTTGCTTTGCGGGAGGGGAAGCATAGGCTAATGTCTGGACTGTGGCTGTTCACAGGTTTATGATTCTCTTGAATAGTTTGAATAGTTTCTTCCCTCTTTTCCATTTTAGTGACTTGCACAGTACAGGGTTTCTTGGTTTTAGCGTGAGGGACTTTATCTAAGAAGTGACTCTGTGGATGAGATAGCAGGAGGCTAAAACTTCATTGCCCATTCTGTTTATAAACATGTAACTGCTTTGTCTTGACTACTGGAAATAAACAGACCATTAGGGATGAGGAAGAAAGGTTTCTTTTTTCTATTGTTCTTGCACGGCGGACAGTGCATCTTAAAGACTTAAAAAAATTTTGGCAGACTTTTGGAGTTCCTCATGTACTGTTTGGCTGGTAGCAGAGCCAACACTGGCAGCTTTCTATATTGCAGAAGGTGACACTTTGAATGAATAGGCTTCTGCAAAATGATGGGCTAGCTTGATCAGTCACCTTTAACAACTCTTGCTGTTTCAGTTGGTTTGTTACTGAGATAGCGACTGTTACAGCACTAAGTTTGGCAGACGGTGAGTAAACTGGATAACTAATTGTAGTTCTGGTTTCTCAGATCGGGTTCTAGTAACTCGGGTTAGGAAAGGAAATACATTTTCAATATTTGAATTCTTGATCTTTTTAAAAACAGTGTGTGTTAGTAACAAACTTTTTTTCAAAACTGTTAAACAATGATGTTTTCATGTTGCTGTCTCTGTAGGCGCTAGTTATTGAGGAAACTGGAGTTATAACTTGGAGGAGCAGTCATCTTAAACTGCTGCCTGGGAGACTTCTGAAGTTATTTCAGGAGTTCTCCTAGTGCCAGAGGACAGTTGGGTAGATACAGCTTTGTGAGTGGGAGATTCAAAGACCTCAACTTCCATTCTAAGTGTAGCTGAAAATGGGAGATGTAGATACAAACTTATTAATGTCTTCTCTGCTTCAGCTCCAAGAAGCAATTCGGAACTGGCTTTCATGCTGTTTCTCGCTTTCCTCCTTAATTCTTTCTTTAAAAGGTGCTTTGGCAAATAATTTGGCTTGTTTGTATTCTTAGAACCAATTCTTCTTGAGTTGCTTCTGAAACCGGCCCTTCTCTTTTGGAGACTTTTCAGAAGTTACGTAGCTGTTGCATGGCTAAAAGTAGATTAGTGAGCAAATAAGTGAGAATTCAGTTTGGGTGCATATGTATTGTGGGTCCCCTAGTGCAGTAAGCCATGAGTTAACTGTTCAAGTAAGCTCCCAAAGTGTTGTATTGGCGCAGTATTGCTTATATGCAGTGCAATTTTTATAATCTCTGGTGCTGCACTAACAATCTATACTGCTTTCAGTGTCTATATTGAAGCTACATGATAGTTTTTGGGCATGCTAACTCAAAGGCATATGAGCTGCATGCCATTGTGGGCCCATAGGATGTCTGCTGCAGCTGTGGGTGATAATTTAGCTGTTATCAATGCTGAATTCTAGAGAGATTGCTGTACTCTTCTTGGACATCTAAGACTAGAAAATCACATAGTTTGAACTCGGGTATAAAGCTGGCAATTACTAGTCTTACTCTGGCAGAAGCACGTATTCCAGAAAGACATCCAGCATTCTTAGAATATCCTTATTGGAATATTCCAGAGGCAGCGAATCAGTGAATAGTTCCCCTTGCAACGTTTGAGTGGATAACCGTCTGTCTTTAAAAAATCTCTTTTTCACTCAGGTTTGTCGGTAGTCCTTACACCTTTCTGCACTGGATTGCAAAGCTTTTCAGTACTATGTTTTCTTTCTAAGAAGGTAGTCAAATCAATTTACTGTCACTTTAGCTTATCAAAATATTAAACAGCAAGGCTCGCTTATGTACTCTCTCCCAATATCTTCGGTAGTTTTTAATCTTTTTTTTTTCCTCAGTATTACCTTTTTAACACTTTGTGTTGCTACCTGTTGCATCAAAACCACTCACAGAAGTAGTCATGACTGTTTCTTTTAATTTCTCTCTGCTTTTATAGCCAAGAAGCCATAACTGGTGAAACCTTGGAAGAAAAACCCTGTGTATCTGTTGTATGAACTCTAACCACAGTTCCTGTTTTGGAGTAATTTTACAAGCGGGAGTTCTCTTACCCCCTTTTTGTAAAGGCGTCACTGGCATTCTTTATTTCTCTGTGTGTAACTTTATACTTGCTTCTGCACAAAACAGATTTTGCCAGAGTGGGATCTGCCTGCCGGACAGTTCATGCTCCACTGTGACTGTGATGCCATCAGCACAGCTTCTTCCACCAGGCTTTGTGCTTTGTAGCATAAGTAATCATTCCCCCCACCTGCCATTTATGTACTGCAAAAGTCTTTCATGTTACTTCAGTAGTCTTAACTTCTGTTTAGGAATTAGTGTTGTTTAGTGTTCCTTTCAAGGGACTGTCCATCCAAAGGATTGTTCAGGAAAATCTGTGACAAGTGATCACTAAGTAATTATTAAGATAATGTTTTATTTTTATCCTAGTCAAAGAAAAAAAAGAAATCAAAGGGAGATGCTAAAACGGTTCAGGATACATCACGTCTAGATGGAAAGGAAGTTGATGAAGGTACTGAATGCAAACACAAAAAATGCGATTAGATAAGTTTTTGGCTTAAATGCTGTCTGATTTGCTTGTTTGTGCTTCATGAAGAAACAAACTCATTTTGTCATAACTCCACAGTCTTTTACTGTATCTAGAAATCTGATCTTTGAAACAACAGTATTTAGTAACTTCAACTGATTTTAAGTTAAACTTACAAAAACTGAGAAAAGTTGTATATAGTAGGGCTTTCATGTTGTTCATGTTTTGTTCTGTGAAGTAAAGTAGTATCGCATTGCATCCAGAAAAACTTACCTCTTGTACATATTTTCAAACTAATGTTGAAGTTGACTGCCACATCTGTGATTTCTAAACTAAACCTGTACTGAAACTCACTTTGATGTGAAGCAAGCTAAAACTCTTTCCTTTTTGCTCTCTGACTTATTTAGTGATGTTTTCATTTGGGGGATGTTTTAGGAGCCTGGGAAACTAAAATCAGTAACAGAGAAAAACGACAGCAGCGTAAGCGAGACAAGGTGCTGACCGATGGTGGCTCAGGAGAATCAAATATCCAAGGGGTGGAAAATGCGGTTACTGCGTCCATTGAACAACTGATGCCTACACCATTGCTTCCGGGTGGTCTCAGAAAAAATAAAGGTATGCTGGTCAATAGGTCTGTGAACATGATCCAGAAAGATAACTTTTTACTTGAATTGCTTAAATAGTGACTCTGTTTTGGATGTATGGTAGGTGTAACTCTTGAGGAAATTATTTTGAGGAAATTATTTCGAGCCATGTAAAAGTACTTCTCATGGTGCAAAACTCCTTTTTTGAGACATGCTTTTGGGGAAGCTCAGGAGAGAACATTCTGGAGTAAGCGGCTGAGACAGTGGCCTCCCCACCAGTGTTCTGTCAGGAGCTTCACAGCTGTATAGACATATGTCCACATTCCTTCGCTTGTGCTCTGCTGACGCAGCCCTTTATGTTTCTGGAAACTTCAGAGGCACCCTCAGCACTGCTGCAGGCAGCACCAGAACACGTCACTGTGGGAGGGTTATGCCCATGAGTTCTCCTTACACATCAGTCACTGCTTAACACGTAGGCGTTTTTTCCAACATTGATTTAGTAGTACCTATGCTAAAGCTGCTTATAATGGTGGGGCACATCTGGCTGAGATGTGGTGATCAATTACTATAGCTAAGGTTTCAATAAGGAAATGTAGGCTTTAGCTTCTATAGCTGCTACTGTTTAAGAAAAAGGTTGCATGGGCTGGTTTAAATTGTGTAGGCACAGGAATTCATATTTGGCTGCAACTATGAAATTGTTTAGGAAGCTAAAACAATCTGAAGACACAAACAGTTCAGCTTTCTGACATACTTTTAACCTACGGATACACTCGGTGCTTTAATTAGATGAAACTCCATGTTCTAGCAAAGTGGCAAAAAGACTAGGCCTAGCAGGTTTCTGGGACCCTGTAACAATATATTGAAGTTTGCCTGCCTTACCTAGTGTGTTTATTGACACTTGTTTGCATCTTGATTGACTGTGTGGTCTTTTCCTTGAGGACTAGATCAATTGTTCCTGTTTTCTTTTTTTTCTGTCCATTTACACACAGCTTCACGGAATGGTAATTCCAACTGTCTACATGCTCTGTGGCTAGCCTTAACTACTGTAATCTTTCTAGCCAGAGTCCTTTATGCAGCACATGTTCTTATGTATCACCTTGTATCAGACTAATCTAAAAAGAATTCAGTGGTATCTAGTGTTTTCATGTTAAGGTAGAAGTTAGACATGGCTATGTATTTCTGAAATACTTAGAACTGCACTTTGCTTGAAATTGCAGCCTCTGTTTTGACTGTTGCTCAGCATTCTTCGGGAAGCTGCTAGAGTTCTTTGAAATCTGTAACTACTTGGTTTGTAGGCCCCAAATCAGTTTTGAGTTCAGTCTGTCCACAAAATAAACACAAATTATAAAAAATGGAGCGTTTTAGTTTTATTCTTAAGTCTTCTGAAAACGTCGTAATCTACTGTATTGATGGCTTTTTTCTTAAAATATTAGTGATAGGTACTCTTTTTAGAAGATTTTTTACAGGTGTTGCGATTTGAAAAAACTTACTCTAGCTTTGTTTGCTTTTACTTCTTAATCAGGTGATGCACTTCTGAATGCGCAAGTTAGCAGCTCTAAGCCTGCAAAGGGGGAGTCATCGATTCCACAAGGTAAAAGGCTTTCATTATTAGGCATCCTAATTAACTAGAAAAGTGTTTTACAGAAGTGAAAACACAAATTGTCAGTGCAGGATTTTGTGCAGTTGCTGATCTGGAACTTTATTATGTAGCTGGCTTTTATGGGTATGCAAATGTTATACTTCTAAGTTGCAGTTACTGTTTTCAACCTATTAAGAAGTCTCATTATAGGTAGAAAAAGGATTCAGTATCTAGAATTTTCAGTCAGGTTACCCGTTATGCAAATTGTTACTTAAAGAACAATCTTATCTTATTCTCCAGCTCCACTTAAAAATTATTTATTCTAGCTTTTCAAACTTACTTACACTTTTGTGTTAATGAATTGAGTATTTGCTCAAAGAAAAGCTTTCTGTAGATAACTGCAAAGAGCTCGGATACCAGTCCTGATTATTGTAAAGTTTGCACTTGTTTCAAGTTGTATGCCTGAAATAGTTCTTTACATACTCCTTTGAGAGGCATACTTTAAATACATTTATATTTATTTACTTTCAAAATGAATGTATGTTTATAAATAAATATACATGATGTTATATATGTCATACACATAACTTAAAATGCTTGACTGTGATTAGTGAATCTTAGCAGTTTTCTTAGAAGACACATTGCTGTAGTAATACTTGAAGTGAATTAGTTTGACATAATGAAATCAAAGTGGTTTTTTCTTACTCATAGACAACATTAGTAGTGTTGCTTTAATGAAAAGCATTCAGTGCAATTAAGCAAGTCAACAAATGAGTTAGTAAAAGTACCCACATCCAGAAAGCGAGCCACTTTGTACTTTTTGAGAGCTTTACTTCACATGCAGACTTCCTGGACCGTAGCACAGAAGGAGGGAGCTTGAATCTTCAGCAATGCATTATGGAAGAACAGGAGGTAATAATCAGGCTTCAGTAAGGGAAATTCTGACTGGCCATGAGGAAAAAAGTGCTTAATAAGATTTCCCAGAGATGCTTTCAACTACCAGCCATTGCAACTTCCAGAACTTGAATAAAGTGGTATAATTTTGATGATAGCAGTGCTTTGAACAGAAGGTGGAGGAACTAGGTGGCTTTCAGAGATCCCTTCTAGTCTTAATTATTCTGTGAAATCTTACTGGTCATATAGAAGGTATATATCATACTACTCTCCCATCACAAATAAACACAGAATAATCAAGCTCCTGCTTCAGGACTTCAGCTGTCTTTTTTTAAGGTTGCTCAAGACTTTTTTTTCTGTCAGCTACACCTTGCGTTCTGTCTCTCTGCTACTTTTGTTGCCTTCCCCTAAGACATCATATTACTCTTAAAGGACATTGACGTGAACAATGTTAGTGCTGTGGAGTTGTGTAGAGAAAAGGCAGTGTTTTTAGGTAGAGCAATGGTGACCGTACAGATATCTGTGGTGGAAATTATTTGTCTAAGAAAATCTGGGCGTATCTCACCTAATCAATTCCTTGCCGATGAGGCTGCCTTGAATATGGCATGTTTGTGCTGCCTGAGCGATGAGTTCATTTAAGGAATATTTGGTCTGTAGGTTTTGTTGGCATGTGATACTGATTTGTGCATCAGGGTATGCAGATACTTCTTAATCGTTTGTAAATGAGAAATTTTTTGATGTTTACATAGCATATATAAAAAGAGGATTTGATATACAGAGCTGTTTGAGAAAGATTTGTGATATATAGGAGGCGGGCTGGGTGTACCAGGTAACTGCTGGCCTTTATATTTTATAGGGGCAGAAATTAAAACAATTTTAAAAGTTTTAAAATGAACTTTATGTCTCAGTGTTCTACTGCCTCCTCTCAAAGTATACATTAAACTTGTTATGACTAGTAATTCCTCAGCAGGGGAGACAGTTGCAGATAGACTTGTGGTCTTTTGTATGTAACATAAAATATATTGCTTATGAATTATTTTGAGAGTGTTATCATGACTTTTTTCCCTCTAACTTGGATGGACTCTATAGTCAACATGATAGCTGTGCTCTTTGCGGTGTTTTCTAATCCTTGGTCTCTTCAACTTCCTGTCTAGAAAACTGCTACATGCAGTTATGAAATAGAAATTATTGTCCATTTAGTGCATTGGACTTTCCACAAACAATCAACATACTCTGTGAGAGAAATTATCTGGCAGTGTTGGAAGCACCCCCACCCCCTCTTATTTTATTTTACTTTGTAATCTAGAGGAACTGGTTCACCAAGGTATCAGCTCTATAAAGAAAGGGATGCAGGAAGGAGAGTGCAGTTTGGTGCTGGTTTTTTCTCACTCTTCAAGTTAGTAGACAGATGGTGCATATCATCTGAACTGGAAAATCAGCTGAGACAGAGCAGCAGCTCTTCTGTATCACACTGGTGTACCAAAGCTGCTGTTCATTTGTACTTTTTTTATTGTTAAGTCTGTGTGCCTGTAAGTAATATTTTAATTCTTCATCCAGTTCTTGTTTTATAATATAATGCTTTCATTATGCTTGTATTAAGTTTCTCCAGGATTGAGTGAAAGCCATACAGTAAACGGAGGAAGCTGGAATGAGAAGTCTGTAAAAATCTCCTCACAGATTGGTGTAGGGGAGGAGAAATGGACATCTGTTCCCTCAACTGCAGCTGGGAAGAGGAAGACTGAGACATCAGCTTGGGGCCAGGACACTGGAGATGCTAATGGAAATGGAAAGGACTGGGGTGTAACCCTGGTGGGCAGGCCCTGGAAAGAGCGCTCTTTGTTCACTCCTATTGGTAAGCTATTCCGAAGAAAACTTGATTCACTTAAGCGTTTTTTACACAAGTACATTTTTTTTAGTAGTGCCTTAAATAGCTTTGTGTTTATATATTGAAAAACCCTTGGAGTGGTCTGGTGAAACGTGGACTAAGCAGTTTCTATTTACTCTTAAGTTCTGATGGCTTAACATCTAAGTCTCTGTTCACAGTTCAGCTGAGTTTTTAAAGTTTATGTGAAATAAAATCACTTTTGCGAAGGAATGAAATTTTTATATCACTTTCCTAAAATTCTTAAAATAATTACTAAGTCATTTTAAAGCGTAACTTCTTTTTTTGATGAATGTCTTAAAATACAGGTCATGAGTTTATTCTGTTGATCCAACATGATGAAATCAATTGTGTTTGGTTTTGGCAGATGTTTGTTTCAGCTCCAGGCATGAAGGTTGTTCAGCTCTTGTGACATTTACGATTATATTGCTTTTCTCACTAGAAATTGTTTTTAGTCTTCTCAACTACCATTTTTTGCCTCTGTCGCTTGTACCATCCATAATAATAATAGAGAAGAGAATTATTCGTTTCTCTCTGGGCCACAATCTTCAACTTAATAGTAGATGCTGTAAGATGACCCTTCCCACTGTCAGTTTGTGATCCTAGTCTCTTCTGGAAAGCTGTGTTCCTTTGTGGTCAGCAGTGTTGCTTTAGTCTAGACTTCTTTTGTTTGTCTCATGTATCTTGAAATGTGCTTCCTGAGGCTGGACTTGCTATACCATTGGAAGCTTTACTGTGGCCAAGTAGAGGCAAAGGGCTGTTTTCGTATTCCAGTTAGCTGTATTCTGCTGTATATTCTAATAAGGTAGTTCTCAGTGACTGTGACCAGTTTATTGTTGGGTTTTGTTGCCAAGAATACATCGTGTCTGACCAGGCTGACTTGCTTCTGGTAAAATGACTAGTTTTGTGGGTGAGGGGAGAGCAGCGGATGTCTCTTACGATGACTTTTGTAATACTTTCAACGTGGTCTCTCACAGTATTATTGTATCTGAGTTAAGATGAATAAAAAACTGGTCAGACTCAAAAGATGGGGGTTAGGGAGTCATACTCTTCCCAGAGGATGGTAACAAGGAGGGTATCACAGGGCTCTGTACTTAGAGCTGTCCTATTTATCATCTTTATAAATGACCTGGAGGAGGCAACAGAGTGTGATTCATATCAGATTCGCAGACTACACCAAACTTGAGCGGAGAGGGGAGAACCAGTTGATGCAGTTCAGATCAGGGGTGCCATTCAGAGGGACCTAAAGCAGCTGGAGGAATGGGCCAATAGGAACCTGAGGAATTTCAGCGAGGACAAATATGAAGTGCCGCACCTGGGTAGGAAGCACTCCTGGCTGGGAACTGACTGTCTGGAGAGCACTCTGTGGATAAGGGGTCCTGGTGGACACCAAGCTGGATGTGAGCCAGCAGCAAAGGACACCAACAGCATTCTGGGCTGTATTAACAGGAGTCAGTAGGTTGGGAATAGTGATTATCCACTTCTTGGACCACATCTGGAATACTCTGTCCAGTTTCAAGCGGTCACTCCCCAATTAAATAAATGTAGTTCTAAATAAAAGCTAATAGTACTTTTTATTTAGAATTACATTCTAACCAGATTTTTCTTTTGACACATTAGTGCCACTGATTATTTCTGCTTATTTTCTATCTTACACTTAACAGTCAAGTATATCTTAATTTTTAAGCAGTATCTTCTACTCGTCAGAAATTTTTCTGAACTCAATTCTGTTCTTCGACGTATATACAATTTGCTCCAAGATACGCTTCCTCTACAGAGTTAATAAATATCCTTTTTAATAACTTAGATGATTGCAATAATGAGAAGGAGAATAATAGTATGGGGCTTGAACCACAATTTACTGTTTCTTTGGGAGAATTGTATATATACAAAAGGCTGTAGAGGGAAGATGAAACAAATTCCAAGATTTCCAAAATCAAGCTGAGCATTCATACAGCCACATCTCTGTCATCACTGATTGTCTGATGTAACAAGCAAAATAATGCCCTCAAGTTATGTGAAATGTTAACATGGCTGGAACATCCACTATTTTTTTGGTCTTAATTAAATAGCTGACTTTTTCAACATTGCCAGCGGTGTGAAGTTGTGTGGCTTTTTTTGGTTTTTTTTTTTCTTCCTTCCCCACAGCTGCTTGGAATGTGGATGCAAGGATTAATACCTCTGAACAGAATTCTACTTCTTTCTCTTCATTTGGATTAACTCCTGGAGTTTCTGGTATGTATGCCCTTCCAAAGATTTTTCCACTCTCCTACTCCAGCAGGTGGAAATAGAATTTGCTAAGTGTTATTAAGATGCATCTTTCTCATTGTTCTTTCAAAATAGTGCTGATAACTGGAAACAGGTGGAAGACGCGTTTTACGAAAGCCTAGAAAATTTAGTTGTTATGCTGAAATTATGCAATGAAGTAACTGCTTTAAATTGATAATCCAAAGCTAGATCAGTAAGAACAAGGGAAAGGTGATACTTTGTATTTAGCTTTCCTGTTTGTGTGCGGAGTCTAAATACTGGGCATAAGAGATTGCTCAGCATTGCTATGTCTCAAGTTGAAGATAGGAAAATTGCTTTCTAGGAAGGTCTTGTTTACCCTCATCTTCTGGGTGATTTGTTATTTGATGGTTGGGTTTTTCCCCTTCAAGAAACTGAAGCAGTACTTTTAAGTATGTTCCATAAGCAGGATTTGAAGTCTTGAGTCTCTTCTCTGTATGACAGGTGGGAAAGCTGAGCTCTGGGGTTTTCTTGTTTTGAAGGGTGAAATTGCTATAGAGTGCAAACCTGGCTTCATAACAAATATTGTGTGTTAAACTACTGCCGTAAGTGTTACAGTGATTTATTATGCAATAAAGGGATCGTATGTAAGGTTTTCTGCTCTTGCTTGCTTACTCAGTTATCTAATGAGCTTGGCATGTCTATTTTGTTTTAGGAAGTAGTTGGCCAAGTACTTATGCACTTTGGCTATGTTTACTTGTATTGCAGTTTACAGTCTTTTTAACTATGGAACTCAGTGTCCTGCAGCTCGCAAGTGCTTCATTCTCTGTGCACATCTGAGCCAGGATAACAGAGAAGTTATAAATGCCAAAGTCTAATTTAGCAGACTTTCCAAAGAGCAGTTCACTTAATGAAAACTTACAGAAACCTTGTCTTAAAGAAAAAGAAGAAACAAAGTCTTAGTTTTACAGAGCATTTTAATAAAATAACATTTCCCAGGGAGCCACCTCAATTCAAGTTCATTCTCTAGGCTAAAACTTAAGAAACTTTAGTTAATGAAGTGGGACAACAGACTGATCTGAGATTCATCTGCGATACCACCATTCCAACTTTAATTGAGAGAAGTGTGAAGACAGTGTAGTATATTCATCATCTTTTCACTTTAGCCAACCATATTGTAATGCAAAGTGACCACATGAATAAGTATTTACTTCTTACTGGGTAGCAAAATATGAGAACATGTCAAGTTTCCTGTCATCTGAGGTATCTTTTGCAGAGGTGTTTATAAAGTAGACCCTGGTGGCTATGGTCCTATTTAAACTTTATTTCAAAAGTAAGTCTCATCAAAAAGTAATATATTAATTTCTTTAAGTCTCATAATTAAGGTAGATTTTTGCTGTTTTGGTTTTTTTAATAAAATGATTTGTTTGCTAATGCCTTACTTTTCCTAAAATAATCATGTTGGATATCTAACACTTTCTGTTATTATGACTGGTATTGACCTTACTGTTGTTTTTCATGCTGCGTTTATGTTTCTGAAACCTTTTACTTGAAATGAGAGTTAGATTCTTAGTAACGAATAATTTAATTGCTATGTCTGCAATGGGAATGATGAGGCTTCTTTCTATACTCTTTCCTTTTAAGCTTCTCTCTGTAAGAGTTCTTACTAATGCAGGGTAATAATTTTACTCCCCATAAAATTTCATTGTATTTTTCAGTTTGAGGAGACTACTGCAAGCTTTATAGGCAGCTGTTGTTCTCCTTTCTTCCCTCTTTTTTCCCCATTTCCTTTCCTGACTTAATTTAGTCTTCCTTCTTCAGTTCCCTTATTCTCTGAATATATCTCATTTTCAAGAGCCTTGTAGTTTTCCTGTCCTGTGCATTCCTTAGAATCAGACTTTTTTCCTTGAGCCTTTTGTCTTCCTTTTCTACTTTAATTGGAATTTCTTTACCCAAGAAAATTCAGGAAGCTTGTTAACTTACAAGTGCAATTTTATTCCTTTCAGGATCCAACAGTGAGTCAGTTTCTCAGGCTGGTACTTCTGATTTTCAGTGGGATTTAAGTCATGCTCAAGTTGATGACGAATGGTCTGGGTTAAGTATGTTCCTCTAAAATGTTCATTAACAAAATTTTGTTAATTGCCCTTACTTTCAAGTGTAGTTACTTATGTTAGCTACTTGTGTTAGCCAGTTGTGAGCATCTGAAGAAAAATCTGGAATATTTTGCTTCTCTAAAGCTAACTGACAATTCAAAGACAGCAGGAAGAAGTACTTTGAGGAACGGTAATAGAAAATGGCTAATTTTTAGGAAAAATACTTGGATATTGAAACTCAGTAATGAAAGAGAGCTCATGCGTTTTAAGGTGGTTCTGGCTTTTGCTAGAAAACCTTAGTAATCAATTAAAACAGTCTCACTGCAAATGATGAGAAAAATCTACTGCAAGACTGCAAAAGATTTATTTAGCAGATTGTATTTGAGTCACAGAGTTTGCTTTTACATGTTTGTACTTCACTGAAAACTTAATGTTACATAAGACTCTTCTAATTAGTCTATCTTACTTTCTCATTTAGCAAACAGTAGGAAGTTGTTATGTGTGTAGAAAGCATATGTAGGGTAGAAATCACTGAAATTACTTGGGAATTGCAGTAAAACTGGTGTTTGCTCACCCCTTTCCTTTCCCTGCCAATTTTATAATATTATTGTAGATCTTGCCACAGTCTCTCCTTAAACAGGGCTGTAGTATAATAAAGGTACAGCCATTCCTAAATATTTAGTAGTGAAACTGTACCTGTGAAGAAAAAACCTGCCTTGTAATTGATATTTTTATTCAGTCAGATCTAAAAATGTTCAAGAAAAACAGTTTAAGTGCCTCTCATGTTATTGACCTGAAAAACTGGTGAAGAAGTTGACCAGAAAAGCTGCCTTGCATGTTAACCCTCTCTCTAAGAACAGCTGCTTGTTTAATGACTGCAAAAGTGGAATGGGTTGATGCAGTCCTTGATTCCACCAGTTTTGGCACGACTACTCTGATACCGGATCTTTTTGAAACTTACCTTTTGTCTTTTATCTGGTTTAAGGATAAGGGAAGCACGTTTCAGTTAATCATTTGAAAGTAATCAGTTTCACATATTATCAAAAGCATAATTTATTCACATTTCTGAGCATAGAATGTTTATAGCTATAGCTTCTCTTAATACAGATATTTGGTCATAGATATCAACTGATTGAATTGGAAACTAACAGAAGTTGGGAAATAATGGAAGTTCAGGCCAGTGTGATACACAGGCCTCGTTAGTGCATTATCAAGGTCAAGACAAGGAAACTAACTGTACATACAAATACTACTAATTTTTATTATTAATAAAAAAGAATGGTTTTTTTCTTTAAGAGACCAGTGAGAGGCCAGTATATAAACTGTCAAGTGTTATATTGGGCAGTAATTGTTTTTTTCAAATCAGTAAATTTTAGTGCCCAAAGTAGGTGTAATTGAGGTAGTATTTTTATACAAAAGCAAAAGGTGGAAGAGTATTATAAGTTATCTTAAGGTCTGTTAGTATATTTTTGACTTCATAGTATTTGCCAGTAAATTTAATTGGGTCTGTTACTACTTTGCACTTTGACTTAATTTTCAAATGTTTAAATTGAATCCTGTGTAGTTTGCAGACCAAGTTTGCCTCTTCAATTTGGCATAGGTTGAGGGTGAGAAAAATTTATGTTAATGTAAATGTGAAATGAAAAATTATCTTTTACAAGGTGTTCTGTTTTAAAATCAGCTTGCTGTAACTTTCTGCTAAACAGACAATCTAAAGCTTAGCTCTTCCATTCAGATATTTTTAATTTTTGTACAACTGATCCTTTAAATCTGTCATTCCTGCGTGATAACACAAATATGTGCCATCATAAAAGAACGACAGCAAAATGGAGTAGGGACTTAGTCTTAGAAAATATAAGGTTATGTAAAAATGTCAGTGTTACAAGATGACTTCTGGCTCAGTAAAGTTTACACTTTCAGATATGTCACTTGTAAAGGATTCTTTACAATATTAGGTAAGATTGATCAGTGTTACAGTTCATCTTATTTTTTTTTCCCCACAAACTAGGAAGAAGGTTTAAGGTGGACAACAACTCTTAAAGTTGTCCTTCTTCACGTAGTCTAGAAAATGTATCACAATATGCTTTAATTGCATCTAGCTAGCTAGCTGCTGCTGTGACTAGTTTGTAATCCAATTGCTCTGTAAAATAACAGTCTTACTCATTACTTAAAAAGTCTTCCACCTATCATTAAAATCTTTACACTTTTTTCAGAAATACAGGAAAAGATTACTTATATCTTGATATCAAGAAGTGGGTTTATGCATAGATATTTTTTTGGTCATTTTTAAACTGCCAAGGAGTGCCTGTAAAGTAAGGAGACATTACTGAAAACCTTTCTAATCTTCACAGATGGACTTTCCTCAGCTGATCCCAGCTCTGATTGGAATGCACCAGCAGAAGAATGGGGGAACTGGGTAGATGAAGAAAAAGCTGCTTCTGTTCCTCAACCTGAAGAGATATCTGATGTTCAGAAGGTAAAAGGTGATATTTTCTCCTTAGCTCCAAGACTTTGCCCTTACCACTGCCATTTGTTAAAGTAACTTAAGGGTGGTGATAAAGGTAATCTCTCATCTCTTTTACACTGATAAGAGTAGCACAATTGTGTTTAATGTGTACACAGAGCAGGAAAATGCTGAATGTTATTACTGAAAAAACAGAAGCCACTTAGCTCCACGTCAAATCTTACTGTCTCACCATAATGTAAGGATTTACCTTATCATTGTAGACTAAGAGAGGATTTAGATCTGTTTTCATAAATACGTCTTAATGATATTTAATTCTCTGTATGAAAAACAACATTGCTGCATCACCAGGCCATGGTCATCTGTTGCCTTTTTCATTCCCATCTCCTCTATATACATTACCAGATAGAATGTAAAGAGTGTGGTCTTCCTAATACAAACTGAACAGATAAGATTGTGTTCGTTTATACTTCTATATGCAATTAAATTCCTTATAGCTGTTAATTTTTGTTTAGCTTATAGAAGGCATGTTTTATTGTCATCTTAAATGCTAAATACCTTCTGTTCCTGTATGAAGGCTTCAGATAATGAAAGAGAAAAAGCAGAGCCAGTTCTTCAGAGTTCTACAAGTGGCAAATCCAAGAAAAAGAAGAAGAAAAAGAAGAAGCAGGGTGAAGAAGCTAACTCTCCTGCACAGGTAAATAGGACAAAATCTGGATACTTTGAAAGGCAATTTTGAAGAATTCACAAAATCACCTTATTTTTGTATATTGGTGTCTTAAGCAAAAATTATATTGGGGAAGTTCATTTCCTTATTGTATTAGATTGTCTACTGTTGGTTCTTTAGAGTTAGAGTAATCCTTCTCTTACTAGTATTTCCTTTAATTTTAATTATTCCATGTTTGACTTGTGAATACAACATAGTTTTACTCAATTTATGGAAAGCAAATCTATGAAATACATGGAAAGTATTTATCCTGAATTTTTTATTTGCTATCAAATCAGGATTCTATACTGTAGCGGTGCTTCCAGGAGGAAGCATGGGAAGTTGTCTCCTCCTGTCCTTTGAAAGACAGCTGCCTTGGCGGACATAGCGAGCTAGAAGAGCAGGAGAAATTGAAGTTTTCTCTTAGGCTGTCAAAAGTACAATTCTGTGATAATATAGTGGTTTTCTGAAGTACTGTTGTAGTTTGATTTATATGGAAGGAGAAGTATCAACGCCTCAAACTCAGTAGGTGGGTCTACTCTGAGTCAGATTTGAACGAGATAGTATTTGCAAACAGGATAGTTGGAGTTTTCTGTGTTACTTAAATAGCTTTTGAAGAATTACATGGGAACAGATTTGTTGTAAAAATAGCAAAAGCAGATTGCACTTCACTTGGCAATTGAATCATGTTTGAATAGATGAAAACAAATACTTTCCTAATAGGAAAAAGCTTTTAATAGCTCGTGCTCAGAATATGTCCTGCTTCTGCTTGTAGTGACAGCCATTCATAATTTACATTCTTTAGAAATGTTAAATGCTTGGCTGAGTCTGACTAGGTGAATTGGAGAGAAGGAGAAAGCATTACTTCAGTCATTCCTGCTTGGGATTTGCTTTTTATGATTGTCATCAGAGATTTTATTGAAACAATTTTAAAAGATTAAATTTCTATTACCTAGAATTCTCTTAAAGTTGTCTGTGTTGAGGTGGATGCTTGTGTCAGTTTGCAGTGTTTCTTTTGAGGCAAATTCAAACTGAGGGTATTAGGACTGCAGCTTTTTGGTAATTGAAATCAGCCATTTTCTGGTATCTGCAATGACTAAGTGTAAGTCAAGATTAATAGGTTATGGTTAACAGGTGTTTGCAGATGTCTTGTGTGGATCTTCTGGTCAGGGAGTGCTTTCTGAAATTTATCCCCTGTTGCTTATAAGCTGCCTCTTACGTTGTGTATGGCAAATGGAATCTACGGTCCATATTAATTTAATTAGATTCATTTATTATATCCATTGGTCTCCAACCAATGGGTAAAGATTTTGTTACTTTTTCTTTCAGTCCATCGGTTAATGAGATCAACACTTTAAAATGAGAATTTCTCTGTATTAAACTTTTTTATGGAAAACTGGGGGATGTTGCTTGATAGGAGCAGACAGAACTGCTAATACATCACGTTATCCTTTTTATAGCAGTTTAGTGATTTAACTTGCCAGTCCTAACTCAAACTCACTTAAAATGTGTATATTATCCTGTAAAAATTGAAAAATGTTCATGTAAACAGCATCATCTTTTTCCATCGATTATACTTGAAGTGTTCACACTCATATTTGTTGACATCAGTGCTTGTCAAGGCAGTGGAAGCTACCTTCGTAGCTAGATATAAGGCAATATATATTCTTTCCTGTCAAGAATCAACATACTTTAGACTGTGACTGTGTTTTCACAAGGTTCCGGGGGAAGTAAATGAAGGAACAATGTTTCGTGACATATTTCCAGCTTAAAACCAGAGACCTGTGTTCTGTTTATCGTTCACCACCACGGGATTCTTCTGGTGCTGTAAACAAATGTAATTACTCTAATTCCTTATATAAAATGAAAACTTTCCACCACTAGAGTGTTCAAGGAGTGAAGGTTGAGACTCTTGGATACTTTGGATATATTTTCAGTTTCTGTACTGAGAGGTTTGTTTTGCAGGCATCATGGCAGACTAAATTGGATTACAAAAGTATTACTAAAGCTTAATTACATGATAGAAAACGGTACAGATTAATATGCAGAGCTTGCATTTAAAATCATTTTACTTGTAACAAAGCACAGAATTCAGAGCAGTAAAGTCTCATCATGATACTTTTGTAAGGTTTTTGGAGTAACTTCAGTTTAATTTCACATCCTTATGATTTCACAGGACTGAAGTTGCAGTTCATTCAGAGAGCGGGATTTTTGTTAGTAAATTGCATGAATAGTACTGCTTTCTAGGCTTTGTTTGGTTCTATGGGTATTTTTGTGTTACATTGTTCTATAAATTTTTTATGTTAGCATAGGCTAATAATTAGCTCACTACTTCAATTTTTTGGGGTAGATTTTCTTAGTTATAGAAGCTGATTATGGCAACAAAACTGACGTACGGGAAAGAAGAGTCAGAACTTTACTGCAAACACAGGCGCTTTTTTTTTTCCCCCACCCCTCTCCTTTTTAGGACACTGAAGAACTGGATAGAGAAGCTGGAGAGGAGTTTCATGAGGATACCTCAAAAGTTCAACCACAGCAGGAAATAGCTTTTTCTCTGAAGACCATAAGTACTAGTGAACCAGCTAAGGTAGGGATACAAAGTTTGGTTTATGTTACAGTTTCTGATTTGGAAGTGCTCAAAGTCCATTGAAACATTGATTTGTGTAGGTAAGGTTACAGTAAGAATACTGCTTCAGGCTATATGTTTATGAATCTAAAGGTAATGGAGAGGTTTGACTTTTCAATATAGGTCAGTTAAGAGTTTTAAAAAGGATGTCTACTCTGAAAAGCAATATCTTATGAATCAGTAGTCATTTTCATGACTGTCAGGTTATTTTCTTGTTTGAATACTAAAGCAATAGTCTAAAACTTTGAAATCTGGAAACCTGAGAACTTGTAGGTCTGATGGCACAACTGATACTGTACTTTACTGTATCATTGTGACAGAATGAAGTGTTACTAACTTACTATACTTTGACTTAAATACAGTCCAAATTTGAATTTTAAATGGCTGTGCTGAGCTTAATGTCTGAATGAGAAAAGTTATTTGAACCAATTCACAAACCGACTGTTTCAGCTCACAGTTGAAACAAATACGCTAGAGAATACAAATTCTCTTTAATCTTTCCCCAACTAGCAGCTTTTTTTAGATACTGTTATCCTACAAGCATGGTGTTGTAGGAAGAAGTAATATATTTAATATTTCTTGTGGGGGTTTTTTTTGTGTTCCATAGAGGGAACAATACCAGTGAGACAGCAGTTTGGTACTGAAGAATATCTGTCCGAATATTGGGTTTTACTTCTTAATTGTTAAGCATTTGTTTTATGAAGACAACAAGGTCTTAAGATTCAAATGAAAGTATTAGAATGGAATCTTTCATAAGAGGCTGCAGGTCACCAGAGAAAAAGTACAGAAAATGTTGAAAAAAACATTCAGACATACTTTTAGCTTATTGTAAATATCCTGCATCGAAGGAGAGCTTTTACTATAATTTTTTAGTTTAGGTTCATTTCATCTTTTATTCAAGGTTAGCAACAGCTACCTATTCTAGCTGACTAGTGCAAAATTGTTTTTTGTGGGTTTTTTTGAAGTTGAATCTGAAAAAAGAGACATCTGCCTATGTGTCCAAGTGGCTTTGTTTCTGGCAGTGTGCCTCTCTCAAAAAACCTAAAAGCAAATACATAGTTTTGTGTTTGTGTTTCATAGTTAGTTGAAAACTCATGCTCGGATTGTGACATCAAGGTGGCTTTCTTGACATGTAGAAAGAGGTGTACTGGTGCATTCCAAAAGGCTAGCTTTTGCTGTTTAGAAATCTAAATTGATTTGAGAAATACTCTTCAGCTAAATGTAATAATTGTTTTGATCTGCAGTTAGCTGTTTTGGTTTTCTCTCACAAGGTGTTGACACTGCCAAAATATCAGCCCACTTTCAGTAGATGTTGATCAATTGTTCAGTGTTTAAAACATACCAAGCTTCCTAGGTGATTTGATGGCATCAGCTCTGATGTAGACCTACACTGCGCAGTACTTTTTTGGGGCTTGAGTGCTCCTGTTACTCTTGAGTCATAAATTCAATCTGCTCATATATGTGTCTGTGTAGCTGTGTTAGTGACCATTTTATGAAACAAGACAGTCTGTATTAAACTCTGTGTGGGGGCAAAGGACAAAAAAACCCTATTACTAACAACATTCCCTGGAAGTTAGTTGGACCTGAGAAAAAGGACAACTTGTGCATTGTTGTATCTGACAGTGCAGATGGTCTGTCAGTCTTTATCGAGTCTCCTTGCCATCAGATTTGGGTTTATTGTAATTTCACACATGCAAAGATGCCTTCTGATGTTGTTTGACTTGGCTGTTCCGAAAAGCTTTGGAAACAGTCTGTGACTGATGTGTGAAATGGGTGATTTCAGTTTCCAAGGTAGGTAATCTAGTCTTAAGCAAATGCACAAAAACATGAGAACCAATTATGAGGAGAAATAAACTGATACTACAGTACAAATAAGTTATTATCTAGAATATCTTCATAAAGACCAGAAATAGCTGAATGTTGAACACTTCACATTTTTACCTAGTGATGATGTTTTTCCCGTATTATACATTGGGCTGTGTGGAAACGTTTTGGCATTTTATCAGCAGGCACAGGCTTTAAATGAAGAGAGATCTTTGGAAATCCTTAAGTTGTAACAGTTTCATAAATCACTACTTCATTAATAACTTGTAGCATTATGTATGTAACTACTTATATTACCAAATAGGCTTTATTCATTGTTTCAGGTTTCCTTTCTGAACTCATTTGTTAACACAGAATATCCTAGCAAAAAGTAGTACCCAGTTCTTAATATTTGGTATCGCTATCCACTTCCCCTTATCCAAAATTCAGACAGAAATATTTGGAAAAATGTCCAGATGGCTGTATGTATCTGTATTATTACTGGTACAGTAATCCTGCATGCTTTAATATGCGAGCTGTAACAAGTTTGTTAGTCAACCTCAGACAGCTGTATGCCATATAAATCTTAATTGAGTTGCTTTACCTGCAGGTGGAGAGTGACTCTGTCCTAACAAAACTATGATACCAGTCACCTGCGTCAATTCCCTTGCATAACTAGGAGCTTTAAGTCCTCCTCCTCTTTTAGAGGCCACATCCATTTTCGCAGAGTTTATGTAACTGATGATTGATAACCATTAGACAACATTAGAATTGGCTAAGCTTGGAAATCCTGTAGGGTGGGAGTTCATTTTATCGGCATGGTTGGCATTTAAAAAACCCCCCAACTTCAAGATTACTGTATTTTCAGTAGATTAAGAGGAAATATTGCAATTATAGTTACTAAAAAAGTTGTTTCAGTTGATGTGTAAGGGCACAGCAAACTCCTCTTTTCATAAAACATTAGAGAATTGCTACCCTCTACATTCATATGTTGGGTTTTTTTAATTAAAGCTGTTTAACTTCTTACTCAGTATGGTATGATTAAAAAAGAAAAGTACAGAAGTGTCTCCTTTTGCTCTTTTGTATGTTCCGACTAAATTTTTGAGATGTTTACATTACGGTGACACTGTGTATATCCACATCAAGGGCTGTATGTAAACTTCACTGTTTTGTTGTGGTTCTTCCAGGTCCTGGCTGTGGTGGCACAACTACAGCTGTGACTTCTCTAATAACATCCTAAAGTTTGGCGTTTATTGCCTGACTGAGCACTGTTTTTTAATGCACTCTTATTTGAAGCCTTTTGTCAATAGGCCACCTGCTGTGGAATCATGGGGTTTTTTATGTCCTGACTTTCCTATTGGAATGTCAAAATGTCTTTTGCATTTTTACTTCTGTTTTACTGTACTTGACTTACAGTAAGTGCTACACAGTAAGCTACAGTTACATCTTGTCTCTGTAGTGGGAACCTTCAAAACAGACCAGATAACTGGAAAATAAAAGGAGTATCTTTTACTTGGCAGTTCTTCCTATGGTAGTTTCCACTGAAATACTTTTTGACTGCTCTCACAAATATCTGTTGTGCTAATACAAGCATACAGAGTATATTGAGCAGTCGATAAGAATGACTGCAAATGCTTTCTAAATACTATAAAACTTTTGATTGATTTTGGGTTTTGAGTTGCATATTTACTCCTATACAGCTTGCCTTGCAACCAAATGCATACGTGTCACCCTCTTGCATCTCTTCTGAATATATATTCTGGGATCTTTTTAGGATCTTAGTGATTTTTAGATTGTTCTCCCTTTCTTTGCCCGTCATGTGTTTTAAGAATTCGTGTGGTTTCTTTGCTTGTCTGCAGCAAAGAGTTTTGGCACTAGATGGCAGTCATAGTCTTGCAGCCTTGATTTAAAATTTTGAAGGATTTTAATATTGGCTTCATTTTTCAGTGCCATCTTTCCAGCAGCTGCTAAGTATGCTGCCAAAATAACATGATATAAGAATGTTTTAGTGTTGTTTGACTTAATAAAATTTTGGAAATTTTTTCTGTTTTTCAAATAGCCTGAGGAGGCTCCTTCGCTTGCTGTTTCTACTGAGCCATCTGTAATTGTATCAGAGAGCGATTCTGACAAGATCGCTTCCCAAGTGCCACAGATGCTGCAAGAGACAGATGTTTCTAGCCCCAATATTAAGCAAAATAGTGTGCCTCCTCCACAGAGTAAGTATCTCTTAGTACAATTCATTTGTTTAAATTCATTTTTTTTTCCCATGAAGCATATATAGTCAGAATGCTTTGCCGTGAGGTTTGGGTTTAGAGTGCCATATCAGGTACTTATGTATTTCATTTATATATCTTGCCATATTTTAGCTTTCATTGAAGTACTTTGACAAATGTGCTTTCACTGTCAGGAAAAACTGGCATTGTATGCTTGAATGACGGAAAATGTCTGTTGGCCTTGTCCAGTCCTTAACAGACGTTTGGATGTACTCCTCACCGTCAGGACTGGAGCTCCATGCTGTGACTGAGTAGTTGTGCCAACACTGTTTCAAAGGTCTGCTTGCAAGCCTTCAGTGGAACAGATGGGTACTAACGTAGCAGTTAACAGGATGTTTAGCTACCAGAAATTTGGAAAAAAATATAAGCAATTCAGTTTTCAACCTACCGGCGTTTTTTTGACTTCTCAACTTAGCTGATTAACATCTTTTTCCATATGGTTCCATGAAATGTAGTAATCATGCAGGAAAACAGTTGCTAATCTGGGAGTAGAAGGGTATTGTGTGATGCACTTACTTTTGTTGTAGCCTAACAGCGCATACAGCAGGCTGAACTACTGCAGGTATACTGCTTTTTAAAAATATGCTGCGCCCAGAGATGTCAAATTTGCCCCCTGTCGTACTGAGCAAAAGTGCTTATACTGAAGTACTCGCCCAGTAACACAGAAAGATTAGAAGGGAAGTCAGGATGTGAAAGGCATTACTTTAAAAAAAATAAGTTGTTTGAATTAGACTTTTTAATTAAATTACTAAATAGTAACGTTTCATAAGAAGTTTCTGGCTAAGTGTTGAAGTACTAAACCAGTTTTTAATGACTACACAAGAAACTAGATGATTTCACAGTATTACACTGCACTAATTGGCTTCTTGGTTTTGAATATATTAAGCAACAGGATCTTTCAAGTCAAGGTGTCAACTTGCAACTTTGGGTTCTGGTTTTAAAATATGAAGGCTTTTGTGCCTGATTCATACCTCAGCAACTGAAAGAATATTTCTTATGTTCAGTATATAATGTACTTTACCTGATCTACCACTTTTGGCAGCCAGCATATTTTAAGGCAGTCTGTTCTAACAAAAACATAGTGCTTCTTTATTTGATTATGGGTTCCGTGTAACCACATCTTTATGTAGTTCATTATTTTTAAAAATACTCTTCTGACATGTCACTTAATCAGATTACACCATTTTTAATCACCAAATATATGTGAACCATTAATGTCAATTGTGTACATGTACATTATTTCCAATTGGCCAAAAAATAATGAGCCTACTGTAAATAATTCATTTACAAAAGGAATTACCTTTGTTGTGTATAACTCTCTGTGGTTTAAAAAAGTAGGTTGAAATTAGCAAATGATGGTTTAGATATACTTCAAATTAGACTATTTGGGAGAAGCAAGTACATAGAACTCTCCTCCAAAAATCATGCTACTTGATTATTCTGAATTACTTCATAATAACATGGGATGCAATATCCAAGATCTTAAAAGTCAATTCCATGTAAACTTTCTCAGTCCTAACACTGTAGTTAATGTGGTTTTTTTCAGCAAAGTCTGAAGAAAGCTGGGAATCCCCCAAACAAGTTAAAAAGAAGAAAAAAGCAAGAAGAGAAACGTGAACTTCCCGAGATGGACATGTGTTGCTGAATACTGTCATGAAGATTATGCTGTTTATGCAATAATTTGTGAACATGTACAGAATTTTATATAAATTGCAAACAATTTTTAAAAACAGAACTGCTGTGAACACAAAGGAATCAAAGGAAAGTAACTATGATCTAGCAAACAGAACATGCTACATTTGAAAGACATTCTGAAGCATCTGTTTTTCCAACTTTTGGAGAGAGATCTTAATTAAAAAACTGGTTTTACAACACAGTGCCCTGTTTACAACAGATTATACTCTCATCTACAGCTGCGGATAAAAGATTGGTTTCAAGGAAGGGTTTTCTGTAAAAACAATTGTCTGTACAGTAGTGGGTGTTTCTGGCCTCTCTTACGAGTGATGCATTAGAAGCACAGAATGTCAACCATTTGAATTTGTTTCATGCCTAAATCAAAGTGCTTTGATTAAATACATAATCTGCCATATCTTTACAGTCAGTTGGTTAGCAAGCCTGCTAGCTATTACAGGAATCACAAGTGCAAATCATTAACCGTTTGTACAGTCAGACCTTCATGGTTTACTATATGAAGTTAACACAGTAAAACTGCTTTGGGTTAAAAGTTTGAGAATGTGATTTGAAACTTGAGTATGGTTCATGAAGTTATTTTTGATAATGTCTATTTACCTTACTTGAATTGTTGAAGATAACAGTATATTTTTAAGAATGCAGTAATGTGCATAAACTCGGTTTTCTCCTTCGTTCCCTACAGTTCTTGATTGACTCAAACTCCCATCTAAAACTGTATCCTTTTAAAACTTTTAAACTTACGGAATGAATTGAAATCAAATGTTCCCTTCCCTTAATACTTTTTAACTTACCGTACCCAATTCTGTTCTGCTGTACCCAGTTCTGTTCTGTTCTCTATTACTGAAACTCTGAAGAAAGCAAAGCAATTTTTTTTTCACTCACAAATTATTTGGGATTTCAAAGATCTGTTGGAGAACTGGAGTGTCTTCAGACAGCTTTAATTGACATTGTCAAGACCAGTTATCAGGAACACATTTTTTTACTGCCTTAACCTGTAGTATGTAGAATGTGTCTAGACTTCTGAACAGGAGTTAGTGTTTTTATATAAAAAAAATAAAAATTCATGCAAGTATAGCAGTTGTAAAATAAAGACCATTTCCCGCTTGAAACTGTTAATTAAAATGGTGTTTAAGATGTGTTGTCATTTTCAGGCACTGTGTTATTACATGGTATCAAACTGGCAGATGTGTTCGTGTCTCTAAGGTGCATGCTTAGCCATGTACACTGTAAATAGCCTTTGCGAAAATTTGTTTGATAAGGATGGTAATTAACATCACCTGGTGAATTAGGTTAAAGAAGAGCTGAGATTTTTTTTTTAAAACGATTGACTTCTGGTTTTGTGGCACAAACAGAATTGTTAACAGCTGTAACACGTGGTACTGATCAATAACTGTGTACTGTCCTACTGTACTTGACTGCAGTTCAACAGTATTGCAAGGCAACAATAGTTAGTGCAGGAAGCTGGTTTTAACTGTACTGAAATGCACCTTGCTGATGGAGAGCTTTCCTAATAAATGGATATTAACTAACTTGCACAGGTATTAACCCCTGTGTACCAGGAACATGTGACACTCTAAATTGATTTGTTAAAATAAATTGAGCATATTGACAGTATTGATTTATTTACCGGGAGGGAGTGATGCCTGAGACTGATACCTGTCAAGATTCGTGTAAAACAAGTTTAGAACTGAAGTACAGCTTTTCAAGGAGTATCTTAAGGCAAACGCAAAAATAGGGTATTACAAAATCGTGCAGAGTCCTTTGCATGTAAATAAAATTATAATTTTACTTGTCCTCTTCATAGTAAAGGTGAATACCCTTTGAATTCAGGTTTGTAACATATGTCCAAAATGTCTGTTTCCAATCTGTATGTTGTGCTACGAGCCTCTTGTAGAAAATACAAAGATTTTATGTAATGAGAGACACTGCTTCCAGAGGCTTTCACTGCATAAATTCTTTTATTTCCTCTTGAAGATAAAATCTGTATTTCTGGGTTAGTGAGCTCTTGCTCTTGAATAGCTTGTCATTCTGGAAAAAAAGAAACAACTAGCTAATGACATAGGAACCCTGCTTAATTAACAGCTACTGCTAAGCAGGATCATATAAATACATAGCCTTCCTTTCAAAATGTTGTTACCTATTTAGCAGCACCTCTTACTGTTTTCTTAATGTGCAGTTTCAACGTCTTAGCGAAACTTGCTTTATTTGACATTCATTAAAGAGGTAGTAACTGTATAGCATATTGTCTATAAATAGAAACTTGGTTATCTATGTACTGTCATGTTTCTATGACTCATGCAGTGGTTAGTCTTAATGATACGCTGTATCCAGACTTTGGTACTTGGATAGAAAGAGAAAACACCATTTAAAGAAACGTAATCATTTTTTCTTTTTTTCTTTTTTCTTTTCTTTTTTTTTTGTTGTTGGATGCATGGAATGGTTTCATAAATCAAATATGTTGGGTTTTTCTAAATACTCTGGAATTATTTGTATGCGTAATTTAAACTTGTTGTGATGATGTGTAATTGGATAGTCATGGCATATTTTTATTTCTTTTGTGGGGAGGGAAAGGTGTACAGAATTCATATGTACTTGTTACGAAGGTAACAACTGTGCATTGGTTTGGAGGGGGGTGAAAGCTGTATTTCTGATGCCCTTTTAGAAGTCTAAAGAAAAAAGTGCGTGAGAAAAGCACTACTACTTTAATATTTACTAAGAAAGAATGTACATATTAAAAACATTTCAAACTTTATAGAAATACTTCTAGTACTGTTGTGTTGTAACTGAATTGTATCTCATTGGAAACTGCCTTATTAATAGTTCCTAGCCATGGGATTGTCCTGTGAATAGGGCTTTTGAAGAGTGCAGACATCAGAATACATGGCTTAAGCAGACTTTCGCCTATTACTAATCATAGTTGGTTTGCCTTTAAATGACTCGAGTTGGTTGCCAGTCAAGATTTCACTTGTCAAAAAAAAAAAAAAAAAAGCAAGTGTCTTGCAGCCACTTGTACCTGTGCGTCGCATTCTAGTGACTGCTGAGCGCCGGTGAAGGAGACTTTCAGTTTTCTAGGCCAGTACTGAAAGATTTCTTCATCTGCTGTAAAGGGAAGAAAAAACTAAAACAAACAAACCCCCCCCCCCCCCCCCCAAAAAAAAAAATTGAGTTCCTTCTTAAAAGATACTACTTAAAATTATTTTACTGTTAAAATTCCAAGTGAATCTCTTAAGAACTGAGAGCATCAATTGAGTCAATACCAGGAAGGGCTGTGTGGCCAATGGTTCTTAACGTAAAAGTAGTGTGGTGTCACCACAGGTTTTATTCCCTGCTGGACTAACAGAACTGCTCTTAGTTGGGATGGATGTTGGGAACGAAGTGGGAGAACTTGAATTTTGTCAGATGGGCGAGGGGGAGGGAAAATCGTTTCCTGTGCTCAATAGTGTGTTGCTGTTAATGGTTCACAGGCTGTTCCTATTGAAACTTGGTTGAATTGCTAAAATTGTCTAGTCTCCATATCGGGTTCCTTCAGTTTGTGAAACTATTGAACTTCTGTTCTTTTAAATACCTGGTTAGTTGTACCAAGCTGAAGGTTTCTGGTTCACTGAAAATCAGATTCTTTACTGAAACTGATGTCTTTAATTTTGGTGTATTCTAGAAAGGAAAAATGCATTTTAAACTCTTAACATGAAACTTCTGGTTTCAGGGTTTTGTACAATGCTCTTAATAAAGCACGCTTAGGAACATCTGCAGCTCAAAGCAAGTACATTTTCTATCCTAACTGGAGCATCAAGTAACCTCTTAACTTGGCTTGGCATTTTTAATTCAGTCCATGGCAGAGGGTGCGTCAGGGACCACTCGGAACCAGATCATCACAATGAACTCGTAAAACTGACTAGTTCAAGACGGTTCCGTTTTCTCAGGGGCAGCAGGTCTTTAGGAATGTTTCTACTTAGCTGTTCAATAGGCTGTGATTCGGAGACAGGCAATTCCTTATTTCCAGTAGCTCATGAAGTATAAGCTAAATGCTCAGAGAGATTTGTTTTCAGAGGCTGCTCTGACGAAGGCTGCCACAGCTTGTTTTTCGTGACTGTGCTATTTCCTTAACCATCCTCATGGATGTAGCTGACGAAGGAAAGCTGTGCCTTGAGCTACATCTGCTAGTAAAGCTCTGGATGGGAGACAACAGCCCTGTGCTGTGCTACTGTAACTTGGGCTCACTCGCTCTTGGACAGCCAGGATCTGATGTGTCTTTTGAAGAGGCGCGCTGGACTGCGGACAAGCATTAGCCAGTTTGCTGAAAGAGCAGGAGCTCTATCAACTGGTGGTCCCTCTGCTGTTGAGGGGCCCAGTGGCTGGGTGTGTATCCAAGGGGATGCAGAAGCTTTGCTTCTGCTCCCGGAAATCTCCGAAGGCATTATGGAAGATGGGTAACCTTGCCTTTTCACCTGTATGCATAGGCAGCTATGGTGTGTAGAAAATACCTGCAGCCACCTCTGAAATCACTACAGAATGAGCGAGTTTTCTCAGGAAGTTGCCAGCATTGGAAGTTCAGATCTGACCCAAATCCAGTCCTTCCGTGAGCAGAGTGCAATTGTACGTGAGCTCAATTTGATGCCCGCTTCTGCTTTATAATCCCTGGTTACTAAAAATAAGGCAACATCTTTCTGAAGCGGAGAGAGAGGCAATCCTCAAGCTGTCGTTATAATTTATGAAGACCTACAGGCTGGATTATAGACTGGCTGTAAGAGTTAAATCATCCTGATATAAAGTTAGCTTATTTATAGCTCAAATTAATTAGTTTTTCACTTTTAGTTAGTTTGCTAACGAACAGCTGTGGTGAACTTCCTGTTTGTATATACTGTGTTTAGATTATTTCCTGAAATTTTTCTTCATCGCCTTGAAAATCAAAAGAATTGCCTTACCGAAGGCTGAGAGGAGCTCAGGCTGTTTAGTTTGTTCTCCCTTTATTTGAGCCCCTTCACTTTTTTTTTTTTCCTTCCCGTTTGGTCTGTGCGCACAAACCTCTGAAAAGCTCCCAAATGTGGTTGTACCAATGGCAACCGCTATTGCTTTGTGCTGCTTGAAACAGGTGGTACTCCATGTATCTATAATAATCCATGTCTTGGGACCTGAGGTATTCCAGGGATCAGATCCCAGCATATCCAAGGATATGCTGGAACTCTTGTCTTCTTCATTATCAGTTCATCTTCTAGTTCCTCATCTTGCTCATTCTAAACTGCAAGGCAAGCTGTGATGACTGGCAAGGTAATCTCTTCCTGACTAAGCTTGAAGTAGCCTAACATCAAAATGTAATTGGCAACACTATTTTTGCAACCATGTTTTCCTTAAATCTTCCCCTTATCCAATCCCAGGAGGAGAGGGGAAAAAAAAAGAGCAGCCATATTTAAGCTGGCTGGTTTTGCTTCCGTATTGTATGAATGCATTAAAATTATGAATAGAAAACACAGCCTACTATAAAATTTCACACAACTGCTACCTGGCTTTCCATATATGTTTGGATTTTTCCTGTGCTATGCATGAAATGGGTCTCAACAGTTGTATTTTCTGTCAGCCAAACCCTGCGTGGACTTTTCAAGGTGGTTTTCTCCAGACATTTGGTTGAGCGTTTGGGAGGTCTGTGTGTTCTTTGAAGACTCTGCTGCTTTATAGACAATGCAGTGTTAGACAGCGTCCTCTTCATAACCACCACTCTCTAGTCTAGATACTTCCAAGCATGTAATCCATCAGTATTTACTTCTCTGACATTGGGGGGATGTGACCTATAAATTAAGTGAAAGAAAGGCTGTAGTCTTGGCCCAGCTGAGTTTTGCCAGGGACAGTTTAAGATGGGGACAGCTTCCTCAGGTGCCTGTTTCAGGTGATGTGATAACAAGGAACCCTGCTGTGCCAGCATCAGCTTTTTTTTTTTTTTTTGTCTCAAACTATTTTGTCACAGTTTTGTGTCTTAGCTACACTGGTCTTTAGCTTGGCTGGAAAGCTGGAGTCGTTCAAGTTCTTTGAAGCTTTCTGAGATAAATCTCAAAATCTATTTTTGAGATAAATTAAACCCCAGGTAATGCTACAGGCTTGGGAGGAGTGGCTGGAAAGCTGCCTGGCAGAAAAGGATCTGGGGGTCCTGGTGGACAGTCGGCTGAACATGAGCCAGCAGTGTGCCCAGGTGGCCAAGAAGGCCAATGGCATCTTGGCCTGTATCAGAAATAGTGTGGCCAGCAGGAGCAGGGGAGTGATCATGCCCCTGTACTCAGCACTGGTGAGGCCCCACCTCAAGTATGGTGTTCAGTTTTGGGCGCCAAAGTATAGGAGGAACATTGAGGTGCTGGAGAGTGTCCAGAGAAGGGCAACGGAGCTGGTGAGGGGTCTGGAGCACGAGTCTTATGAGGAGCGGCTGAGGGAACTGGGGTGGTTTAATCTGGAGAAAAGGAGGCTGAGTGGAGACCTTATGGCTCTCTACAGCTACCTGAGAGGAGGTTGTAGCAAGGTGGGGGTTGGTCTCTTCTCCCAAGTAACAAGTGATAGGACAAAAGGAAATGGCCTTCAAGTTGTGCCAGGGGAGGTTTAGGTTGGATAGTAGGAAAAAAATTTTCACTGAAAGGGTTATCAGGCATTGGAACAGGCTTCCCAGGGCAGTGGTAGAATTGCCATCTCTGGAGGCTGGAAAAGCTGGGTAGATGTGGTGCTGAGGGACATGGTTTAGTGGTGTTTTTGGCAGTGTTAGGCTGATGGTTGGACTCAATGATCTTAAAAGGTCTCTCAACCTAGATGATTCTGTGGTTCTGTCTCCGTGCCTGTCAGCACAGCCTGAGTGGCAACTTCAAGAACCAAAGCTGAGGTTGGCCAGTCACTCGTGTGCTCTTGCAGACCCCCTGGCCAGCACCCTACAGCAGCAGTGCCAGTTCACCCACACCTGCGCTCCCTGTTTCACTCGCCCCCAGGAGGTGGAAGATTGGCTGTTAACCATGACTAAGGCCGGGGTGGTGATCTACTGGTGTTCTCACTCCAGCTGGCTCTCCAGCATTTCTGCTGCAATGGTTTGGGCTGGACTGGCCACTGAAAGGAACAACAGATCTCTCTGACCTCTCTCCCTCTGGAGAAGGGAGCATCTCCCTTCAGCGAGAGGAGGAAGAGAAAGAGACTTAGCAGTTTAAAAGAAACTAAACTACTTTAATGAAATATTGATAATAAAAAGATAACATTGGTATCAAAAAAATAAGATAATGAAATATACAAAAAGCCATATTGAGCTCCCAGGATGACAATCACATCACTAGCAGGTACTGGGAAAGACCAGATTGGACCCAGTGATGGACTGGAACTGGATTCTGGATCCGTATTCTGGAAAGCAGAGATCAGGATCAAAGGCAGACGAATGGAGTCCTCCTTGGATGCCAGCCATTGAAGAAAGAGGGCTGACCCTTTGATCCCTCAGCTTTTACACTGAGCATGATGCAGATGGGATGGAATACCCCGTTGGTCAGTTTTGGGTCACCTGTCCTGTCCGCTTCTACCTGCAGGTGCGACCCCTCTACACTTTTCCCCTTCTGACCCTCCAATGGGGCAAATAATAAATTTGGCTGGCCTTGGGTGTCAGAGCAGTAAGTACAAACAAGAGCCTCTCTGCATCCCATCCCTTGGTATACATTAGAAACAATCAAGTCATATCACTCTGGGAGCGGACAGTGTCTATTACTTTCAGAAAGTTCTATTAGTTAGAAGAGGCTTAACTGAAAAGTAAAATTACTGAACAGAAAATTGTTTCTGCTTTGCCTCAAACCAGGACAGTCTAGTCCACGGTCTGCATGGAGTAGGGTTAATATTGGTGTTACTTTAAATATGAGACTTTCAGAGTTGATTTTAATGTGGGGTTTCCCCCCTACATAGATAACTTCTTTTTTTTTTTTTCCCTGTCACAGTCATGCTTGCCTGATTATTTTTAAAATTTTTAAAAGTTTTAGTCATAGTAGAGATTTGAAATATTTTCTTCCTTTTTGGTGTAATTCTTTTCTGCATGTTCCAGGGACAGAGGTCCAAAGAGCTGTCTGCTCTGAACTAATGTGATGATTTAATTTAAGAAACAAACAAACAAAAAACCCCAAAACCCAACAAAAAAACCCCAAAACCCTTGTCTTTTTAATAAGCAAAAATAACGTTGCTCAGATTTGACCTAGAGATTGAACAATTTTGAACAGTAATAGTAGTAGTAAAATGTATTTAAGTGCTTTTCTGGAGTGGGCTCAGGATGCTCAGCACTTGGTAGAAGTGAGCTGGAAAATCAATACTGTGCTATTTTATATTCATATACTCCAGAGAGCTGGTTCAAAGTCATCCAGGTCATGCAGCTGGTTTTAACCATGGAACTTCTTTATGGTGTTTTCAGAGCACGTCTTTTACTGCAAGTCCTTAGTAGACATGCAGAGCAGCAGATTTAGTGATTGGGTTTGTTACGATTAAAACACTTCAGCTTTTACTACCTTGAAAATAAAAAAATACTTTGTAGACTGTGATAGAGACACGTAATTGAAAGATTCCAGGGTCCGGCATGTTGGTGACCAGGTTTTACATACCCAGGGGCTGCCATGTGTTTTGTATTTCTGTAGACACATCATCCGAATCCCAGGCTATGCGAAACTTGAGGTAAGAAGCCGTGTGTGTCACATCAGAAAACAGCTTTTTGCCTGCTCGCTTCCAGGCAGAACATCTGCCGTGTAGCACAAGGTCAACATGTGGAAGCGGGATTGCAAGTGCTTCACTTTGCATTAATGGTTCCATCACTAAAAATCTTGACTGTGTGCTAGTATGCCGCTGGGATTCATTGCTCGGTGCTGCCAGAGAACATCATGCTGGAATGCATTTTCTTATGTAAAGACTTAATGTAATGCTAACATCTCTTGAGAGCACCACATGCTGTCTTTCAAAAAATGTTTTACTCCTGCTTTGCTTTGCTACCCTATGGAGGATGTGATACAGTTTGAGGCTTTAAACTCTTTAGACTCAATTGTTGCAAGCGTTTCTTGAGCAGTCCACCTCAAAGAAGGTACTTTGACAGGTCGACTGGCGGAGGAATTCCGAACTGCAAATTGTGTTCTTTTTGTGTGGCAAGTTGGTGGCTCAGCCCTGCCCTAAATGAAGTGAGTTATCAGCGGGGTGTTCTGCCAGGGCTTTAAGGACATCCCCAACAGCATGGGAAGAACTCTCAGCAAGGGGTGCTGACTAGCTTGCAAAAATTCAGGTGCCCTATGTGGCCGTTAAGGGGTTTAAGGGCTCACATACACTAAACATCAAAGGGGAAGGGGAAAAATGTGCAGATTTCCATTTTCAAAGTAAGTCTGGTTTTTGCAGAAGGACATGCAGGCGATGAGGTTATTTTATGTTAGAGCTGAAAAGAAAGTTGGATGCTGAGGAGCTGAGCAAACAGTGTTAGGTACTTTGGCACAAGAGTGCAGGACACGGCGGCTGCAGGATGGGCAGCAGCAGCATTGTGCTGTTACATACCTACCCCAACGAGTTTGACCGAATTTCAGAACACCTTCAGATTCAGAATCGGTTTAAACGTTGTTCAAATGTTCATCAGTTCACAAACCGGGCATGCACTGATGTACACTCATCATAAACTTCAGGCTGAATTTAGCACTTCAAATCCCAAGTCAGTGCATGTTACCTGAGCTCTAGCAAGAAGACGGCATGAAACGCGACTGAATGAGATGCCGAGTACAAAACAGGAGGTGCTGCTCTCCAGTGACAAACGCCTCTCATTCTGATCCGCAGAGATGGGGTTTCTGTATGCCGTGCCCAAGCCACTTGTATTCCAAAGGTTTTCTACACAGATGTTTGACACTGAATGAGTTGCAACAGAGATTATGAGTGAGAGTTGTGTGTTACTGCACTTAAACCTTCTCTGTACTTTTACCCACCCATTACTGAATACCAATGTGAGTCGGGAGAGCTCTGCAGCATTGGCTCAGCCAGGATTTCCTGAAGTTGCTTCAGACTATAATCAAACATGCTCAGATGAGCGTGCCTGTAAAATGTTTTATAGTCACAATACGGTAATATACTTTACACTGATAACCTATATAGAGACACCCAGCAGAAAGCAGTGTGAGTGTGAGACATGCTTTTTGAAGTGATGTTTACACTGCACTTGGGGATCAGGTGCCAAATAATGCTATTTCAGTAGAATTAATATTGATATTTATTTGCTATAAAGCGGAGGATTAAAGATGAGGGTTGTTATTTAAACTATCAATCTTACTTCTGGCATGCGGAATCCTAAGGGGACATTTTTGACATTTGGAGGAGCCTGCGATGAAGAGAAGCCAAGAGTATCTTTAGTTTCTATAATTAGAAGAACATTAGCAGCCTTGATCTGTCACTCTTTAGAAGAGACAATATAAAATGTACGGTACAAGAGCACTTCAGTCCCCCACACACACATACACCCAGTACTGGTGGCTCTATCTCGTTTTAATCTAATTTTCCTAGCTGCATTTCTCTATACATACGGAAGATTTATAAATTGTGACAAACTTCATCCAATTAAACTTTCTGTGCTACCAGCACCCAAAAGAAGTTTTACATGGTCATGAAGACACGAATCCACATGTGCAGCATCTCTGTACTTCATGAAGGACGTACCATGGACCTGTAACACATACAGTGTGTGTGAAAGGTGTGACAGTGCACAGTACGGTACTTGCAGTTTGCCTCTGCATGGGCTGCAGAAAAAGGCAAATATTGGCTAAGCATGTTTGAATCCCTATCATATGCTCAGTAAGTCAACCGTCAAGGAGATTCAGGGCAGGCTCCTGAAGGCAGCAAACCCAGCTGGCGTTTTCACAGTATAAAGCCACCAGCTTCTGTGGCATGTTCTCCAGGCTCGGCTGGCAAGCAAGCAATCTCCATTGGTGACTCCATATTAAGTGGTAGATGAGTAAATTGGCAGAGGATGTGACACTGGGAGAAAGTCAAGCACTTTTCTTAGCACAGAAAAAAATATATGAGTGAGACTGGAAGCTTCTGTAAAGCTCCTTGGCAAAGCTCTGCCTGCGGTGAACACCGGTGAGAGGAACAGGATGGCACACCCTGGAGGTTGCTCAAGAGTCCAGCAAACTCAGAAGCAAGCAGGAAAAGAGGAATATCTCCACAGATACTCAGAGTAATGATGACAATGCTATTGAGTTGCTTTAAAATTGGTGATAACTCAAAACTCGGGTTTTTGTTGCTTAATGTGCTACAGAACAAAATGGACTAAGGGAAAATCTAAGCAGGCTCACGGGTAAAGTGGTGAGTTACAGCTTGAAACCTGACTAGCATCTAAAAAGACAAAGCTGGGAAGTGTTTGCTGTGTAACTTACAGGCAGTAATAAATTACAGTTATGGAAGATGTGTTGTTTTAATTCCTCTTGACTGTACTTAAAAATCACTGTTGGTTCTCAATAGGATGGAAGGACATGATTTATCACTAGACTGAGATTGTTAATAAAAGTCAAAATGATCATGACTTTTGCTAGATGTAATTAAAAAAAATCCAAACAAATATATAAACAGAATGTGCTTTTTGAGCAAAAACTGGGGGGGAATATCTGCATTATTCTATATTAAAACAAAAAAAAGTGTGTTTTTTAAAAAAAGAGGGGGGAACATATATTCACATATTGAAAAAGGGAATAAAATCTGGCAACATTCCCAGTGTTGAGCCATACTCAAATGAATCCATAAATTAAACATTAACTAATCTAACTAATGGAACTAAAAGGAAGTAAATACTATTTGATGTATATTAGCTTTTCTTAGAAGGTCTGCCTCTCCTATCAATCAAAGTCTTGTGACCTCTCTGACCGCAAATTCAACTCAGCATTAAAAACTGTCACTGAGATTTCCTTTGCTCAAGCAATCTGGCAAGTGGTAAGACACTGCTGGCAACGCAGCCACCTCTTTATCCAACAGCTCCATCTCACCCTCAGCTGCTGTATTTCATGTTCTATAATTGGCTACAGAATACGGATAAAATGTACCCGTCTGTACCAGTCAGTTTAATACTGGGTCCAGCATGAGCATATGGGCCGAAAGGTCAAAAAACCTCCAAGCACGACCTTCCACGGGGTCGCTGTAGTAAAAGGTCAAGTGTAATTCCTGGCATGTTTGAATGTGAGTAGTGAAGAGGAATGAGGGGTATATTACATGTAATGTGTCCATTGATTCAATAAATACTGTCATGTCTGATGCCTGCAGTTTTAAAGGCTTTTACAGAACTGGCTAGAGCCCCGCACTAGTGAGAAAATCAGTAAATGTACTTAAAGGACTGTAAGCAGGGTCTGAGGGGTAGAGGTTTAATTTATCAAAAAGACTTGACCTGATGCACTGGTGGGGCATCCTGTTGGTCAAGGTGGGATCTACATGTATCAGGCTGGGGGAGTACACATGGAGAGCAACGCCATGGCCAGGAGTAGTCCAGAAAATCCCAAGTGTCAAGAAAGGCTGAAAACTACCCATGCTCTCACCCTACAGATCTTCCAGAAAGACAGGGGAGAGGCCAAGCCAGAGTGGGGTGGAAGGTCCTTTAGAGATCTGGCACCATGAGCCAAAGACTTGCAGGCTCAGGAGAGGTCAGAGCTCAGCTAATGCTGTTGGAGGAATTGGAACAAGAGGTCAAACCTGTCTGATGCATAACTTTACTCCCCAAAGAAGGACATGCCCATACCGCATCAAGCAAGCAGTGCTCTCTTCAGGTCTGGATGAAGCCCTGCTGCTATAGGATTCATAAGCCTACTGGTTCCTTCAGCGGTGGTTTTAATTATTGCTCTTACTATGCGAAACATTTTCTTGTTCTCTAAAATGAAGTAAATTACTTAGCCACTATGTTCTTGGGTTTGTGTTTTGTAATAGAAGTTTGTAATAGATACTTGTTCAGTCTGTTAGTGTTAACTCCTGTAGCTTGGTCAGCAGGGAGGAGGGATGGACTCCATGGTAAATGTGTGTTCAGTTTGTAATAGTGCTGACCCCATCACCTAGTTCTAGGGGTGGAATGTATTGGGCACACATTGCAAGTTTTTGGTAGCTGGGGGCTGCAGGGATGCCCTGAGTGGGAGGACACCATGCCCCGTGCTGGTCACCACCAGTGCCAGATGGCTCTAACTCCATTGTCAGTATCTTCTGCATGCCAAAACTTCAGTGAGGGGAGCCTCTGGCAATCCTGGGCAAACATGCTTAAGAAAAAACAGCAGGGGAAAGGGAGAGGACACAAAAGAGCCACCTGAGGAGAAATGGAAGAGACATGTGGAAGGAGACATTGTTGGGGACATGATGGGGCACATACTTTTGGAAGGTGGCACTCCATTGCTGGAGCAGGTACACCTCTGAGGAGGCTGCTGCCCATGGATGGCATATCGTACCTGACACTGAGGAAAGACTTCCAGTACACGTTACCAAATTGCAAATCTGCTGCCAGGCAAATAATTAGATAATTGCCTAACCTATTTTTGAGGTTTCTAGTGAATGTAGCACAGATGGTTTCTTCTCATTCAAAATGTTAAAATTAATCTTTGAGGCTAGCATGAATGGGAAAGCCAGAAGAAAGGAGAAAGAGCTGGATCTCAGTGTACTCCAGAGCTCACCAGCCTTCTTGTGAGTTCTTATGTCTTCACAGCAAAACTGAGAGGCTTTCAGGTCAGAGAAGGGGAAAAGGAAGGAGACAGTAAGGCAACCTTTTTCTTGGAGAACATTTGAGTTCTTGGCTTTTCTGATTTACGATGGCAACATATGAAAATATTCTAATGATACGTTTTTTTAAAATCAGCAATTTTAAAACAAAACTATGAAGCTGTGACCCAATGGAACTAGAGTTGCAAATACAGTTTACCATCATGAAAGAAAATGTGCAAGTACATCAGTTGTCTAAGAGATTAGAATCACTATTTTCTACAAGGTAAATAATGAAAAAATATCCCAGAAGTGAGCTAAAAGGGTCCAAGGTCCAGGCATTTCTCTCAGCAATATTTTAAGGGTCAAAAGAGAACTTAAAAAGAAGGGGGGGGGGGGGATAAGAAAGAAAATCATTTGTTGTCCATTGTTTGGTACTGAAACATGAGAATTTGACTAGCTCTGTGGAAGTGGTTGCACACCAAGCTGTGTCATTGCAATGACTCTCTTGTAGGCTTCTATGATTATTCTGAGTTGTAACATGCTGGAGAAAAATACTGTTCTCACTCTGATCTTTTTTATACAAAGCAGGAGAATGAATGACCTCTTGAGCCCATTTTGAACTGTGGCAGCAGTCCTACTGTATTGCATGTTGGCCAGTCTCTGTAGCAGAGAGATAGACATTTATTGGAGGGTTACTTTGTTTTAGAAAGCACAGGTGTTTTTTAAACCTTGTTGCATTAAATATTTCTGTAGCCCTGAATACTTGAATCTTTTGCAGCCATCCTGCAACACGAGCCCCGAAGCAAGCCGAACAACAACTTGGACTCTTAAAATGACTCTTTACTACAATCACAGCCAATTTCCCAATGTTTTCACTGCCCTTTGCCCAGGGACAATACCCAGACCTTGGTTTCTGGACAATGTTTAACCCTTTTCTTATCTTGTCTTAACCTGGCCAAATACAAAACAATTGACAACTTCTTTGCTCACTCTGGAGCACGTGGATGATCCTACAAGCAGAATATGTGGTTCCCTTGAGCTACCCTTTTGTGTACGTGCTGTAGGCAACGCTGGGCAGCACCATAATTGAGTTATTCAGGGCCAGTCGAACTACACTTCACCACCTCTGTGGACTGTGAATACAGGCAGAAGGTGGGAATGACAAGCAGCTTCCAAGCCACCTGTCCTCTTCAAACAGTCTTGTTAAGATAGGTATGAAAAATGTCGTGAAGGGGAGTACCAGTAACCCGTTTTAGTGAGCATTAGAAAGCACAAGAAAATGCCAAATGGATCAGAGCATCCTCTGGCAGGAGGGAGAAGTTGTCCCCTGGAGTGCGAAGATCACAGGGGACACATGGGGGAGTACCGAGCAGAAGAAGGACCCAGAATATACTTCAATTTTTTAACAGCTTGTAGCACAGAGAATTGGCAATGAACCGCAGCTGGGCTGGGTCCTTCCCCAGCTGGCTGGCGTAGCTCTCAGGCTGTGCCGCAGGAAGCGAGTGGTTGTATGAAACGAGTTTAGCAATTTACAGCTCCGCTGTGGTAAGGAAGGGCAGGCGCCAGCCATGAGTCTGCGTTTCTTTTCTGGGTGCATCCTACAGCCTACACACCAACCTGCGGCTGAGCACGCGTGCGTCAGGTTTTGACCCTGCGCTGTGTTTAATTTCAGAATCGAAGTCCACTTGGAAAAATTTCTTGCCATATCACGGATCCCACCGGAAAGGTTATCTATTTTTTCAGCACAATTGAAACAAGTGCGTCCAAGGAGGCTGTTTATTCACTAGAGTTTATATCACTTTCTGAGCAAGGCTGGTCCTCTTCAAGTTTGATGTACAAAGATAATAAGCCAGAGTGTCTCTTGTAGCTCTAGGAGCGTTGAAAAAACTCAGGTGTCTTCCAGTCAGAAGTTGTCACTGGTGCATCCTAATAATCTTCCGCCATTCTGGTTGCTTTTGGTGTAAGGTCAGATAGGATGAACTCTCTGCCATCTCTGTAAGAAGTGTTTGTTTTATAAGGCAAAGTGAACGGCACAGAGGATTGAACTACGGAGGCTGTGGCTATGGGTCTGTCACTGTGGTAATACTCGGGCTCTGAAACAAATCAGTGAGCACCAAGTTTTGTGTATTTGCGACCACTTCCACTTAATTTCTGTTGAATTTCTCACTTGACGCACCCTTGACAGCATACTTCTAAGGCCTTTAAAAGCACGTGTAAAAGTCCCAGCAAGTGGGCTTCTTCCTGCTAAGTGGTGGCTGCCAAAGGCCGTTCAGCGTCGCTGCCAGTGGACAGGCACGCAGCACCTAGGTTGGTGGTCAGGCCTGGACAGAGGAGACCAAGGTGGTGCCAGCAACTGCCTCCACCAGAAACTGCCGCCTGGTGCCAATGTCCCACCAGCCAACCCTCCTTCCAAAGAGCTCACTCAGAAGCCGAGCAGGAAAGCAGGTTCTCCTCTGCATCCGGTTTTGCAGAGGAAGCTGCATGCTCAACTTGCAGCAGCCAAAGTGTCTTCTCAGAATCCATTTGCCTGCAAGAAAAATGGATTGCTCTGCAGTGGAGCCCAGTGAGCCTCATGCTGTAATCCGGGTTGTGACCACCCCCATTTTTACTGCCCCTTGCATCTCTTTGTTCTAAATCAGTTTGGGGCCACGTCTTTGCCTCCACAGCTGGTAGCAAGGGGAGGGAGCTGGGATCACGGGTGGGTCTCCCCAGAGCCGGCAGGGCTCCGTGCAAGTGCACAGCAGCACTTGTGCTTGTGCTTGTGCATGGTCAGCTGCGGAGGAGAGCTGGAGAACACAAATGCTGCAAGGCAGGGAGCAGGTCTTCCATCTGCAAAGTACACAAAGTATGCCACAGAAATAAAAACAGAAAGGAGCGGATTGGAATCCGTTTCTCTAAACTCTGCCTGTGATTTATGCTTCTCTGGACTTCTAGAGGTGGTTATAAATCAGGAGTGTGATACGAAGCCTGATGCTTCCTGATCTTTCCCATCTGGCTCTTTGAATGGAAATTCCTAATTATACAGGAAACTAATCTGAAGTAATTAGTGTTCACCTTCTCATTCTTCCTTCCCTTTTTTCCTGAGGATATCCAGATTAAAGCCACTGGTGGGAAACCATAAGCAAAAGAAGACACGCAGTTAATTTCTCCTTACAGAGGTGGGGAATATTATACATGGCTGTCACCTCCAGGAGCTCCAGGGCCTGGGGTTCCTCCTGCCCAGCTGCTGGAGCCCAGCTGTTTGTGCCCATCCCAGGCCGATGGATGTGACTGCTGCTTTCCTGGTAGCAGGCACAAGACATCAACAGGGACGGCTCCACAGATGGGCACAAAGTGGTGCCTTCAGCTGTGTCTCCTACATGTAGGACTTTCAGAAGACCTGAGTACTGACCAGCTGGTCAGAGAGACAGTTAAGAAAGAATTTAAGAAGAAAGAGTTCAGACACAGGGCTCAGTCAGGTCAGTGTACTTTACACGACTGACCCCTTTTACACCCCTTTCTCTCTGATCCCCTCTTTGCTCCTTCCTCATCCCCTTCCCTTACCCATTCCTTCCTAAATTTTGCAGAATTCCATGGGCCCCTGTTGAATACCCCAAATCCTCATTTTCCTCTTGTTGGCCCCTTCTTATCAGTTACAAAGTTCAGGTGACCCTCTCCAAAACTGCCTCTGAAGCTCTTCAGTGACCCATCAATCAGTAACTGGAGACTTTTGGTCTTTGGCATTGTCTCCATTGTCCCTTGTCCCCAATGTTTGTGTCTTTGTTTATCATTTCTTCCTTATTATCCCCCTTCCTTTGAAAAGATCAGGTCCTTGGTCAGATAACCTTAACGAAGCAGATACTCTTACCTCCCCCATACCCTTACAAGGCACACATACAATGTTTAGTCTTTCTGACTTGCTTACTTTCTGGTATTAAAGATCGAGGTCGCTCAAGGTTACCAGTGAGATAGTCCGGACTTCATTGTTTTGGATTTTCCTTTGGTCTCTGGAATATTTGTATTGTCAATATGGATGTTTCATTTTACCAGAATTTTAGTGTCATTTTTGAATATGAGTCTTGAAAATACAGTGTTTGTCTTATGCACATAATCCAGTCAAAATTACAAGTTCAGTGCCATGTGGCTTTTCTTTTTATGTACAAAAAGTACACCAAAACCCTGGCAGTTTTATAAGGACAAGCTAAGAACAGAGGTTATGCAAAGTTCCTACTTCCCTGGCAGTTTTATAAGGACAAGCTAAGAACAGAGGTTATGCAAAGTTCCTACTTAAAAGTATGTTAAATGTAATTTACTACAGTGGCTTTACAGGTAGGGATAAGGCATAGATGTTGCTCCTTGCCAAGTTAGCTTTTATCCTAGAGTTCCTGTTCGGTGCAGATGCATATATGAAATAAAGAGCCCCAGAGCAACCATATAGGGAAATATTTGAGTACTTCTCAGTGTTACATTTTGGTGATAATTTGCGGGACTTGGTAGGAAGCCAAGTAGAGAGCAGTAAATAAATTATTCTTAGGGTCAGGCTAGGCATACGGACTTCCTGGTAGAATTTTCTTCGTTATTTCCTCCAGAGAATGACACGAGTCTCAAATAATAAAAGACAAAAAAGTCAGCAGCTTGGTAGGAAGCTTAGCCTCTACCTGCACCAGTGGTTGTATGCGCAGAGTTGGGTCCTTCCTCCTGCTGCTGCTTCCCATGTCACCGTCGGGGCATGACCTACAGGCAGTGACAGTGAGGTCAATGGGGACTTGTGCCTCACTTGCACCAGGCAATTCCAGCCTCCTGAACAGCAGCCACTCTGCAGGTGGGTTCGGAGGGCGCCCTGAAAGTCAAGAAATGCTCATGGCTTCAGAATTTGGGGCAGATCCAAAGCGCTCCATGTTCCCCTCTGCTATTACCTTTCTTTATAGTGAAATGGAGTTTTATTCCTGCTGGTTTGCCAGCCAAGTTTTGCTGGACGAGCTACTCATCACCCTAATTCCAGGTGCAGCCCTGCCCGAGACGGGGTGGGGAGGACCCCCGGGAGAATGACGTGCCGGGGGGGCGCAGGCCGGGCTGTCACCTCGCCGAATCCCCTCAGCTTTGTGGCTTAGGGTCGTGCCCCCGCGGTCCTGCGCGGCCGCCGCGGTGGCAGACCCGGGGCCGCTCTCCCAGCCGGCGGGTGGGCGGCGGCGCCAGTCGGGGCACGGCGGGATCCGNGAGCGGCGCGGCGAGAGGCGCGGAACGGCGCGGAGCCCGCAGGAGCCGCGGAGATGTTGAGCTCGCCCTGGGCGCGCTTCTACTCCAACAGCTGCTGCCTCTGCTGCCATGTCCGCACCGGCACCATCATCCTGGGCGTCTGGTACCTGGTAAGGGCCCGCCGGCCGTCCCCGCGTCCCCCGGGGGTGTCCCGCGGGGGTGTCCCCCCGGCCCCGGCCGCTCGGCAGCGGCTGCTGCTCCGCGGAGGGGGGCGCCCCTGGCAGCAGCTGAGGCCGCCCCTCGCAGCGCGGGCGGGTTTGGGCGAAGACCCCGCGAGGCGTCAGGGTGTGAACAGGAGCGTGGTGCTCGGCGAGCGCCGGCGCTTCCCGGCGGCTGTCCCGGGGGTGTCCCCGGCGCGGCACAGCCCGGTGTTCGGACTGTCCGCGCCGGCAGGTGAAGCGTGCCGCGGCCAGGGGCCAGGGCAGCGGGCGCTGCAGAGCTCAGGAGGGCTCACCAGGGTCTCCAGCCAGAAGCTGGTTTGGGGGTGGAAATGTGAGGGGTGAAGGTCCCTGGCGTGAGGGGATCTCCCAGCTCCCTCAAACCCGGGAGCGGTGTTTCTCCGGCCGGGGCTGGCTGCAGCGCTGAGGGCCCTGCTGGCGCGTTAGCTCTGGCAAGGCCGCCCCGACCCCGACCACTCTGCGCAGAAAATCGTGTTTTATCATCTCTGGTCGCTGCTTCGTGAAGAAGTCGGGTGTTCTCCTCAGTGCTGCTCCCTGTTCGGCAGATAGCGGTTTGTCAGTAGTATCTTGGTCTGCTTGGCAGAGAGATGAAACCTTTCAGGCAGCTGCTGTCAGGTACTAAAATGACTTCCTTCCTCCATCAGGGTTGCAGGACACGAGTGAGGAATTCGAGGCACAGCTTTAATGGGTTATCACCAGTCCCAGGGGTTGCTCGACACCCGGTTTTTCAGCCAGGGGAAAGACTCGGGGAGGAGGAGGGGCATTAAGCCTTCGGTTCTCCTCCCGTCTTTGACAATCTTTTCTCAATCCCTTGGGTAGCAGTGCAGGAAAAGCGGCTTTCCCAGAGCCGGCCCTGCCGTAGGCGCAGGGTTTGCGAACGTGTTAGAGGAATAAAAAGAGCTGGTTCGTTGCTTTGGGTTATGTAGATGCACTTCTCAGCCTGCTCAGTCTTCCCTGTTCCTTGGTGTGAGAACTCCGTCCCCGACTGAAGCCAAGGCCACGCAGAGCTCTTTGCCAAGCATCATTTTTCAAATGATTGCAGACGGAAGCAGATTAGACCCAGGCTTATTTGCTAACTACTGAAATTCCCCTCAGAAGCAAGTGAAAAATGCAGGGCTGGCCTCCATTGTAGGACAGCTCATTAAATAAATTCAATCAGCATAATAAAAAGGGTAGGTTGACATTTATGTCCTAGAAATCATATAAAACGCTCTATGTCCTATAAAATACATATTTCACCACTGAGAAAATGGTGCATTAGTCGAACTATTTCTTGCTCCTGGTTTAATAAAACATAGTTAAATTCAATATCCACAGCCTGTAATAAAATATAGCTAAATGCAGTATCCACAGCCTGTGGTATCTGGAATTCTGACAGTATTGAAAAAGGCGCTCCCCTGTGCCTGGCTGCAATGAAGTTTCAATAAGTTTTAATATGACCTGAAAGCTTTTGAACGTTTCTCCCAGGATGCTTGTTATTTCTTTCCGCCTTCAGCTGAGTGAAGCCTCTTCACACTGGCTCCGCAAAGACAGGGATGCAGATATTTTAGCTGTTCAGTGGACCTAAAGATATTTGAGGAAGAGGAGGATTAAGGGCATCAACTGGCCTTAGATACAAAGAAAAGCCTGATGGCTTTTTAGGCTTTGTTACTTACTGAATTACTAACATTTAAATAGCAGTGCCCCAGTGCTCACATAGCATTTTTCTGCAAAATCTGCTTTAAAATTTTCTTTTCTAGCTAGCAGATATTTCCTGACTTATGCCTCTCCCTACTTTGATTCTTTTGCTTTTATAGATTTTTCAGGGCATTTCTGAATGACTTCAAACTGACAGTAGCGCACAACATATCAGGGTGCACATTTCTTTCTGTGCTTTCTCCTCTATTGCGAATATTTAGATTTTGATGGTTAACTATTAAGAACAAAAGTTTAGGTGCACGTTGATAATAAATGCTAACCCTTTTTGCTAGCTTACAAAGTTAGGAAGCCATAAGTAAGAAGGGGTAAATTCTTGAGTAAACAGCTACCCTGGTTGAAAGGTCTGGTTTAGAAAGTCATATACAAAAATATTGGTTTGTTTCAGAAGAACAATTATGATTTGATACCATTTGCTATTGAGAGTTTCCATAAAAATAGATGCTGTTCTGGTAGGAAATTTTTTCTCAGCATGCATTTTGGGTGGTTGCACTACTCCAAACCACAGGTGAGCTATGAGCATTACCTCAAATAAAGTTCAAACAGAAAACACTTTGCTTTTCCACCACACCAACATGTATTCTGTATACTGTTTGCCATTATGCTTTACAGGAAATTACTTGAGGAAAAACCATCCCCCTAGAGAATGAATAGGTTTTTTGCTTTTTCATATCTCACTACCTGTGAAGTGTAAGTTTTATTAACTCTGTGACTATGAATACAATGATTCAGTAGTAGAGACTTCTGAAGGAGGGAAAAATAGTAGCTTAAAAGTTTTGGCAGGCTTTTAAAACAACATTTTCACTCACTGAACCAGTTTTGAGTTAGTATAATTTCAGGAGGCAGAATTTCGTGTCTGAGTAAATGCGGAAAAAATAATGCATGTCTCTGGGCTGATGTTTTAGCTCTTTAGTTCTAATGTTTTAATAGGATGTTTGGGATCCTAGAAATAGTGGAGAGAGTGGGCAGCTGAGTGCAGGTGGAGTCATCAGGGCTGCACGATGAGAGTACTTTCCCAGGCAGGTAAGGGGAAGGAACACTGTGTGCATTTCCAACGTACGCCCAGCAGCCACAGACACTTACATGGTCTCCTAAAGTATCAATAGCTGCGAAATAAATATTTAACTTTGCTCTGTTTTAGAGCATAATGGATCTCAGAATGCTAATGTTTCTACAGCTACTATGTTTCAGTATTTTCTTCCCAGTGGAGCCATAGCTACTGCAGCTAGAATAATACAAAATAATACAGCATTGCATGATACTGCAATATAATACACATAATATAATATGCATACTATCACTGAGCACTGAGGTACTTCAATGTGAAAAATAACTTGTAAAGGCAGCCAGAGGAAATTTCCTGAAAAGTATATCTAATCAGGCTGTAGAAAAAGTATATCTAATCAGCCTGCACTTCAGGAACTAGTGTGCTGCCTTGGGAAGAAAATCTTAAGAGGAGGTGCTGCAATGTTGAGTACAAACATGCTGGAGATTAATATGGCTGGCTGGGGGCTAATATTTATTTCAAAACCTGAGGACCAGTTTGGTTCAGCTGGTTATTGACCTTTGGGTTTTTATCCCACTGGCATGGACTTTACAGTTGTCTGTATTATAGCAAGAAATCAGATGTCACAAGTAATAACGCAGAAACATTTTTGGGCACAAAATTCTTACAGAGGTCATATTTTGGAAAAAAAAGAATATTAAGGACAATGAGAAAGTCACTTCCACCAGCTTAGTTTTGTTGCAGGCAGTGGGATTGGTGTGCTGTTCAAGGCAGTGACACTGCTGAAATGAGCCAGCTTCAGCTGTGTTCCCCCCCGGCTGCCGGAGTCCAGGGGAGAGCCGGCATTTTTGTCAGTTCCAAGTCACCCAGTCAGGCCCCATTGGTAAGGGCATTTATAAATACAGCATGTCTTCTTCCTGAGTAAATGGACTCCCCTTTCTTTACCTAAAGAACAGCAGCATCATTTGTACTGGCAGTGTCACGGAAGGACTCTCCTGACACGTGGCAGTGGGGTTTATGCACACACCCCCTGAGGCTCCACCGGCATCATCTGAGACAAGGGGAATTATTTCCCGTTGATTTGGGAGCAGGGAAGCTCCCAAAAAACTTTAAAGCACCAGATCAGAAAAAAATACCCCAAAAAAACCCCCAAACTCCCCAACACCCAAATGTTAGAAGAAGGAGCTTTCCTTTTTGAGCGGTGTGTGCCCAGTGCCACCCGCTACCTGCCTTGCTGCAGCAGTGCCCTGGGCACGGGCTGCTCCTCCCCGTGATCCCCTGGGTGCCCCAGGAGTCCCCAGTCCACCCAGTTCACCAGGAGCGCTGGGAGCCGCTGCCGGAGCTGCCCATGGCTCAACACCGCCTCCCTCCACGCTCCCCCCGTCCCAGCAGAGAGGGGCTAAAAATAAAAACCTAATGGAAGACCCAGAGCCTTTTTATAACCACGAGTTCACGAGTTGTGCGGCTCCATCTGAAGGACGTGCGTTAAGGACATAAATAGATCGAGCCGGAGTTTTTAGCCAGGGTGGCTTCAATGTTTGAGCTGCTATTTGTGGAAAGCTCAGTATGAACCACTGGTCCTGACATTTCAGTTCTGAATTTTTCTGAATGTGCAGTTGAAAATATGCATAATTTCTGTCTGCATCCCAGTCTTTTTTTTAATAAAAGGATTGAATCCAAATAGATGAAGGAATGTACCGGTAGTGGCCTTTTTATGCTGTAAAGCAAAAGAAAATCACTGCTTGCTATGGCCTCATTGATTTACAGGTTGAACACCCTGCTGACATCAGTAGACTGCACTTGACCTGATGTCAAAAAGAAAATGAAGGTATATGTTTTGCGACTGGGCCACGCTTATTCCCTTGTCTTTTTCAAGCCCCGTGCAAAGCAGCATGTGTGGCACGGTGCTTAAATACCAGTTAGAAGATTACTGAAATCTTGGCTTAGTTGGCAGGGAGTAGAGATCAGCATGACTGCTCATGTAAACAAAATATACCTACACTGGTGTCCTTCCAAGCTGCTCTGTCCCCACTCCTGCAAACATCACACTGTCTGAGACTGGTCACAGCAACAAGGGGTTGTAACCGCGGCTCCCCTGAGCAGGGCAGAAAGGCCCCTTCAGAGAAAAAAAAATACAAATTCTAAGAAGAAATAGTTATTAGTTATTTTCAAAGCTGTGAGAATCAGGAGACATTGAAAACTCAAAAAAAGAAATGAAATTGTGAAAAGGGGAAACTTGCACCAGACCTTATCACTCTCTACAACTACCTGAAAGGAGGTTATAGCAAGGTGAGGGTCAATCTCTTCTCCCAAGTAACAAGCAACAGGACAAGAGGAAATGGCCTCAAGTTGTGCCAGGGGAGGTTTAGGTTGGATATTAGGAAAAACTTCTTTACCAAAAGGGTTATCAAGCATTGGAACAGGCTGCCCAGGGAGGTGGTGGAATCGCCATCCCTTGAGGTATTTAAAAGACAGGTAGATGTGGTGCTGAGAGACATGGTTTAGGGGTGGTTTTGGCATAGGTTTATGGTTGGACTTGATGATCTTGAAAGTCTCTTCCAACCCAAGTGGTTCTGTGATTCAAAAGCCTGATGTTACAGGCAATTGGAAACTTTGTTATCCCAGTGCCAGGTTGTGAGAATTTGCATGGATACAAGTATGAGGTCTTGTACTTCACTGCAAAAATTAGCCGCCTTTGTTTTCAAATGGAATGAAGTTGGCTAAGAATAAAGGATCTCCAACTTTATCTACATAGGAATGGTCATAGTAGATCTGCCAGCTCACTGAAGACTCTGTTCCTTCCTAACAGCCAGAGATGTCACTTCCCATGTCATACCAGTGTGATACAGCTTGGGTGCTGGGTCAGGTTATCCTGCAGGCAACGCTGCTTTTATCGCCTCTACTAACAGTTCAGTACTGGTGGCACTGGGGAAAGAAGTCTTGCAGAATGGGGCTTGCTGTGGGTTCACCAGGTGATTGCCCCTCCATGGCCCAGGCCTGGGCAGTATATTGAGGGAGAAGAGCTGGATGGTGCCAATGACATGGCTAAATCCCAGCCCTTGATGGGAGATGGAGTGTCAGCAGCAGGGGAGGTTTCTCCACTGCTGTTAGCATTGTCAGCAGCAGGGGAGGTGAAGGGGTCAGGATATGATCTGAAATTACTTGAGAATCCTGATTCTTGTAGTGGAAATGGCTGCAGTAACTAAATATTTATGTCCCAAGTGCCATGTCTATAAACTTATCATTAGCTTTTCTTTACTTCCTTTCATAAAAAAAAAAAAAAGAAAAAGAAAGTAAAAGGTGACATCTTGACAAAAACCCAGTAGCATTCCCAAGTAATTCATTGGAGACTTACTACTTTGTGCACATGCTTGCTTTTGAGGAGATTGGAGAGAGTACTTGAAATTCAATATGAATAAAGAAAAATACGAATCCTACTTTTAAAGCCTTCCCTAAATGATTGATGTACATGTTGAGTATCCAATGAGACTAAAATCAGAGAAGGTTCAGAGTATTTGCTCTTGGAGCAGATCACATCCATTTCATTATCTTCTTCAAGACGAGTAGGAAAAAAATGACTGGTCCTGCCAGAATACCTGCTCAGGGCTGGCATGATAAGAAACTTAAGAAACTGAAAGTACATGTATGCATTTTAGACATGATAAAGCAAAGAATAAAGACTACGACTGATCATTATCATGAACAAAACATATCTTGTCTGATGGACCTTCTCAATAGCTACATTCTTATTGTAACTTATCTAGAGTGACAGTATTAAATAACATAATAATTAACTGCTTCAAGAATGGCTTCTGGAGAACTCAAATAACTCCTTCCTACTGTGTGCAAACCCAGGTTGGTTTCTGCAGTGCAGGACCTTATCCCACCTCCTTCCCTCCTCATTCCAGTTCATTTTTCAAGGCCTCTTCGGTTAAATTAGAAAATAAAGGAACATATGGGAGGAATTTAAATTGTACAATCAATAAGACAGCTTGCAAAGACCCTAATCACTCACTTCTGTGTGACAGAATCAATTCATGAACAGGCCAGAAAGATTATCTGAAAAAAGGATGGGTTCATAGGTGTTGCCTTTGCTTTCTGTTCTGAGTGAAAATAGCAAAATTTGTGTGTTGGCGGTGTTGCAGAGAAGAGCAGAAACAGCATTTCATCAGTCCTCCCCAGACTCTGTCAAGCATCAGTGTACTCATTAATGTTTTTGTTTTACAAACTTTTTAAGGCATTGGACAGCTAAATTTTCCTGTAAGCATCTTTTGGATAGTCCATGTATTTACTGAACTGTTTATTAGTCTATAACACAACACAAGGATTTCTGAGAACTTCTTTAAGCTCTAATCTCCTACCATATGAAAGTTTTCTTATATCCCCAAATATCAGAGTAAGATTTTTCACAGAGTATATGAATCATTGCAACTATAGCTGATAATCTGTGTCGGTTGTCCATGGTAGTGACACAGTTGTCTGTTCTAATCAACACATTTATCAATCTAGAAAATGTAAACTTTTGTAAAATGCCCTTTTTTTCTTAGTAAGGCCTTCAGTTGGATAATAAATTCACTGAGATTACAAGGAACAGTTGTCTCCCTCCAGTGACAAAACAGATGGTTGGTTGTAAGAGGAGCAAAGTTTACATAAATGCTTGTTAAAGGAAAGAAACCCATTAAGAGTCTGGTATGTTATAATTACATTTGGGTTTTTATACAAAAACCATGAATATATTTATAGAAAGGTATTACATTAATCAAGTAAAATGTGTTTGGAAGTTCTGTTGAAGGTTAATATGTATCTCCTAGTGAGCCAGAGGAGAACACATTAAGCTTCGTAAACTGATCGTTGATTAGACTGACGTCAGTGAAAATGCAATTAGTCTTATATATTCCTGGACATATGGAACGGATGTTGCAAAATAGCCAGGAATTAATTTCCTTGATTGCTTTATTTTTCTCTGGCTTTACTGTGGAGTTCATGCTTTGACTGTGAAACTCTGGAAGTTTAAAGTGGCCGCGGCTTGAAAACGTGCTCGGGAGTTTCTGTGGCGGTCTGCGGCTGGGCTGGGGCTTTCAAGCCCTAAATCTCCAAAGAACAGAATAGGAATAGAAAAACCACACTCCTTGCTGAGGGAAGGGATGAGAGAGTGCTCCTGGTTGATCCGAGGTAGCGCATCTGCCAGCAAGGCATCACCGAAGAAATCATCTGGACTTGAGCCTAGCATGTTGTTCCTGGACCTCCTGTGGGTCTGCTTTCTTTGGGATGTCTGCAGCCAGCTCTGACCACCGTCATCCTAGTCCTCTGCCTTAGAAGAGCTTTTCAAAGTGCTGGGGCTGTTTTTCATTTCATTGCTGGCTTGTGCTGAGCAAGGTCTTGTTCTGTCAGGAGATATATTAAGCTACTTGAAACAGACAGGACAAATGCTTTTGGCAGAAACGCAGGTTTGTGGGAGATTTTCACCTCACGGAGGTGCATTTCCCAGCTGTGAAACAGCTGTGCCCAGACAGATCGGATACATGTGATCATGTTGTTACTATTTCAGTAATTATCTGCACCGTACCACCCTTTGCAGTGTGCCCGCTTCTTCCATGCATAACTAAATCCCTGCCTTGGGTTGAAGAGTGATGCAAGGATGCAGTTTATACTGACAGCCCTGGTTCCTTGCATGGCTTCTGTGGATGCTGCCGGTGGTGACTACATAAGAACAATTATCAAAGGTTTGGTGTGTTTTGGTGGTTTCTTTTAATTAAGTGGGCATATGTGGCTTGCTGTCAAAAGTTGGGGCACGCTTCTCGCATCAGGGCAGTAACACACGTCCAAAGAGGCTGGAGGTGGGTCTGAGCACAGACAGCGTCGTGGGCTGGCGTGGGTAAGACACACTAGCTGCTGGCCAGGGCCAGTTCCCTTGGGCAACCTAGCCCAGGTACTCGGTTACAGCTGCGCTGACTGGCCCATCCTCCATCACAAGGCCACACTAAGGTTCAGACCCATGGGAGCTGCCACAGCGACACTTCAGCAAGTCTGCCCTCAACCTGTCACAGACACCTGCAAGACTCAAAAATCCATTTTTGGAAGTCAAGAACAAATGCAGAAGCCAAATAAATCCCATTTCTTTTTCTAATAAGGTTTTAATGCATACCAGTTCTTTGCTAGCTCTCCACAGCATCCTGAACCAAGATGTGCTTTAGAAGAAATTATCGGTTGGTCTGGTGTTACAAATTGAGCACAGGTATATGATTATATTTCCCCAGGGCTGGGCAGAAGACCTCAGCAATCATTTCCAGGACTTTGCCCAGATACAGGTTCAGCTTTGTTTAAAAACAATGTAAAAGTAACAAAGAATCCACTGATAAATTTGCATACAAATATCCTATTTCCTTAAACCATGAAAGGACTAAGATTAAGTATATAACAAATTAAACTCTATCTCTAGGGAGGCAGAAACCTCTAGTGTGCATCCTGCACAGTCTGTCCATCTTTTTTTTTTTTTTAAATAAATTTAGTCATTACCATATTTCATTAATAACAAACCACTTGCGGTTTGGGTTTTAGGACTGTTAAAAGGCTGGCAGTAAGCAGTAGCTGAGTCATTTGTATAGAAGAGTGCTGATAAATTATGCTGGACTTCCTATATCAATTTAATCAGCATAGCCTTTAAAGTTCAATGCTTCATGTCATTATAATAATAAAAGTTGAGATTATATATAAGGTCTGATTAAAATATTTTTTGCAGCTTTCTATTGTATGCTCTCTATAATATGTACTCTGTAATATATCAGTCTGAGCCTGCTTGGATCATTCTTTGACTTCTCGTGAGTAATACAGGAAAATAAACAACAGGAATTGCAGACTCTACCCTTTCTTCTCCAGATTAAATAACACAAAAACTTAATTGCTCCTCCTGATCTGATTAATTCTCTCCCTATTCCAGTGCAGTATTTCAGATAGCAGTCAGAAACATACACTTTAAAACAAACACACAGGGAGGTAAGAAAGAACAATTTGTGCAGAGAAGACCTTTTACTTTACTCTACTATTATTTTAGGGTTGAGCAATAACCTGAAGCAGGAAGGCTTATATTCTGGTTTTAAGATGCTTTGTAATACGACTAGGCATTTGCATTTCCTGAATAAACTGCTCATCCTTTTCTGTATTCCTCCAACTTTTGGCTTCAGTAATAATGTCTGACAATGAGTTTCACTGGTGAAAAGGGTGAAGGATTCCCTTTTAACCTAACTTCACATGGTTATCTTTCTGCTTCCCTTCGGTCTGTTACGTTTCATTGGGTGAAAAGATGACTAAGTGTGGCTGAGCTTCCTTCTTTGGACCATTCATTATTTTGTGCATCACTAACACATCTGCAGTTTGTCCCCCAGCATGAGAGAGTTGAAACATTTTCATTAGCATCAAGCAGAAGGCTTACACAGCAGAAAAAAAAGAGCAAGAGAGCTATCTACTCTGACAGCCACGGTTCTCCTGCTCCTCCTTTCCTAGGAGTTCAAGCCACTCAATGACTTGTGGTCAGACATAGCTCCTGGGTCCTCTCTGCCCTGAGGGGGAAGATGACTGAACCATTGCCATGAGATCTGCAAAGAACCTTGGCCACACAGTGGGGACACCTTGTTCCTTCTCACGTTTGCCTGCTCTCCACAGCAGGCAGACAGGTGTAAAACTTTTTTTTTGCTCAAATTGCCTCCTTGTTCCCTCTTTAATTGGAATTCAGGGGGAAAAAAAAATACACTTTGCCTAACAGGGGGAGAGAGAGAGAACAGATAGAAAAATCTGCCTATATAGGGCATTAGATCATAAATTCTAACTCATCATCAATGCTAACACAAGAAGTTTGGGAAAGGTGCCCCAGATAGTGCAAATCTACCCTGAACTATTGAGTTACACTTGACTCTTTTTTTCCCTTTTGTAGGGTTCTTTTGTCCTCTTGGTGAACAAAAAGTGTTCTTGCTTTTATTAATGTCTTCTATGCTAAAAGAAAAAAGCAAGAAAAGCGCAAAGAACATGCCAAGCAGAAAGGCAAAGGTAGATGGAGAGAATTAAGGTTGTTGACATGCCTTAAGTATATATTTTCCATACATTCTTACTTTTTCTAACAGTAATACTGACTTCAAATATCCAGATATTCTAAAATATTTTCAGACTTCTGTTGTTAGTTTAGTTTCAAGGAGCAAAATAGTTTAAGATTAGGGGCTTTTTTTCTATGCAGAATGAACACCTAGATTCATAAATTTACCTTGAGATTTTTGAAGGGGGACGGAGAGCATGGGGTTTTGCTTGAGACTTTCCTCATTTTTTTAAAAAAATATTTGTGATTCCTTACTATTAAATTTAATGTCATTGGCGATTTGCTTCAATAGAAACTCTGCAGAGGGCAACAAACTAAACCCTGCCAGTTCTCTGGGTTTTTAAAAATATGCTAGAATTGTGTGCGCCAGTTCAAAACAGCAACACCCTGAGATGGCTCACCATCCAAAGTCCTCAGAGCAATCTCTTATTTGCTGCTCAATCACAACTGATTTTGTTCAGAAACATCATCTCCTCTTTCATTTGGTAGCTCATACTGTGTCAGGAACGGGACTATAGAGTAAACTACAGTGATGTAGTAACTAGCTGTCTGTATCAATCTCAGTATTATAATTCACTAATATGGATTATGGAAAGTTGGAGGGTTAACCCAGAATGACCATGTTTTTCATTAAATCTATTTTTTTCATTATTTTCTGTATCATAAAAACAAAGTTTGCCTTTGCAGTTTTCTGTTTTTCTCCTCTTATTTAAAAGCGTGGGGTTTTATACCCAATTGTTACTGGCATGTTCACTGTCATTAAACCAGCTCTCTGGAACTGTAAAGGGCCACCGACAGGGAGCACAGGCAGCAACTCAGTGCTCTACCAGCACTACCAGCGCAGAGGCTGAAAACAGACCCAGAATTAACAGTGTGCATACATCTTTCACCGCATAGACAGCATCCAGACTGTTAAATCCATTAATTCAGCTATAGATTGAACCATCAATATAAATAAATCCAGGAGGGGGTTCTTATTTTTTTCCTGTAAATATTAAGGAAATCTCTTCACTGCATTAGGAAGTCTTGGGAGAACTGTAGTAGAACATTTGTAGAGAGAACCCTGTGGACTTCGATAGAAACATCACTGTATTTTTAATGCAGTGTGTCACACTAAAGTAAGCATAATATTCCCTCTTCTAAACTCCTTTATCAGACCAATTTTATTTCAACAATCGACTGTAAGCTGGAGGAAGCCAGGGACAATTTAAGCCATTGTAACTCCTGATAATTCTTTTAGTATTTACGGACATCTATGTAAGCTGCTGGCTTGAGAATTTGTCTGCTTGAGTTAGGAATCAGCAACAAATCCGTGTTAATGGCATGCTCTTAGGAGCTACTGGAACTAATTTTATTTCTGACGAGCTGGGATAGATACCATGCAGCTGCACTTCTGTGGAGGGTCTGAAATTATAGTGGTACTCATTTTCTCATCACCTGTTGATGCAGTGGTTCCTGACACCTTCCCTCCCCTGCATTTTATCGCCACGGGTCACCACAGGTCAGTGCCAATCTCTGGAACAAATGATGTGAAAAAGAAGGCAACTCACTCATTGGTGGCAGAGGTCTCAAATTTTAGTGTGTTATATAGTTTCCAAACGCCGGGTGCTGTCTGTGGAAGACATGGGGTTGCTTCCTCGCATCCTAAACGCTGCTGGTTTTCCCTAGCAGAGCTGCCTCACGTGGCACACAAGCTGCTGGTTCTTTACCGCCGTACAGATGGAAGCAGCAGCAGTGGCTGGCGATGCCGGTCCTAGTTTCAGCACGTCCTGCCTTTCTCCCCCATGCCTGCGTGCGCCTTCTCTCACACAGTTGTTGCTGTTTGAAATATCTTCTACTCCAATCTGAAATTGTGTTTTGGAAGCCCAGAGCAGGAAATCCAAGTGATGCTCCAATATTTGGACTGGCTATCTCCTCCATAATATGTCCTGTTTCCCCCTTTTCATTATACATTTAATTAACTCTACAAAGCGGAGTTATTGTCCACCTCTGCATTGATGAGAAGGTGGATGTATTCCATCTGGTTGCCAGAGAAGCAAGATTTGGGTATTCTTTAAATTATTATTTTATTTCTGTATCAGGATAAGAAGAGAGTTGGGCATTTCTAGGACTTTCTGTAGGATCTTTGTCCAGCTTCTTGTTGGGGCACTCTGGGCACCATCCTGCAGGGGCTGAGGCCAGGTGCAGAACTAGGGGCTGACAAGGGTGTCCACCAACAGTCCCCAGCATGGCAGGTGATGAACCAGGGCCAGGGGCCATCCAGGGGCCCCAGCCATGAGCAAAAGGTGTTGAGATCAGGAACACAACTGGAGACAAGCTACAACATACATTCAAGGGATCCATCCAGGAAGTGTGGCTGGAGACAAGGACTCCTGTGGTGCCACTGGAGCAGGGACCGATGACCCCAGGCTGAGCTGAAATGGGGTCCTGGGCCATGGGCAGGGATGTGGGGAGACCCGAGGTGGGGCTGGGAGGGCCACAAGGCCTGCTAGTGCCCACGGGGCTCCTCTAGTGTAACTCTGGGTCACGGCAGGACCCCATGGTCACAGTTCTGACTTGACAGCGCAAAGTCTTGCATTTTATTCTTACCGCTGAACACCACCACACTGCATGTTCACAAGCATGAACAGAAACACGTTTCTGTTTCTCCGTCCATAAAAGGAGGACAACATGTCTCATTGGGAAGGTGTGGGACTTAGTTGCTTACTGAAACTTTGCGTAACAGATATGCTTCCTAAGCATCGTTAATTACTTTTTACATTATTTGTTGCTGAAGGAGCATGTAACATCTTGAAGGAAATCTTGGCTCTATGGAGAGAGCAGAAGAATCTCCTTTGCTTTTCCTAGAATAGAGATTTCAACTCCCATGCCGACTGCATATACCAACAGGGAATCACTTTAAGCTCTTATCCTTGATTATGTGTCCTTGGAAGATGCTACATCAGTACGTTTTTAGGCACGTTAAATTTATGCCGTAAAGCATTTTTCAAAATTCAATGGTCACATCACTTTCAAAACAAAAGAAAAACCCTAACAAATACAATGCACCCAACTGTGCACACATTTCCTCTCGGAGAAAGAGGGTGAGCAAAAAAGCACATGGTGTATTTCACTTGCACTGCTGACAGCACGGTTGGAAGGTGCTCAGAGATCATTATGAGGATCTCAAGAGAACAACATGATAGAACAGAAAAGTGATGCACTAAGGAGCATTAGAGAGATTCCTGCTGACCGCAGGAGACTTCAGATCAGGCGAACACAATCTGTGTCTTCTACTTAAGGCAATGCTGAAAAACACGTCATCTGAATCTGGACATACCCATATGGAGAAAGCAGAGTGCCTAAGTCAGTATTTTATGAATCTTCCTGACTATATCTGTACCAAAGATTAAACTGGTATGCCTTTAAAATAGCAACACTATATACATATAGTTTCTGATTGCTTGGTTATTTTGAGTACTCTTCTTAAGTAATGTATTTATTACTGGCATATGTCCTCGAGCTTCCCCAGAAGAGCATAAAGGAAGAACTGGATTGAAATATAAAGTTATACATACTGTTAAAAATTAGTAGGCTTTATAGAATATAACTTTGAATCTCAACAGTCATCTGATCTGTTCTCAAAGCCAAGACAAGGCCATCTATGGCTACAGCATTCCCGACACAAAGCTATTTAACTGTTCTATGAAAAAATGCAGTAATGAAGATCTCTAACCCCCTCCAGACAATCTCGTCTGCTGTCTGATTGTTCTTATTGTTCAGCAAGCTGCCTAACCTAAATTTCCTTTTGCTGTAATTTAAATCTGTTACTTTACTCATCTCCCAGCAGATCGAGAGAAAAGTCTATTGCCTCCTTCTCTTCCTTGCCTTTCTGCACATAAAAGACTGAGAGCATCTCCCTCCACCTTTTCCTCACTAAGCAACCCCAGTTTTTTCCCTGTCAGTCCCACTTTCCAGATGTCTAATCATCCTCTGTCTTGTTGCAGGATATTCCTCAGCGGTTTTCTTGGTATGTTTTAGAAGGACTTTGAACTGGGCCCTTTCTGCGGAGGCCCTGTGGAGGGCAAGTGGGAGGATGACGTGTGCGTGTAATACCCAGGTTCCTGCAGTACTGCCCACCACCACGTAGCCACAAAGATGAGCTCATGGGGTGGCACTGAGTCACGTTCAGTTTATTCACTGCTGAGGAAATGTTATGGTTATTTCTCCTCTTGGTCTTCTGTAGTTTGTCGCAATTGTGTCTCTATGCTTCTTGTTGGTACTGAATTGTGCTCTATTGTCTGAATTCTGCCATGGTTGGTCAAAATATTTTTAATCTTATCTCCTAAAGTGCTTACAGCTTGGCATTGCCTGAAAATTAAAGAAAGGTACAAGTCACAAGTAACTTGAAATACCAAATCTTTCAATGATACTAGAAGCCCTTATCAATACATCTTCCACACTGGCTGTGCATCCTTGACGACTATTCTTTCATTACAGGTATCCAGCTGGCTGTGCTCTCACCTTCCTGCACGTTCAACCCCACCAGGTTTCCCTAGCTCATTTGTGAGAATCTCATAATGCCAAAAGGCTCGCTAAGATGCAAGGACATAATATCTACTGCCTTCTCCCTGCCCACAAGGCCTCTTCACCTGTCAGAGAAGGAAAATAAGATGAATTAATTATGGTTTGTAGTCCATGTAGACCAGTAATTATGGTATGATAAGTCCATAGTGATTGTTGTTTATGACCACACAAATTTGAAGTGCTAATGAGGAGACTGCTTGATTGTCTGTTCTCAGGTTTATTTTGTTTTTAAATCTCACAATCTGTCTACAAATCCTTTACATGGCCTTCCTGCTTTGAAAAGGCATAAACTGTGCTTGCTCTTTGCCCATCCTGTGAACTCAGTCTATTCTCAGCAGTTTTTCAAAGATCATTGCTAACAGATCTAGTATCTGTTGATGGAATTTGCCTATTAAAAAGCATTTATCTTACCCAAGAAATTCTCTAGCCTGTTATGTCTCATAACAGCCTGTGTTCCTACACCTTTTTCTTGCTGTTAGTAACCTGTGATCAGATTAGGATGACTTTGAAGTGAGAACGAAAGCAATAAAACCCCATCTTTCCCAGCATACCCTATTATCAGCTTTCTTCTCTCCATTTTCCTGTTCATCAGTTATCTTCCTAGTTCTGTAGAATAATCTTTTAGCCAGGCTGCATTATTTCATGTCGAGCAATCTTCTTTTCTGCAATTAGCCCTCTTCGCTTCAGAGTGATACGAACATTTTATTCAGATTTGTTTTAAAATATAGCTCTTAGCTACCTCTGCGTTCCTCTGATAGCTGATACTTGACAATCTGCTTCTGATGAAGCACTTGGTACTCTAGTCTTGTGTTTAATTCACTTTTACTTCATTGCATAGCCAAGGCCTCAGTGTATGTGAATGTCTCCCTGTGCCATACGGCACGGGAACATGCGCATCAGACATTGGGCTCACCTTGCCACCTACTCCCGTCCCCCCAAGGCCTCCTCATTTACCAGCTTGTGTCAATCAGCTCATCACTTGCGACCTCTTAAAACTCAGCCTCTTTTAGCAAATCAGCTCCTCTTCCATCATCTAGCCCTTTCACAGGGCCTGTCCCTGGTTCCAGCTCTGCCATGCTAATAATCTTTGACTACAGCACTGGTTTGTAATAATCTCAAAATGAGTGGTTTTAATTGATTTTAGTTTTTTGCAGTAGAACATACTGAAGTGGATGTGCTATAATCTGAAAGAGCAGCGGTAACTTTTCTGATGGAGTGGGGGAGAGTCGGAATGAAAAGGGGTAATCCACGTTTTGTTTCATTTTCCTGCTGACACCTTGGGAAGAAATAGGTCCTGTTCACACAAATCCAGAGAAACTGATTGCAGTGTTACTTAAATACTAGAGTTGTGCAGTTGGAAAACAACCTCTCCCAGAGATGGCATGGAATGTGGTGGCTATATGGTGCCCAGAGGTTTTTCATGGATTGCTTTCACAGCCTGACCCTTTTCTTCTTTTCCTCTCTGCAGATTATTAATTCAGTGGTATTGCTGATTCTGCTGAGTGCCCTCACCGATCCTGACCAGTACCATCTAACCAGTGCTGAACTAGGGGGCGAATATGAATTTATGGATGATGCCAGTAAGTAGAAACTGCCTAAATAGTAGCACTTATTTGTCCAGCGTCTATGTAACTGTCCTATCATTTCACTAATTACTGTCCTTTGATTACTGCTTCACCTTAGTATCTTACAGGTGCATTTTTATTAGTAATTAACATTAGTAATTAACATTAGTAATATATATTCATAGTATTTTTATTAGTAATCTGTCTGCTTTGTTGTGTCCTGGCTTGGCAGAGGCAGAGCCAACCCTTGACATGGAGAGGTTATCCCTGAGCATGATGCTGAAAGGCCCAGGGGGATTTTCCAAGACATGGGGAGATGTGGAGTCTCTGCACCTCCCAGCACCATGTCCCGTAGTGCCGGCACATGCATGAGAACCCATAATGCTATTTATGTAACTGATGGAATGTGTTCATTCACATCATACATATTTACACACACCCCATGTGCGTATGGCGTGACTTGCACAAACCTGTTGTGATAGATGCAAGTGCAAATATTAACTGTACAGTCACAGGCGTATTAGTGACAACACAGGGCTGCTTCCTTCTCTCACCAAAGGACATCACAGAAAATATTCAAGACAGTTTCAGGGAAGGGTGAGCCAGGCCATTTATGTCTCCTGCAAAAACCTCCTGTCCCTTGCAAATGTTTCTTTCCTCCATGACCGTTTCAAATTATTTGAAATTATTATTTGCTTTAACCATTTAATTCATATCTGGAAAAGTTTTTCTTCAATGTGATTTTGATTAAAATGTCTGTTTATTTTCATTTCTGCTCACAAGATTGTTAAGATTCAGCATTTCTCTCAGTAGTGTGAAACAAGGTCTCCTGGTAGTCACACTGGTGTCTTGCTGCTCTGAATCACACCCATCCACAGCAAAAGGCTCGAAGTCCTTTCCTCATTCCTACTGAAATCAATAAAAGTATCAGTAGGAAAAAGAATAGCCCCACATGTGAGAAAAATAATTGCACCCATGGTGTGTCAGAGCTGCTGGGTATCAGCTAAGGGATGCTTATTTCTACAAGGTCTTCAGTGCAGATACGCCTTGAGGGCTTACATTTCATTAATAATAAGGGGCAATTGCTACTTTATCGTGTCTTCATTGAAAAACCACCTACAACTTCCCACTAAAAATCTTTTTATATAACTGGATTTAAGAAAGTAAGGACCATAGTAGATACAGATGGGCTCCTAGCTGATTCTGACATATTAAAACTGACTGCCTTGTCCTAATTCTCAGAGATTAACCTTGGTAATGACTGTCTGTCAGTGTGGTTTTATATAGCCGACATCAGAGGCCTGCCAGTGCCCAAGGCTTTAAAATAGTAATTCTGTTTTGTAATGCAATAGCTGTCAGATCAAGTACATTGGGGATTTCCATCTACACTTGAAAATTGCATTTTCTATATTTTTTTATCAAGGCTTCTGAAGTGAACCCTGCAAGACTGTGAAAAGATGGCTTGTGGGCCAAGCGACCTCATTTCCATTCGGTAAAGGGAACATTTCACGGGCAGTTAAATTACGAATGAACATTTGAATTAATGTCTCCTTTTATTCTTTGACTCCCTCTGGTTTAATGCCTTACTGAGTAAAGGCAGTTCAATCAAGCTACTGGCTTTTATAGTTACTGGAAATAGCTGTCAGGAGATATTTTTTTTTCTTTTTTTCTATAAGTATGACTATATTTGTTCAAATCTGAGGAAATGTTTTCTTATGAGATAAAATATTAGACAAACTTCCACACGCTCTTCTCTTGTCCTATTTTTATTTGTCTTTTTTGAAGAAATGTTTCCCAGGTTAGCTGCATGTGCTGAAATTCTTAGATGTGAAACCAGGTGTATGAAATACAGGGAGATATATTAATTTTTATTCTAATTAAGGTCCCAAAGTTGTTATCTATGTGTACTTGTGTTGATCAATAATAATGATGGTAATACTAGTAGCCACTGTTACTACTTTTAATGCTCTTATCGATAGAAAAAATAAAAAAATGCAGACACAGACTTTGCACGTAAAATTGTCATTCCCTTTCCCTCCCTCCTCAAATGAGCTCCTATATAAAAGATCTGAAAATATCAACTGGAAATAAACTTATCAGCTGAGTCACAGTAGCAGAGTTATGGCTAACCTGAAGTTAATGACAGGTTTCCCTTGACTTCCAAGAAACCAGGATTCCCCCAGTATTTGTCTTCATATTTACTTCTGGCCTGATTTATGGAGATTTGTGTTTCAACAGCAGGAAAAATTCCTGCCATGTGCAGAGCCAGAGCCAGTCTAGTGCAAACTGCTTGAAAATGCCAGTGCAGCATCAGTTCTTCTGTGAATGGCTGCTCAGCCTTGAGTTCAGGATTTAGCATGGCTCCCAGGGCATTGCCAGAGGCTCCAAAATGCCTGTTTGATTAAGCAGAGAGAGGATTTACCTGAGCACTTAGAAAAACCTGTAGGTTATAGCTTTTCCCTTCTATTCTAGAAAAGGAAACGAGGGGAAAAAAAAGTCTGCCAAAACTTGCCATGTGGCAGATAGAGGTACTGGAAGACACCAGCGTGTGTGGTTTGGCTGGGTCTCCAAGACGTACATCTGGGAGCTGGGGAAAATGCTGGGCTTCCTCCCATGCTGGATATTCAGCTAAGCCCGTTTAGTCTCATCTTTCTTTTTATTATTTCCTTAGGGCCTGAGGGAGCTGGTGAACTAGAAGCTGCACTAGGAAAAAATAGAAAAGTGTGAGCTGCCCAATGCAATACTGCTGCTGTTAAGAGACTAATAATCTCTGGGCAGGAGATGGAAAAGCCCTATAAATCATTTTGTGTTCCCAGCGTGTTTCAGCTGAGCCTCCTGCTCAGCTTCTCCAGATACACAGACCATGGTCCTGACAGGTCAACAGCCCAAACAAGCAGCGAGTGTTTCTTGGTTTTATTTACTGCCTTCACAGCGTCACAGATGTGTGCGATACTTCACAAGCCATATGACAACCAGGACTAAAATCCCATGTGTGCCCTATAGAAACTAAGAGGAACGTTGACACTTATGTCAGCAACCCAGGCCAAAATCCACCTGTGTCCCTGCCCTGGGACGGGCAGAAGAGACAAGCAGAGGTCTCGGGGTAGGGCAGGATAATGTGATGGATAGTCTCGCTGCCGAACGTGACATGCATGCAGGGCTTAAAAAGATTTATTCAAATAGAAAAGATTTAGTAAAGAAACCTACAGACAGCAGGCTTGGACTTCTGTTGGGGGGTAAATGGAGGTGGTAGAGCAGGTACCCTTCCTGCCCCAATCCATCAACACTACCCACGTTGCATGAGCCCCGTGTCACAGGGAGGGGGTAAAAACTAGATCCCTGCCCCAGCACAGCATATTCAGGGCTGCATCTTCCCCTCTAGCCTTATCCTCTGGGGTAAATGAGATGGGCTCAAAGGTGCAGAAAACTGTCCCCTTCTCATTGGCCTTCTTCCTTTGCCAGAGAGAAAATGCCAGGGCCGCGTGGGTTGCGAGCCAGGAGGCTGCACGGCGGCTGGCAGCAGTGGCACCAGACTTGCACAAGCAGCTTGGAGGAGAGAGCGAGGCAGTAATCCTTAGCTGGCAGTAAGGAGGCCAGGCTGCTGGATAAGTAAGGCTAGGAGGGTGGGCAAAACTGCCTGAGGATTGCAGGCTGCTGATCAGCAGCTTTCTGGCTCCTGCTGTCAGAGCTGTGAGCCAGCGATTAACTCCAGGGCTGGGGCAAGGTGATGAGCTGGAGGATTTGAGGTCTCCTTCACTCCACACAAGTCCTGGCTCAGGGACTGGCCTCGCTGGCTGCTCCTCCCTGTCCCCGCAGCAACCGCCACCAGCCTCCTCTGCAAGAGGAGAGCGTAGTGCAAGGAAATGCTTGTGAGATGGGTTCGAGGGAGCTCCAGCTGCAGAGCTTGCTGTGCACACAAGCACCCCATGGCAGGAGCCCTGCCCAGCTCCAGCAGCACCTTCTCCCCAATGTGGCAGGAAGGTAGGATCTCAGTGGAAGGTATAAGAGGGAAAAAACCCCAACAGAGTTTCATTAAACTCAAGCGGAAAATTCAAAAAGCTGTCTAGGACACTGCAGTGGTCCCAGTACAGCCCTCCTAGCCACGAATGCTACGGAAAGGTACAGCATGGCTGGAAAAAATTTCGCATGCCCCTGTTAGCTTCTCATTTAATGTGCTACATATCTAGTTTCATCCTGATTAATTGAAGCCGACACAGCTCAAAAAACCCAATGAAGCCTTAAATGAGAAAGAACCAGCTTGAGCCAACTAGGACTTGGCACAGCGGAGCACAGCTAGAGAGACACTGGAGACGGGGAGTAAGAGTGGGTCAGAGCAGAGCTTCAATGTCAAGTTTATCGCAGTTTGCTAAGCTCTGGCTCTGAACCAGCACTGCCGCGGTCACGAGCAAAGGGAGGCCTGTGGCTGCTGCATCTGCTGCAAATGACAATGACGGCAGCTTCCCCTCAGAGTAGGTGACTGGGATGAGTAGGTGACTGGGATTAAGAACGAACAGAATAAGTACATGAGCAGCGCCTTCAAAGTGGTGGTTAAAATAAAAATATTGATCCAAGAGCTTCTTTTACAAGAGGTTCAGTTGAGGTTACCAGCTACAGGCAGCCATTTCCACTTCTTTCCTTTTCTTTCATTACCTCGATTGTACCTGGTCTATTCAAAATCATTTTGGTTTCACAGGATGTATGTGGGCAGCCAGAGTAAATGACCACACAATTAAGAATATCTGAAGAGGCTGCACTACCTTTCACTAGTAAAGGTTTGTTTCGTGGGTGCTTCTTCCTCTTGAGGGCAGAATTCAGATCACCTCTAACAGCCACACCACAGACTTACAGCTCCTAAAAAACTGGAGACTGGTCATGGCAATACAGCTCAGATGCTTGCACTCGGTGTCTGGATTCTCTACACAGTCAAAAAGGAGAAGGAGGTGCCTCTGAAGAGCAGTTTGGGATGAAGAGCAACTTGGGATGCACTGAGGTGTCACCCCCTCCTGAATTACAAGCAGGGAGCCCAGCTGCCTCCCGATGGCATTTCCAAGCTCCCACAAGCCAAGCTGCATAAAGCCACCGGGTGGGAAGCAGTGAGCACAGAGGTGCAGATAACCTCAGCGCCCAGTGCTGCTGATTCTCCCGGGTGACACCTGCTTATTTTGACAATAAGACAAAGATTCAAGCATTTGCACTGTGAGTAAGGATGTCTGAACTCCAGGCCCTCCATCAGACTATAGTGGTTTAAATGTGCTCCTACAAGTGCCCAGGAAAGGGGCCTCATCCATTACATTAGGAAATAGCCTGCAATAGGGCATCTTCTGTTACATTTGAGTCCTTATGCAATCACAGGGACAAAATTTGTGGGCAAGACAGAGAGAGCAAGAGTCCTGAAACCCAGGATACAAGTAGTGTCCTGGAAAGGGAGAGACCTGGGTTGCTAAGTCCTTAATCCTGCTGTTGGTAGGCATAGTACCCAAGGAGCCTGTGGATCAACATACGTAAGCACCCTCTGGAGACACCCTCACCAACCAGCAACAGTCACTGCTGCTCATTCTTTCAGCAGCTTCGCAAGTCTAAGGTTCCTCTCTGCATCAAGGGCCAGCAGAAACCTGGATTAGTGCTGGCAGGAGCTCTGTGCTAGTGCAGGGTTTGAATTCTGTCAGGAAGAGGAAGATCAAGGACTGGGTCCTTTGTCTTCTACATGGATGACCATACTGGTAGGCTGGAAAAAATGACAGACAAGACTTAGTGTCTGTCCTTCCTTTTCAGCCATGACCCAGGTGAGCCTGCACTGCTGCCTGGTGGTGGTAGGTGAGGCTTGTACACAGCTACCAGATCAGGACCTTTCAGGGACTTTGATACAGGCTCCAGGGCACCTCCCCAGAACCTCATTTTGATGCAGCCAGGGAGGTGGAGGAACTGTCCCATGCTGTGGGATGCTCCTCATCATGTGCTGGAGTTAGATATTACGGCAACTGTGTGATCAAATGGAAGCATCTTCACATATTGAGTGCCTCCAAAGTCAGGCAGTGATGAGTATTGAAGAGCTTGAACGCTGTCATGTATTTGTGTGTCTCAGTTCTACCAAGTGTTCAATCAAGGCAGTTAGTTTAGATGCATCTGGTGACAGCAATGGGATCAGCAAGTACCTCACAGATATGGAATGAGGAGGGATGTCCTATATGCCTCAGGTCCTTTCTCCTCTTTGTGCACTGGCTAAGCCTCAGAAGAGTAATTCAGTTGCACTCCCAAACTCACTATAAGGTCGGATTCAGAAATACACTTCTGGTGTCCCAGCTATGGCCTGTAAGGATATCAAGGGAGAGAGAAAAGACCAAATACATGTAATTTTTTCCCCCAGGATCTCCTTCGAGCTGTTTGTGGCTTAGGAACTTCTTAAATCTAATGAAAAGTTAATTGAAAGCTGAACAGCAATAGAAGAAAAAGATAGGAACCCTCTAATTACTTCAATCAAAACCTTAAAGAATATTTTCCTTCCGTCACTACTTCACCTTTCTTGAGAGTTATATACCTTCATTAATAAATGTTATATCTCTGTAGTATTCTTGGTTGAAATGAAAATTACAAGATGTTATTTCTGCTCTAAGATGCATCTACCTGCTGGCTTCGCTTTTAAAAATCCGTTTTTCCTTTTCCAGAGTTTTTGGAGATATGTGAGTAATGGTATACAGCAGCTATTAGTGCAAAAATAACCGGTAGTGCAGAAAAGGAGACACTTTCTGACTACAGATGGCACCAACACCAGCAAAATAATCTTCTTGTCAAGACTGCTCCTGATTTTTGAAAATCCTCAGAAAAATTAAACCATTCATGGCATCTCCACAGCCTCATAGAGGCTGCAGAGGCTTTCACAGCGTAATCACTGTCCGAACTTCTCTTATTTAGGAGTTTCCCACAAAGGGCAGAGATTTCCTCCAGCAATGGTTGAATGATGCACCTGACCCCATCTGCACCCACTTCCCACCCTGCCCTTTGAGATGCTCTGCATGAGGTAGATGGCAAAATGACTGAACCAAGCTCTGCATTTATCTGCAATCATTGTGATGTGTTTCTCTTCCAGATATGTGCATTGCCACAGCAATTTCTCTTCTTATGATTCTGATCTGTGCAATGGCTACATATGGCGCGTATAAGGTAATTCATTATATTTGGTGAAGATATGAATCAAGTGAACTATACAGCTCTGTAGAAACAAAGTTAAGAAAATTGCTTTCTAACAATTTCTTGTTTAGTTGCTTAGTTGAAAACTGAGAGAGGAAAAAAAATGTCAAAGAGGCAGCAGAACTGATTGCTTAGCTCAGTGGTATACCAGGGCCCTGTGCTGCAGGCAGGAAGATGACCCGGTTGTGTTGACTGCCTGCAGTTTCAAATATGGGTAAGCTCTGGGCATGCTGTGAATTCAGAGAACTAAATCTTATTCCTACTGAAATTAAGGGAATTTTTTTCCCATTCACCTCCCAGGCCTGTGGTTTTTTGCAATATTAATCCTATCAATTAGGGGAAAAATGAGTGTAATGTGGTTTCTAAATGTCCCAGTATAACAAGTCGTGGGACTTACACCACACGTATTACTGCAGTTCAGCAGCCAAGCTGGGTCGACCAACCCTTTTGGCTGAATGTCATATTTCTTTTAGCTGATTTAACAAGTTCTTTTCTCTTATGGCTTCATGAAATGTGATGCATTGTGTCAAATATTCCTTAGATTTTATGCAGAAAAACATATATCCTTCTACTTTAACTTGTGGCTGATGAGTTTTTAATTTATTTCCTTTCAGCAACATGCAGCTTGGATCATCCCCTTCTTCTGTTACCAGATTTTTGACTTTGCTCTTAACACGTTGGTTGCCATCAGTGTACTCGTCTATCCCAGCACAATTCAGGACTACCTCCGCCAACTGGTAAATCACTTGATGTTCACCAGCTTTTTGGGGAAAAAACTGCAAGATGCACTGTTTGTCCTGTATTTCTAGCCAACAATTTGCTGTTGACTTCCTATGCGGATCTTGAAATGTCCTCTTAGTCCTTGCTAGTTTGTGTTCAACATCCTTGCAAAGTTACATTACTAACTTATTACAATATTTGTGCAGAGCTCTGGAGTTTTGCAACGTTGCCGAAGCTCTCACCACCACTTAATTTAGAATGAGACTCGTATTGCAAGACATAGATAATAAGTAATTGCTTGTGGATTCAGAGTTATTGTGTTCATATCCAGTGTCTTATTTTTGGTGCAGTTTCAAGGGTGTTTTGTTGCTCCTTGTAATTTATCTGGTGGCATTAACACAGGTTTCATTAGGCAGGAGTTTGATTCAATGTAGGTTTGGTTTTTTGCTAGAAAATATTATCGGATTCTGTCTTAGGGACAATTTGAGGCTGTCTGCTTGCCATGGTCTACTTTGGCCAAACATCCATAGCCAGTATTGTGCAACCTTACAGGATGTGATTGCAACCACCTACAGCAAAGACAAGAGCCCACCAGCCTGTGTCGTCACAGGACCACACACCGTGTCTGACAAGATTCAGGTGGAGCTGTAGACCTCTGGGAGAAGCTAACACTGCTGCTGTGTCTGAAAATCTGCCTTAAGAACCTGAATGCAGATTAGCTTGGCTGTGAACTTTGTTATGTGGATGGAAAACGAGCTAGGGCAGTATAAATAACAGGTAATGAGAAACAGCAGGCAGATAAGTAGCCACACAAATCTGCGGGAAGAGGCAATCTGTCAAGCCAGTGAGAGCTGGGATGCGTCAGGGGCCCGTTATCCTTTGCCTTATTTAACACCCACCTGCATTCGCGGCTGATGCTACACTGAAAGAGAAGCAGAGGAATAATTCAAAGGTTCTCAGAGATACGAGTGGAAAAGAGCAAATTACATCCATAGCTTGGCGAGTGCTTGAAGCTGGCACTGCAGCTGGCTGGAGCCCTCCTGCCCGTCCTTCGCCCCCAGTCCCTCACTTCTGCTTCGTGCCAGCCCTGCTGTAGTGACAGCACAAGTGTCTGTGTGGCTGCAGGAACTCCCTCCGGCTTCCCAGAGCATGAGCTGTAACCAGGTTTTACTCAACTTTGGTCACCGTGCGAGAAGGTGAGGGGAGCAGGCTGGGAGCTGCGCACCGAAACGCCCCTGCTCTTCTACTGAAAACCTGCTGCCACATCTGGAGCTGCCTCACCAGGAGGGCAGAGAGCAGCTGATTCTCTCAAAATGTCTGCTAAAACACCACTGTTGTTCCTGCAGATATAAAAGCAAATAGGCCCTTCCGTAGCAGAAATACCAGGAGCAAGCCTTGGAAGGTGTTGGGAACGGTGCAGCAGAGCACTTTGTGAGCTGCGTTGCTGCTCTGGAGCATTAAAACCTCTGGTTGCACACATCTTTGTCTGGCTGTTGTAAATCTTTTTCTGGACCAGTAATGAAATGCCGCAAGACTTCGGGAGTGCTAAACTGTCAGTGCTCAAAAGGGCAAGGGGGATTTCCAGGATAATTATAGGCTGATTAGCCTGACATTGCTACGAAGCAGAATAACAGAAGTGCTGAGATGAGAGTCAATTGATAAAGGATTAGACCAGAGGAATATGATTAATGACTGGCAGCACAGTTTCATGGAAAATCAGTCCTGCAGGCAAGCTCATTTTCTTTCACTGACAAGATTACTGGCTTCGTCAATAAAGATGGGCAGAGGGATAATAGACTTTTGTAAGACATTTGACTTCGCAGCGTGATGCTCAGAGCAACAATAAAGCACTAGATCAATAAAGGATGAATCAAACGGATTAGGAGAGGTTAGCTGGCAGACTGCAAAGGGTGGTGGTCAAGCCGACCATCTGCCAATGAGTTTCTATTTTGGGTAGAGGAAGGTCTCCCAGAGTCAGCACTAGGTCTCATGCTCTTCCTGACTTCCATTAATAACCTTGGTATCCAAGAGGCCATTCACAAAGGCTAATGTCAGCCTTGGGAGAGCTTCCCCACTCTCACTGTCTGGAGGGATCGAGTCCTCTAGCGGAAGGTTGTGGGCAGGGGCCTAATCCAGCTATTCCGTGTCATCCTCTGAAAGACCTTATTGCCCAAAGTGAGCACAACTCTGCATTTCCCAGAGGCAGTACTTGTGCCTTTTCCCAGCAAAATCACTTCTAATAAAACCCATGGCTGACACAGAGATTAATGAAGAAGTAAATAACACTAAGGGCAGAGCTATTAATCAGTGTGAGCTAGACTGACTCAGAACCTGAGTTCAGTCATTAATGTGTGTTGCACTGCTAAATGTAAAAAAATATTAAAAAAAAAGAGGAATATGAATGAGCATACAGCATGGCAACTGTACCTAGGATGCAGTGACGCTGTAAGCAGTCTGGGGAACTAAGTGCCAAAACAAGGGTCCCCAGGTTTTTTGCTGTTCCAGAAAACTATTTGTGGGATTTGCAGACATTAAAAACCAGCAGTGAATAGTAATGGAGAGGAGAATTCCCTTCTCAGTCGGTGACTAGGTTTCATCTGTCTGTTTCTGGGTGTAAAGAAAACATGCAGAAAAGTTCCTCCAAAAACTATATAAAAGCTGGATACATTGTAGTATGATGAGAGGCAATCAGGTTTCCTGCTTTGTTTAGCAAGAAAGGAGAGCAAGAGGTTATGCTGTTAGAGTTTTCATATGCAGAATAATGAGGTATTAAATGTTGTTTAAATTAGATGAGAGGTATAATGATAATGAGTAGCTAAAAGCTAGTCCAAGTTAAGCTCATTTAGAAAGAAGGAGTCATTTCTATTTTATCATTTACAGTAGAGATTAGTGACTGGCAAAAACTAGCAAGAGCTGTGATTAATTTTGGACAGTTAATGTCACCTGTTCAACAAAGTTTTGAAGCTGTTCTGCATCAGCTTCAAAGCTCTTTATTCCTACTGAGGGGGGATCTCATCAATGTTTATAAATACTTAAAGGGAGGGTGCCAGGAGGAGGGGGCCAGTCTTTTTTCAGTGGTGCCTGGTGATAGGACAAGAGGTAATGCGCACCAACTTGGAATATAGGAAGTTCCATCTAAACATGAGGAGGAACTTCTTGACTTTGAGGGTGGTAGAGCACTGGAACAGGCTGCCCAGAGAAGTGGTGGAGTCTCCAAATCTGGAGGCATTCCAAACCTGCCTGGACGCCATCCTGTGCAACCTGCTGTAGGTGGGCCTGCTCTGGCAGGGGGGTTGGACCAGATGATCTCCAGAGGTCCCTTCCAACCCCTATGATTCTATGATTGTCTGTCTTAGGTGTGGTCCCAAGCACAAGAGGCTCAGCAGGACCCCCTTGTACCCTTACCTGGAAGGGACACATCAGCTGCCAAAAGGCTGTTGCGTTTGGTTGAGAGCAAATACACTCTGTCGGAGGGGGCACAAGTGAAAGGGAGAGGTGAAGATCACATCCACTGGTATCAGATACTGAAACACACAATGAGATGAAACTAAAATCAAGCTTTTGAAATTTTTAGCAACAATGCTATCAATGCAGTGCTAGCACTCAAATATTGTTAAACAGGCTTGAACCCATGGACTTGTTTCTCTGTCTTTTAATTATACTAAATAGATTTGTCATCTCAAAACCCACATTCAGAACAAGACTGCAGTTAATACCCTCGTCCCCATAGGTGAGACCTGAGTCATGCTAGTTGGGTGTGATCCCTCCTGATGATTTATAAATAATCCCTAGAGTCGTCTTGCCCTCACCCCCTTTGCAGAGGTCTGCCAAGACAGGCAGAAAGCAAGCAAGGAGATTGTGTTTCTTCCTGGCGTTCTTGCAGTTTTTGGTCCTCTAAAACTGCTTGAATTTGGGGAATGATATTTTAGGGAGCACAGCTCCATAAGGGAAATGAAAAATCCCAATCATTCTTCAAATCCATTATTGACTATCTGGAAGAAGGTATGCATTAAGTAATGGAATATATTTGGCAGTCTCAGAAGAACATTTTTCTCTTGCTCTAATGTGAAAACACCATGTTTTTAACCATTTCTACTTCCCTACACTAGTATCTGGAATTATGTTATCTATTCACTTTGCTTCACATCTGCCAGATTTCAGTCTGTCAGTGATGAGTTGCAAGCTACTGTGAAACCCTCTGTGTACTTCTAGCAGGATGATAAATGAGTACCTATCAATAGGCAAGGCAGAGCCCTAGCTGAAAATGTTGTGACTGTAAAATACAGAACATTGTGTTCACGGGGTGTTTGGTAATGTCAGCTTATACTGGCTGCTTCTTTCGGAGGCACAAGCATCTTTGGAAACTTTTGGTTGCCTTTTAATACCCAGTTGTACACAGGCGTGCCACTTAATTCCCATAAATTGCAAGAGCATCTCAGCATGAAGGGTCATGTAAAATAAGTAGATGTCACAAATCTAGCATTTGAAATGTTGTATGGCGGTCACATGTGATAAAACTTCCCAAGGGTTATGTTGGACATCTTGGTCATTATCACTGTCACTAGAATAACAAAAACCTTCACATACGGTAAACCCAGCATGTGTAAATTAAAAATCATTTTGGTTCTTGGAGCAGTAGCGGTCTAAAGCAGTGTGACCTAAAGCACATTTCTTTTCTTTAGCCCCACTAAATCTTTGATATATAAGCTTTCTAAAGCCTTCAAATTAAACACTTCATCTTCTGTCATTTCATAGCAGTATACAAAATGAATTGGAGCAGAGGTGCAGAACAGGCTAGTCTGCAACAGATTTATGCAAATTTGTTTTTTGTTAAAGTACAAGACTATTACAGTTCATCTAAAGAAAATTCCAAAGTATATTAAATAGCTTTACTATGGGGCTACCTGCAATGCTGCTAACAACTCCGGTGGTACCAGGTATATATTATATCTATAAACTAAAGCTTAGTAAAGTAATATTCTTTCTGACTTTTTTAATGCCATTTTATAATTCCAAAGAAGTACTACTAACTTCATAGCAGAGCTTTAAAAATTCTGCAGGCACATTACTGTTTTCTTTCAATTTTGTAAGACTCTGATATTCAGAGGATTATAATTATTGAATGAGAATCTACACCATCTTTTAAAGTGGATTTTTTGTGGGACAAGGGGAAGGAAAATGTGAAAGCTTATGCAAGCAGGCTGAGACAATGAAAAAGGGCTATGACCTTGGATTTTTATTCTTCTTGTGTATTTGTACAATGTTGATGCAGTACAAATACACTTTCCATGCAAATTTCACATTATTTTTAAGTGTCTAATAGAGCTTTGCTCCATTTTTTTTAAATGGAAATTTTACTGGTTATATTATTATGTATGCAGCCTGCTCCATGTCCATGATGTGGTTATAAATGACACTTTATTTATGACTTTAACATGACAGTGCCACACCACTACCACTACATCTTGTTTGTATAGAAAATTTCATCATGTCCTGCTGCAAAATCACGCCTGTATTTCCAGCAACAGGCTTGATTTTTCACACCCAGATATATTTCATCAAACCTTGCACAACATCTGACACCGAGCTTTTCCCAGAAGCTGCAGCACTGAGCCCGGTTCCCAGGGCCTTCGCAGCAGCAGGATTTCAGCCACTGGTCTCCCCACAGGAGAGCAAACCCCCAGCACAGGAGCGGAATTTCTCTTCCCACCTTGTGCACCCACATCAGTGTTTAAGCTTATCACTGCAGTCTGTGGAGAGCAATAGTTGATTGATTCACCTGAGCCACTGTTGGTACCCATTTCCCATGGGTGTGAATGAGACTTCGGGAGCGGCTGCTGCCTTGAGCAGACCCCAGGGGCCACCTGATAGCACCAGATCCTTGATGGTACCTGCACCGGGCGAGCCTCGAGTCAGCTGAGATGCTTCTCATCACCTTTTCTGCTTCTTTGACAAAAGCTACAGGTTTTATGCATTGCTTTTCCTACCACACTGAAGGGATTTGTAGTTGTGAGCCAAGCTCAGCCGGCTCAGACGGGGCAAGCGAGCGTTAAATGTCTTCTGGTCAGCAGGTGCCACCAGCCCGGTTAGCAAACAAAGGGAGCTTCTTCCATGCTGACCTGATTCCCCTGGGCTATTCATCATGGCCCTGAAAGCTTTCTCTCCCACATGGCAAGCTGGGAAGCTCCAGGAGGGCCTGGCTTTGTTTTTCATGCCCCACACCAACATCTCCCAGGTGGTTGGGGGCAGCCACCACATGGGTGCAGCCCGCACTGCCTCGCTGGGGCTTGCTTACACCTCACATCTTTTCAGAGACCAGAAAGCTGAGCCTGAAGGGGACAATCCACAGCGTTTGCTCCTCACGTGGTCTCCTGGCTTGCTGCTTTCAGTGCTGAATTATTGTCCTTTCACCTGAAATGCTTCTGGTGTAAGAGAGGACCAGGCGCTACTCTGTGGCACGTCCTGCTCCCAGACTTGTCCAGGGATCATGGTTCCAGCAGATCTTCCTGCTCTTCAAGGTAGCAAGAACTTACTTGGTCATTTTCCTGCTTTCCTCTTGTCCCCCAGTTGAGCTGATGTCTGAAAATGGGCCATTAGGTTACAGCCAAGACCCCAGCATGCAGTCATCCAGTCTTTGACTGGTTCCCAAAAACCAGAGTGTAGGCGGATCAAAGCCTCACTAGGAGTTTTTTATTACATTCACAAACTAGTGTGACTCATTTTTTTAATGGCAGGTCAATAGTAAAAATATTGGTTGGGAGCAGTTTTACTGTAACTGTCCTTAACTGACTGGGCTTTCCAACCACGTGCGTAGCCTCCATCCTGCAAGCAGGAGGGCAGGCTGTGGCATTAATACTTATTTTTTCTGCATATAAGGTTTGTGTTTATTTTTCAGTGGCATATAGTATTGTTCTCTTGGTCTCTGGGTGACCGCATCCACTATCTTTAGGAACAACCTTCTGTAGAAAAAAAAATAAAAATGAAGCAACTTCTTGAATTATAGCAAGCTAGTTTCTTACGAAAGCTGTACCTTGACAAAGAAGATAACATGATAAAAATTTCAGCCATGAAATCCAGTGCAGGCACAGAAACATGGCTGTCAAGAAGCGGAAAATGTGTTTATGTAATGTTTTTCTGCAAAGGGTTACAGCTGCTGTTAACGTTAACTACTCTGAACAGTTTACGGAAGCGCTAAATAAAGAGCTATTCTCACCAGCAGCTGTCCAAAAAAAAAGAGAATTTCCTGATGCACTGGGCCAAATGCTGGTATAAGGGGTATTAAGAGGTTACTTTGGATTTATACCATCATCACCAAGAATACAGTTATAGCTCAGTCTAGTTAATTGTCCTGACAAGGATGCAGAGCTGGCCTGGTTAAGTAATTAGACCTGTAAGGGAAAAGGGGGTTGTGTGTGGAAGGAGCTAATGTATTCAGTTATAATGAGCGAGTGCTGCAGCAGAGCTATCTTTTGTGGAGAACAGCTCTGTCTGTGAACAATGGTTTATTCTAACTGAAACAGGAAATTGTGCCTTGCAATATTTCAAAATGATTTGGGACATTCGTTTTAAAGGGTGTGTTTTCTTTAAGCAATAACAAATACAGTAAAATATTTTTCAAGGTTGTTTTTCAGCCAGTGATCCTAAAGTGTTTCACAATTATAGATCAGTAGAGCCTACGCTAAGTAGGAAGATTAATTTTGTCACCTCCTTTTCATGTATGAGACCTGGAGCACATTTCGATTTGAAATTGTGACATTGCTCTCCTGTAGAACCCGTGCCTCTATGGGGTACCCACTTAGCAGCGCTAACAAGAGCGCCTGGAGAAGTAGTCCAAATTTAGCCAAAATCAGGTAGAGCAGAATAGACCCAATATCTTTTGATCAAATATTTAGGCCCATCTTTTCCTGCTTTGACTTTCTGGAAGGAGCTGTTACTGGTCTTTGGCAGCCAGTGCCAGTACAAGATAATGATTAGTTAGTAAGTACAGGAACTGCCTGCTGTTGCCCAAGACGGCCAATTTCCTGCTGCAAAGCTCCCAGAGAGATGTCCTTTGGTAGTTTGTGTCAGGTACAAACCCAGAGCACACAGAGGAAAAGACAGCCCACGCCACATACAAAGAGAAAGGCAAAGCCCGCAGCCCTCCGGTGAATGTTCAACTGAGTTTTTGCAATGCCTGTTCCAGCCAAACTTACTGAAACTGGTCACCAGTGCAGAGAGCTCTCGATTTGGTAGATCATAGCAAGTTTTGTAAGCTGTTAATTATAGAGTGCACTAATTGAATGGCTCTTAAATGACTCATGAGATTAACTTACGGTGTTTTGCTTATTTTTGTTTGTGCAGCCCGCCAATTTTCCCTACAAAGAAGAGATTATGTCTGTGAACCCTACGTGTCTGGTTGTGATTATCCTCCTTTTCATAAGTATCATTTTGGCTTTTAAGGTAAGTGCATTACTGTGTATAAAGTGTACTTCTGGTTATGGGTGGAATGTCCCTTGCTTGGAGGCCTGGCTTTAGAAGATACCTAGGATACTACACACCCAGGCAGCCTGACAGCTATACAAAGCAAAGCAATAGACATTATGGAAAAAAACCAGAAAATCTCATAGACAAACACATGAACTTAAAGGCCACAATGGGGAAGCATGATGCTTGTAGAGGGAACTCGTGACACATAAATCCTTTCAAGGAGCAGGTCATCCAGTGGACAAGGGAGAGCCTGTTGATACAGACTTCTTGGTTTTCCAAAAGGTGTTTGGCAGAGTCTCTCACCAAATGCTTTAAAAAACACCCTAAGATGTGTAGGGACAAGAGGAAAGGTCATCTCACAGACTGTAGCTAGGAAATAGAGAATAAGGGTAAATTATCAGTCTTTACCACAGTGAGACGCATGCTCTTTGGTACATTCATAAAAGGCCTGGGAAGGGGAAGGAAATCTAAAACAACAACTTTTTTTTTTTTTTTTTTGCAATGTCATTCAAAATAGGAAAAACCATCAGCCAAGAAAGCTTTGCAGAAGGATCTCATGGCACTGAGTGACTGAGCAATGAAATGGCAGAGAGACTCACTGGTGATAAATTCTAAGTGGTGGGCACAGGGGAATCACAGTCTTGTTTCACAGACACTGCAGTGGACTCTGAACTAAGCGTGACCACCTGAAAAAGGGATCTTGTAGCTGTAATAGATAGACCTGTGAAAATATTAGCTTACTGCTCAGTTCTGGCCAAACAAGTAAATCAAATGCAAAGAATATTAAGAAAGGAATATAAACCCCAGAAGTCTAAAGATTTCTTTGCCATTTTTGATGCCTACCGCCTCTAGAAGCATTCACTTCTGGTGCTCTGTCTCAAAAAGGATGTTGCAGAGCAGGTAAATAGATCCAAACAATTCCTCCCGGGAGGGACAACAGAAAGGGCTGTCACACCAGGTAGCAAAAGAGCATAGGGAGAGATGATTCATTTGCTGTTATACAAACCTCATGGGTCAGAGGGCTGGAATTGACAGGCTCTAGATGAAGGGGAGATGTGGATTGCCCAGCACAGCTGGAAAGGGCTCATATGAAAGCCCCACATCCAGGTTCATGGTCCAGCAAGGTCAGCCCCCACCTGCTGTGCAGGGCAGGAGTCCAAAAGGAGCTCAGAATAAGATGAGACAAATCAAGGTATGAAAAAACCACCTGTCGCTCAACTAGTCCCCTGAGCCTTGGACCTCTTGGAAAGTAGGCTGGTATGTTTGGCCTCTTCTTGCACCCCTCTGCAAGTTTCTCACAACGCAGTTCTGCTGGTTTTGTGTTTCTCTTGTTGGGTTATATTTCAGAGTAGTTCTTGCTCTTTCTCTGCAGAGCAATTGTGCATTAGATTAGAGAAGTCCCAAAGAGCCACAGTGGCACCAGGGATGTTGCTTCCAGACAACACATTTGACAACATGAACAGGGAAAGTTATTGTGACAGATGTCGTTTAGATTATAGAAGCTACTTCAAAACTGAAAAAAAAAAATAAATCAGATAGAGTATTTTAAGGTGTTGTTGGAAGTGATATTCACTTTTCTTCTGTGGTTTAAAAAATACAGTTTAGCCCTCTGGCTTTATACGTTCACAGCCGTGCAGTTCATTTTGTTTGCACCTTTAAGAAATGTGTATGAATGTAATAAATACATAGATCTGTCAGGTGCCACGGGGATGTGGTCTTTACACTTCTCAGATACAAGCTTTAGTTCCTTTTTACCCCAGGTGGGTCTGGGGTAAGTATGGCAAGGAAATCTCAAGCTTATTAAAAAAAATACTACTAAAATCAGCAGGGGAAAAAATACTTACTATAGAAAAAAGAAACCTAAGAGATTAATAGTGCAAAAGACTTACTTTGTTTTAAAGTGACTATCACATTTTTTTCCAAGAGTATATGTGGTCATATAATGCTCATTCTAGAGACATATTATTGTGCAAATGAATCACAAAAAATGACTCACACAGAAACACGTGCTAAATTCCAGTTAGCATTTTTCATTTGAATTTCTTGTGTTTCCAGAAGAGCTGGTATGCAGATTTATGGAATCTGCTCCATGAAAAGAAAGCTGGACACTATCATATGCATCACACTTTATTACTGATAGACTTAACAGATGGTACCACATTTATATACTGAAACTGAAAAGATGCTGTGCATAAAAATATGCCTGATCTCCCTCTCCCTCGGGAGTTTGACTAGAAATAGGGAGAGAAAACCAAAATATTGTAGCCTAGGAAAAGCTACAGTAGGAAAAGCTGCATTCGACTGGTGGCAAATGTGAAACAAAACCACATAATTCCTCAGAAACTTTTGGCATTATGGCACTTTTGGTTTGGGTGAAGCTACACGCAGAGGAAAACAGTATTGAGCAGAAATCAAGATATAGCAGCATTAGATGGTGGTTGCAGTCATGGGATTGTGGAAGGGGAAGGGGGAGACTAGAGAGGGTAGTAAGAAAATGAACCAGCTAACCACACTCAAGCACTTGTCTTTTTAGTCCTTAGGATTTACTTGGATCTGAAGCAGCTAATGGATATTTCAGATGCTTTCATGCAGAATCTTTTTCTGAGTAGACCAAAAAGCATTACTCCATTTACTGTGTTTGTCTAGAAACTGGACCAGAGGTACATCCCATGAAACATAGGTGCTCCCTCTCTGGCTGAAGAAGAACATCCAGCAGCATAAATGTATTTATATACATGTACGCAGGACTTCAGATGGCATATAGCCAACAGAGTGGCTTTCGAATCGTGCCCTCATCTGCGTCTGGTCTAGGGAACGGGGCCTCAGTTTCCTCTGGCCAGCCCCAGCTGCTGAGAGAGAACGGTTGAGTCTTCCTCCTCCCCACCACGGGCAAAGCCCCCAGGCCCAAATGAGCTAGGCTCGGGTGAGCACAGACACAACCAGAATAAACTCAGCTGCCCTGAGCACTCCGCAGCTGCTGAGTACAGCCTCTTGTTTTCTTCTTTTTTGGCCTTTCTTTTTCTGGAAAGTAGGCAGGAAGAGGCAGTTGCCAGTGAGGCAGCTGAAAGGTATTCCAGCTCAGTGAGACAGGCTGATCTTCAGCAAACTGAATATGAACCCTGGTCTCCGTAATATGTCTGTAGTCTTCGTGTATGCGGTGCTGAGCCTGGGAATGAGACCACCCTGCATGTCCTGGTGTCCTCAGCAGGTGGGAAAGGGTGATGCAGAATGAAGTGTTATGACCCTGAGAGAAGTTTTATCACCCTGAGAGATTTCATGTCTCAGCCCTGGGGGTTGCACCCTGGCAGGGCTAACCCTGACCTGTAGCACATCGCCCCGGCATCTGCTACTTTCCCACAGGGGTGATGGAGCAGCAGTCGGGACCATGAACACATCCTCAGCCACCAGTCTCTGACTCCCGCTCCCAGGAATGGCCAGCACAGAGCCATGAGGTTGCCACCCGCTCCGCAAAAGCCCGGCGCAGGTCCCAGCACTGGGCTTGCTGGTGGCAGGGCAGTTACAGGACTGACTTACCCCTCTCTAAAGCAGGGGTCATTTGCTTTAAATTGCATACCCTGCTATGTGTGACTGCATCAACATCCTGGGACATCCTGGCCTGTATAAGGCGCTCTTTAAAGTGTTGCAGGCCAGTGGTTTGGTTTGGCATCATTAATTCTTTTTGATCACAGCATTATAAAAGCAGCTATTCTTGGACAGTCTTTTTATACTCAGAAGATACACATTCTAGTGTGCCAAGAAGATGGATTTAATTGCAGATTTTATTGACACAACAACCTGTTCTTTCTCCTCCTGCAGCACCAATGTGTGGAATACACATAGTTAACTGGTCTGCCATTAGCGTCCCTCTGAAATCTTCATATACATTTCCAGTTGTGTAGAAATCTTTATCTCATTTTTACCGGTAACTGAAGACCAGCCCAGCTCTGTAAGTAGAAAATTCAAAGCAGCTGGAGAACAAAACGGGACTCAGTGCAGACGGGCTCCTAACCCGAGGGGACTCAGCCGGGTCTGCGGCGTCCACCCGGCGCTTGCTGCCAGCGAGGGAGCTGCCCAGAGGGCTGCTGTGACCCAGATTGGCACAGACTTTTCCTTGCTGCGTTACAAGAACCGGCAGGATACAGCAACCTCTAATTCCCACAGCCACGCCGGTCAGTCAGCTGGTCGGGCATGTGTCTGATGAGCAGGAGCTGTGCAGTACATTGCTGATGTTTTGCAGCTCAACAAGCGCATGTGCAGTAGCAACGGCGAGAGGCAGGGCTGTAACGTTTTGTGGGTTTCGGTTCCTTCGGGGCTAAGGCCGTTTGCCACCATTCAGACAGGAAGACTGAAAGCTGGTAGGAGCAGGCACCGTGCCCCTCTCCACGCTCAGCCCTTCTTGTGCATCATCCTTCCGCGTGGTGGCTATTGGGGCTGCCCCCCCAAAAAGCGTCTGCCAGCAGCCTGCGCCGTGGTATGCGGGAATACCACTAAGGGTGGGTTAGGCTCAAGTGACTTCAATGCCTTTTACCTAGGGCCTATTCCAAATGTGAATACTGGCCTCCTGAGAGAAAAATCGATGTATTTATATACTGTGTGTCCAGCCACACATTTTAAAGCAGTATTGGAAACCTCAGACAAGTTTTTCAGGAAAATAATTGGTGACCGAATCAGCAATCCCATTTAATGATGCAGCAGCATCAGTAGAAAATAGTGACTAGGAACAAGTCTAAAGAAGAAGTTACAGGTTGAGGAAGCGAGTTTCCGTGGCTCGTGATTCACAGGCCAGCAGCACATTCCCAAAGCGCTTGGACAAGGACATGCTCCGAGCTGCCACCACTCTCAGCTGTACATGGGTCAGTGCTTTGGAACCAAGTGCTTAGTCCATGCTGGCTGATGACCTCTTTAAATCAAAGGCTGGAACAGAGCTCACCTACTGAGAAACAGCTCGTGCATGCAGGAGCAGGGCTGACAAGCGCTAGGGCGCAGAGCTGGAAGAACTTTAGGGGTTCATTGTGCAGTTAAATGTGTTTTATTCACCGCATGTAAAGGAATACGAGCATTCAAAAATAAATCTCCCACTAGCTTCTCCCAGATAAGACAGTATTTTCTGAAACATGGCTTTCCTCAGTTTGGATTTTAACAGGAGGAGCATAAAAATTGGTTTGCAAATAGGTAAGGCTTAATGTAAAGGGTTTCTTACAAAGGTGGGTTGTGTCCCCCAGAAGTGTGTATGTATATGTGTGTGTATGTGTACACCTTACACCACTTGGTTCAGTAGCCTAGGGTGGGCTTGCCTAGCCTGCAGCTCAGCCTGTAGAGCCAGCCTAACCCTCTCTTAAGACTCAGCTCCCTCCAGAAGCCTTTTATTCTCCCCATGTAAGGGTAGAACGTATTGTCAAAGTCTGCGACAGCTCCAAGTCATCCAGAGTCTGTAAGATGCTGTGAAGAAGAGGAAGCAAACTTACTGGATTTCAGCCAGCTCAACCCCAGTGGAAAAAACTGTTCCTGATCTGCAAGCGAGCCATCAGTGAGTCATGTGGCATCCCGAAAAACACAGTTCATGTGTGACAGTTCTGGCGAGGGAGGAAGCACAGGGCAGCTCAAAAGGATAAGAGGCTTTCGAAAGGTCATCAGTGCAAGCGAGTCACAAAAATATGACTCACTGAGACGGAGACACACATGCAAATCCAGGCAGCGCTGGCAGTTTAATCTGCACACGCTAGGTTTGTGAAAAAGCTGTTATGCAGAACCTACTAAGTAAAAATATAAGTTGGGCACCATCAAAACACATTGTTTTCCTCACCACTGTCATGTGTGACTGTGGGAAGCAGAAAGCTCCAGAGGGAACTGCTTAGTCCCACCAGCCTTGTCCCTGGCATGCTGAGGCATGACTCCTGCTCCTCCCCACGTGTTACTGCCTCCCATCTTCCTTCTAGGCACTTTGCTCATCTCTGCTGGCCAGAATGGAATCAGTCCTGCTGGTGAAGGACATGATGGATGTGAGCTCTTTGCCCAACCATTTCAAAAAAAAGTGGAGACAACTAGTTGTTTGCCAGGCAGCAGCCCTACCCAGAGTCAAGTGAGCTCCAAGAAAAAAACCAGTGAAGTTTATGATCCTGTGGTAGGATTATTGCTGCAATAATAGTTTCTTTGCTTTATCCTGAAAAAAAAGAAGTATTTGTAATAACAGTTAAAAGGTCAGAAATAATTTCAGATTTCAATAAAACCTTTTACACTGGCAATTTTCTCTAGTCGGGCAAGAATAGGAAGACCCCAGACCATTCCAGTCATATGGAATACATTTATTTAATGTCAGATTAAGTGAAACAGAGTATTGAAACAATGCAAGTGAAATACAGGATCATCACATAGTCATTGGCCAGCCTTCCACTCACAAGACAAAGAGGGTTTCCTGTAATTTGCTTGATGATTCTTCAGTCCCCAGTGTGCTTGTGCTCTTTTTACTGTGATTTGCTTCTACTTTCTAGTACTACTAACCCCCAGTTGACAATATTTAAACATTCTGACCACGGAGGAATCCAAAACTGGCTTCTGTTTACTTTTTGCTGCAGGCCCTGAGATATTCTGCATCTGCAGCACCTGCAATGTGACAGCATTTTTGTCACAGTCTAACTTGTACCTTCATTTCATGTTGTAAAACTCACCCCTCCTGGTACACAGTATCCCATGCACATTAACAAGGTGTCTGACTGAGTTCATATCTCTCTCTATTTCTAGAGAGATGTAAGAAAGCAAGCCATCATATGTGACCTACTCATTTAAGTAACAGATTAGATACACAAAATTATGTTACCTTAGCTATAGTCAGGCCCAAAGAAACTGTTTATTTTCAAAACAATTGGTCTGCATTAAGTATTCTGTAATGTTAAATATGTGGAATAGTAAACTTCATTCAGATAGGTCTAGATTGCAGTGTCTCTGCCTAGATGGAGTGACTCATAGTGCAACACAAGTATCCATAATGACAGAACCATAGAATGGTTTGGGTTGGAAGGGACCTTTAAAGATCATCTAGTTCAACTCCCCCTGCTGTGGGTAGGGACACCTGCTACTAGCCCTGATTGCTCAAAGCCCCATCCAACCTGAGCTTGAACACTTCCAAGGATGGGGCATCCCTAACTTCTCTGGGCAGCCTGTTCCACCCTCATCGTAGAAGGTTTCTTCCTTATGTCTAACCTAAATCTACCCTCTTTCAGTTTAAAACCATTGTCCCTTGTGCTGTCACTACAGGCTTTGGTAAAAAGTCTATCTCCATCTTTCTTATAAGCCCCCTTTATGTATTTAAAAGTCACGGTAAGGTCTCCCTGGAGCCTTCTCATCTCAGGACTGAACAACCTCAACTCTACCAGTATGAAGAATGGTGTTGGGTTACTCACAGAGCCCCTACACATCCGTACAGTCACTGCAATCAGCAAAGTTCCCGTGTCTCTGTCAGTTTATATTCTTATTTGTATAATAGAAATTCTCCAACAGAAAAATGTATATGGTTTATTTTCTGCACAGAATAATAAATCGCTCTTCTTTTTAGGGTTACTTGATAAGCTGCGTGTGGAACTGTTACCGATACATTAACGGCAGAAACAACTCGGATGTGTTGGTGTACATTACCACCAATGACACTGCGGTAAGGATGTTAGATCACAAACATTTGTCTAATATTATGCATTTAACGTCTTTATGTTATATTAATTCCTGACTCCTTAGTTAGCCATCTAATTCCTTTGAGAGTCCTCATCTGTTGGTTATGTTTAGACTTGAGATTCAACAGTCTGTTGTGCTGTGGTTACAAATCACAGCTATTGCTAAAGCACTGGTTGTGGTTTATGCATTTAGTCTGTTAAAAATTTGTGTTAAGCATAAGCTACAGCTTACCGCATGGCCCCAGGAATGACCCTCAGCTCTGAGATCTCCAGCTGTATGATGATCTAGACAGTGGGGGGACTGATTAGGACCCAGGGATGCTATGGTCTACACCTGCTGTGAAATGTGGATTTAGCTATAGAAACTGTGATTTAGGACACTCAGCATCTGGTGCAGTGCTTTTACACGCTCACAGAGAGGAGCTAAAAGGCAACAAAAGTTCAGTGATTCATCTCCCAGCACATGGCTTTGTATAGTAAGGAAACAGAATGAAACAAAGATGGACATGAAGGAAGTGAATAACCAGATTTTAACTTCAAAGAATGGAAAGTGTCTAGTCACTTTATAGTTGTTTAGTACCGACATGTATATGCGCAGGGCATGACTGCTAAGCAACGTCTTGCTTGTTGCAGAAGGCATTGAAGGAATACAAGAGGGAAGAGTCCCTGGGAAGAGCCAGTTCTGTTTGCAGCGGTATCTTCTCCGTGGAGCTACTTGGTTCCACCCAAACTAAACACTGAGGGCACTCTGCCAAATCTGTCCCTGGGGTGACTCTACTGGCTGATGTAATGAGGGTCTTTACATCATTTACATAACAGAATGAGAGCAGCATGAACTTGGTTCTTTGGATCATCTGGGTAAAATTTCAGGATTAAAATTCCTCAGGTTTTCCTAATCGTGGGTGGTCTCCACACACTGAGGTATTAGACCACCAACTTTAAACCACTGGAATAAGTGATTGTGTGCAGCCGCAAGGGCTTAGAAAACTATTACTACTTTTACATGAAAGTTGTAACTCTTGTGTAGTTATTTGTCTTCAATACCTGGAGCTTTAAGAAAAGCATAAGAAGTTTTACAGACTGATCACAGCTGGCAACCAGGACATTTAAGTATAAAAAATATGAGTTTATTGAAAGCTAAGAAGTATTACTACTTTCTTTACTGGAATCCACTTTCAGTAAAACCAGTTTTATATGATATAATTTTCATAGCTCTTTTGTTCAGCCTGTGGGTAGCTGTAACTCAGCTTCGAACATTGCTAACTCTACAACCCATAAAACCGGCAGGCTCCGTGGTGGGACACTGTCAGCTGCGTTATCTGGGACACTAAACTAAACTTACAAAGGCTTTCTAAAAGCTGCATTAAACCCACCTGCTTCACTGCTGTCTTTGCAAAGCAGAAGACTTGGGTGTTCAGAGATGCCTGGTTGCCGAAACTCCTCTCGGTACTTTTGCATTTAGTAATTACCAAAGTGCTGTGAAATGCCTCCCCATCTTTAAAGAATTTGTGAGTGTTTCTGTGAGGAAAGCAAGCCCTTTCATCCCATTTACAGATGACATATTCTTGCACTGATAGTTTAATTTAGCTGTTTATCTTGATCTTACCAGAGAGCTATCGCAGAGGCAGGTTTTCAGACAAGCTGTGCATTCCTAGCTAGTGCCATGACCATTGGACTCTTCTCCTTTCCTCAATATTTGCACCTCCTTAATTTGAATATGGTCAGAATCTCTTGCTTTCAGGTATTGTTCATTCTTTCCAAGTAAGTTCAATGAGATGACGTTAGATCAGGTACTAAGAAAGAGCGGTTTGGGAATTTAAACCTAATTTAAACCTAACAGCTAACCAAAAATTCACACAAAAAATCTTGTTCAGGAGTACAGAAAGGCTCAGGAGCAATGTCGCTGTTGGGAGAGTTTCTCAGGCCCAGCCAAAGAGGCAGGAGGAGAGTCAGTAACAGCCTGGGGTTTGAATTATTTATTTGGGGTGGAGGCAAGCTTCATTCAAACCCATGTCTAGCTGCTTCTCTCCAGTCAGGTTGAGTTCCTGCATCTGCAGGTGATGCAGTCCATCTCCATCTCTTGCACATCCTTCTTTGACAAGATCCATGGACACACATCGCCAGCACAATGCTCTTAGCAATGTGATAGACAAGCTGATGTGTTCCTGAGCAGCTCCCTCCTCTCTTCTGCTCACTGCTGAACTTCAGCAAGGAAAAACAGAGTTTGTAGGGTTAAATTCTCATCATTCTCCACTATGAATCAGAAGATTGTTATTCCCTACCTTCACCCCCCCAAAATCACAGAATCAAAAAGTTATTCTTTTTGCTATATCTACATTAAGAGACATCAGCAAAAAACCCTATTCACATGACTGTAAAAAAGTAAGCTCAACAAAATTGGATAAAAATGGTTTCAAAATGAAATGTGGAAGAATAGGGCTTTGAAAGTTGAGTGCTGAGGACCTTTGAGAGTTTAAGACTTTTGAAGAAACCTCATGAAATTTTGAAATGCTGTGATAGGTCACTGCTGTCTGTTGAGCTGTATAATATTCCCCCAACATGCAAGAGTACTTTTGTATTAAAACAATGTTTTTTCATTCTTATTGATGCTGGGAAATTTCTCTTAGCAGGGCTCCTTCACCCCAACATACCTTTAAACGATAAATTACAAGTTTCTTAAAAAATGTGGGTCAATCTCTTCCCTCTAGTTTGAAAGAAATGTGTTTTAGAATAAAATCTGCTACCTGAATTCCAGCACAGCTGCAGGTCATCTCTGCAGGGCATATTCTCGTCTTCAGGCATAGTTTTTTTATATATACTTATCATCAGCATAAGCTGAAATAAAACCAATCTGTACAAATGGAAGTGAAAATCTAAGCTAAAATATGGGACCAAGCATAATAGCTACAATTTAGAGTAACAGGTTTTAAATATACCCCAACACTTCCAAAACCTAGAGATCAGATCCCAGCTGCTACCTGTTAATATCCCTTGTACTGCATAGTAATTAATTCCTCTCATCTACACTCTACACACATTTTTTTTTAAAGTTAATATTTCTGCAAGTACTAGGATCTGTATTACAAAAAGCATTTAGTATGGAGTTTAGATATGGGATAGAGTATGGGTTAGTTCACTGCCAAACTTAAAAGATCTGGTTTATATATTGGGATGATTAGAAATTCAAAATCTTTCTGCAGTTACATAAATATTTTCAATGAAGCTAAGAAATTTATTACTACAAACATTTTATTACTATGTCTTACAATTTTTTGGGAGAGCTGTCTTTGAAAAACATCTTAAAAATGAAATGAGTACCCTATTTCTATTATAATTGGCACTCGGGGAAAAAGAAATCTCTGCCTTCAGTAACAAATCATCAACAAATTCATCCCTGAATTAAAAATTCTATATACCTGCAGGATTTGTACTGAAAATGGAAAAGGAATGGATAAGCCCCTGTCCTCTAATAACTCCAATTACAGACAACTAAATAGCCATAAACAATTGTATTCGTGTTATGATTACTTGCTGATTGCTGTGTGCCATTATTTGAAGGGAGACCTGTGTCTGTTGTAAGAGGGGGCATGTCAGCTACAATAATTATTCTGATCTCTGGTCTATTAACATCTTGGCAGAATCAAATTCTTGGATCTTCCTTTGCCAGATAAATACAAATTTATTTATACCCTCATAAAGATCATTATTTTCCCTCTTCTAACTTTTGAACTAGGAGTTGCCCATTTTAACTGCTCAGAACCCTTGAAAAATATATCTGAGACTTTTAATTTAAATGGAAGTATGATATTAACGAGTGAGCTTTTCTTGAGAACAATCAAATCCTTATTAGCTGGGATGCTGTGGCACAAGAGGTAGGAAGGGTCCACAGTTACTTAATGGCTGCAGCAGGTGTGAACCCTTCTGAGATGTTTGGATTACAGGTCTCTTTCTTGGGAAAGTAGGAAACTTCTTTAATATAGATTTCTAGGATTTGGTTCAAAAGAGTAGGAAGCTGTGATTGTACATAATTGGTTCTCCAATCCAGAAAGTTGTTCTGAAAATAATAACCAGATTATCTTTTATTACTGCATTTTTTAACTTAACCCTGACAAGATATATAAGCACACTTACACATCACATTCGGATTCGACTGGGAGAATGGGTAACTCCTTCAGCATAGCCAGGCGGGCTAGAACAAGAACTGCTTCTTGTTCCTCGTTCCTTGGCGCTCTGCATTCAGGAAGTCCTTGGTGGGTCTCACAATTAGTTTCCCCCATTTCTGTCTAAAGCAAGTTCATCATGACTCTGGAAATTCATGTTGAGAGTGTACAGGTCCCAACCGAAGTATTCATCCGTCTTCTTCTTGGCTGGTCATGTGGTGGAAATCTGCTGATGTGTCCTTCCAAGAGATGGGCTTTTGTGTTTTCTGTCCTCACACAGGACTGCTCTGCCAAGGCCGGTAGCTGGCACTCTCCTGCGTCTGTCATACTTTCTCTCTTGCTCCACATGAGATCCTCTTTACAGACTCCTCTCTGTTACTAGCCCCCCATTCAGTAACACTTTATTTATAAAAATATTTAACTGTCTCTCTGCCTTCCTACTAACTGCCTAATTTTCATACCCCTAAAAGCCATGAGAAGAACTGAAGTGTGCATTGATCGGGGGGGGGAAATTCCCAGTACAGAAATTTACAGTGTGTTCCCCCTGACCAAACTGGTTCTTATAAATAATGCTCCTAGATCTGAACTGTAACTAACTTGATAGCTACAGTTATTGGCTACCAGATAACCTGATTTTTGTCGCTCAGCGTAAGTGATTTAAGCCACCCTTTTTGTGAGTCTGCCATCTGGAACAAACGAACATCCTCCCCACTGCAGGCTGAGACCGGGATATTCCCGCTGTCTGTTAGGCGAGAGGTCCTCCTTCTGTGGCCCTTGATCAAAGTTTGACACCACATGAATGTCCCCAGCTCAGCTCCATGAACACACTGCATTATGGGATGGGGGAACCAGCTGGTGCTGGGCTGAGGAATGCCCTGGACCCCAGCTGGTGGGAAGACCTGACCCTCTTATGCTTCAGCAGCTGGTAACACCAAGACCTGGGGGTCTGCCTCTGTACCTTAGTCACAACTCCAGCAGAGTCACCTGAGGATGTGTTATCATCTCCCTCTAAGTTTTTCTCCAGTACTTCTCTCCCCTTGGTTTCTGGAGGTAGAAGATTTTGGCATGGCAGTAAGGTAGCTCCCCCACAGTGAACCATGGTAACCTGAACATTCTTTTTTCCAATTTCCCAATCTGGGAAATCTGCTTTTTCCTGCCAACTGCTTCAAGCAGACCATGGATGAAGATTAATTTTCTATGCTAATTTAAACTGTGACAGCAGTACCATGGAAATGTTCATCCAGTTTGGAAAAATAACCAGCATATGAGTGCAAAAGATAACCCAGAGTTAGACAGGAACAGCTCCTTTGTGCTCTTCAATAGTCAGGGGATTTCATTTTGTTTATTTTTAACTCTCACTGAAGCTAATCAATGGAAGTTTTATCTCCAGTCATGCTGCCAGTGGGGATAAAATGTAAAGCCGTAAATCTCTCTTCAAAGTGGGATTCACATCCTTATGTACTTTACCAAATCACTCCAATGGATCCTATCTGACATACACTTATCCACAATGGTTAATAAGTTATTTTTCGGCACAGATATGTTCCTTCTGTGGACATGACATCACCTAAGCAGCCTGTAATTAATCTGCCAACACTTTTGTTTGCTCACCCTTTCTCAAAGCAGGAGGAGACTTGCTTGAGAAGTGTTGAGTTAGGTCTTTCATTCCTGCTGGTGGATTCCTCTGAGCAGAGGAGGAATATCCTTTGGTAAGGTTGGAAGAGCCGTTCTTTGTGTTATTGTGTTATTCTGCATGTGTGGAAGGTGATTAGTTTGGCTATAGACGGAGGGAAGGACCCTTGGACTCATGCCGATTAAACAGGCTTACAGCGTGAGACGGAGCCCGGAGGCAGACAAATGATGTGCAAGAGGCCTTGTTTCTGATAGGTCATTTGGGACCTCTGATTTCCAACTACTGAGCCAGTTTTGGGATGGTACGTGTCAGAGTAGAAGACAACTTGGAGAAAAGTGCCGGTTTAAAGATATTTTTCATAATGTGACATAAAAAGCCTACAAACTTGGCAATGTTCACCAGGTAGCTGGTCTTTTTTGTGGCTGTTTTGTAAGCGTAACATTATTAGTGGGCCACAAGATCAGAGGCATCATTTTCCAATGAGCAGTAACCATGAACATACTTTAAAGTGAGCGAACACCACAAATGAATACCGCTGGCATGACTCGCTCGCGGAGCCCTTCTCAGCGTCCCCAGCTGAGTCCAGGCAGGAGCTCTGACTTTCCTTAGCAGAAAATGTCTGATGAAACCTGCGAGAGGGAAAGCAGTTAAAATGGGAGGCAGAGAAAAGGAAGAAGAATCAAGGGCAGGGGGGAAAAAAAAAAGATATAAGCAAAACTACCCAGCGCTTGAAGTAAAGACATGCAATAGTCTACATGAGACCTGGGAGTGTGGTTTAAATGCTGGATCTGTTTTTCTGCAGAATTGCTCGTATTCCCAGAGCAATGTCTTTAATCAGAGAATCTTCAAAGGGCTCAGGCTCCACGTGGATGCCAGCATTCATGTCTGAATAGAGTGCTCGTGCAACATGTGCACTTCCTCCTCTTCTGTTTGATTTTGAGTTGCAGAAAAGTATCATGACAGTCTGCATCAGCCAGCAAACAGCTTTTCAGCAATTCCAGCATTTCACATTTTACCTGTGGTGAAATCGCATCTCTTGTCCGTTGTCCTTTAATCTTAGCGAAGAGACTGTTTCTTCTTCTTTTTTTTTTTTTTAACTTCCCCATCTCATCATCTATACTAATTTCTTTCTTCCACTGCTTCCTTGTTTATGGAAGGACTTTGTCTTAAAATCCAGCATTGCCTGTGGTCTGAATTGCTTCATGCTGCCTCTTTGCTTAGTGCTATTTCCTAATCACACTTCTTCTTATAGGTCTCACTTATCAGTAGGTGATTGCTGTCAGAAGCCAGCTGTGCTGTTTGGAACAGGCTATTAATGGCATCAATTTGGGGCAAATACCCCTTTAAGTTTAAAAATAAGATTTCCAAAACATTTTCACTTGTCACTACAGTCATTAAATTTACTTAAAAGTTAAATTACAAGATCAAAATATACAAGTTTATTTATTTTCCCCAGTAGATTTTAATTTTAAGCACAAAAAACTGTATTTGTGTCTGCAGCTGAAATACTGCAGTTATTCTAATACATGACAATTCATAAGAGATTTGCAATAGAAATAGGCAAGTCTGTTCTCAGCGTACGTAATTAGATTAAAAAGAAGACACAAACCGGGGATGTGTAATTTAAATCTTCCAAATCTTTTTGATTCACTAATTGGGAGTGTTGCAATGTCAGAAAGAACAGTGTTTATAAATTTGCAGTGTTTCCTTACAGACCGTTTTTTTTCTAAGTGGGTTGATTCATTACCGTCTGACAGCCGCTGTTTTGTGGGCTTCAAAAAAATGAGTCGAAGTCTTCCGTATAATTCCAAGGCTATGTATCAGTGCGGCAAAAGCCGATGACAACTTAAACCCCTGTTGCCAAGGATATATGGGTGTATAAGCTGAGCCGTGTGCGAATTTTCCAGGTCAGGCTCAAGTCGCGGTTGCGCTGTGCAAGGAAGCATGAGGGAGTCCTGACTTCCCTGGGGCAGGTGTTGTTCAAGCAGGGCAATGCAGCTGGGTGCAAGAGGCCAAGTCTGGGCAGCAGCAAGCCGCGCTGTGGCTTTAGAGCCATGCAGCTGGCCCGACCCCAGAAGCCCTGCCCTTCTGCAAAGCTGCTCTTCCCAGCGGCGCTCCTGCCTTCAGCTCCAGCCCCGGCTCATCCGGTGTCTTTGCAGCGCATCCCCTTGCATGGCGCAAGCCTGGCCTTGGCCAAGCAGAGGAGGAACTCCTCGCAGGTCCCAGCTCCTCCAGCTCCCAGCCTCTATGCCGAAACCCACCCAGCACCGCAAACTGTGCAGGTGCAGAAAGTACATCCCTTAGGTGGGAGGGAGCCGCCGCAGCTGGTGGCTCAGTAGGTGGCAATGTTCTCCTAGAGACTGCGTGAAACCAAAGTTCAGCTGCCTACCAGGGAGGAGCACCCAGCTGTCCTTGTTTTGCTGAGGGTGTGACCATAATTGAGAAGTCTGGCTTCCTGCGGTTAGTAACGGCCTCTGGTGATTTCTGGACCGTACTTCCAATCTGATTTTAATTCACTTTAATGGCTCCCAGAGAGCAACCGTGCCCTTTCCAAGCCTCCCACAGGACTCTTTATGGACACTGGACTGACTGTCGTCCCTTGCAGTCCGTCCTCAGCTGCACAGCACTTGTGGTTTTGGTCCTCTGTCTTGTGAGCGGTGAGGAAAGCGAGGTCTGCTTTAAATGAACGCTGTGACAAACATTCCTTAACTTCAGAAAGAACACGGCTGGGTGGACATTCATGTACCGAATTTAGAAGATCTGGAAAAGCTGGTGGGAGTTTCTAGTTGACTGGTGCTTTACAGATGTGATTTACTAACATTAACAGATTTTTATGCAAACATAAGACTTTTCCCTCAAGCTGTCAGTTCATCACCTTTCATTACACTAGTACTTTGTAGTTTTAACGCATTACAATAATTCAGTTATAAACAAAGTCTTTCCTTCAGCATTCACTAAGAAATGCCTAAATGCACTTTGCAAGAAAAAACTGTATTTTATATGGCAATATTATACCTTACTTTTTAATGCTGATACCGAAAGAATGTGTTTGTATATATAAAAAAAAAAAATAGTGGAAAACATTTATGGAAGACAGAACTAGAGATTGGTCATCTCAAAATCCCAGGTCTTACTGCTCCCAAATGTTACAAGACTTCAAAATTTACCTCCAAACTTTACAACTGACCCATCTCTCTGTTGTGGTGTCCAAAGACTGACACTGGGTCACCCCATGTCCCTAGGCGTATAGATAGGGAAAAATGGTCCATCTGGTGAGAAGAAGCTAAGATGGAAACCTTTCCAGCAATATCTGTAATGCAAGCACGTCTGTGATAACCACACTCCTGGGAGATGACCAGTCCTGTTAAACAATTTGGCTGCCCCAAATGAGCTATTCATAGATTCCTGCGTTGTTAACTCTTGAACAGGATACACAATGTCATTGTAAAAGGAGAGTAGGTTAGAGAGAGATGCAGGTTAGTAATTAAAAAGTCCATCAAAGTATAAGTGCTTTATCACAGTCTCTGCACTCGGGACAACCATTTGTTACCCAAAGTATACTTCTCCAAGTCATCAGTACTGATGACATGCAGACATACCCCCTGAGATAGCATGTGCTTGTCCAGCAAATGCTCATTTTGAAAAAAAAAATCAAGGAAAACTTGAAAAAATAAATGTGCTCTGTCCATACAGAATCATGATGCGCAACTAGAGATGCAGCAGTAGAGGGCTGGCCAAGAGGTAAGAGAGGCTTCTGTGGCCTGAGGTGGACTATCCCACCATGCCTTTGAACGGAGAGGGTAATTACGCCATTACTCTTGATGACTTTTATGAGGTTGCACATGATGGAAAAAGACAATAAGTTCCTGAATCCAATTTTCTTCCCACGCAAGGGTAATGTCAATCTGTCCCTAAATATTGCTGTGTCTTAGTAATATATACATTTATTCCTCTATCTGGAGTGCTGAAAATGGTGCTGCTTCATTACAGAAATCCATAAACCCATGTAAAGTTTCTCAAATAGTGTCTTGGAGAGCTGGTGACTTGGAATAAACAAGCAGTTTTGTCAAAGGAAAACAGCACACAGCAACTCTAACTTTGCACAGATGATTTTGCAGCATTGAGGCCTAGTTCTTTGCTGAATGGGATTGTAAATTATCTCTGAGCTATTCTGCTTCCAGTTACTCCATCTGTAATCATTCTAGTGTGGTTTCTAAAGGAAATGCATACATCTAAACATGAAAACACTTCCTGTCCCTGTTGAGAGGAAGGTTTCTTGGGATTTATTTGACAGACAACATATCTTGAAACCCTTAAATAGTAATTAACTAGCACGTTTTGGACAAGTTTTCGAGCAAAAGCATCTGTGCATAAAGCAAAGTAAAGCATTTCTCATTTCATATTAAAAATGATTTGGCTTGGGTATGAAGCTTTGGCCCTGTACCCAGGGCTTTTTTATCTGGGGACAAGGGAAGGAGAAAAAGAAAGATGGGAAAGGTTTTTTTGTAAATGTTGCTCTCTGACTTCCTCAGAAACAGTTGCTTCGACTGGATTCATCTCACCAGAGCAGGCATTTACATTGTAAAAAGCCACCTCTGAAGCAGATATTTATAAACATTTACTTATAAGAATTGCTTCTGAAGGGCGTACCACAGATCAGGTGCCTGTTGCTCTCTGGAGCATGAAGGAAGCTTCATCCAAATAGAGGTCAGGTCCCTCCCCACCACTCTCCTGACTGTAATCCTTCTTCACACACGTGGTCTTGAAGCTCTCCCTTCAGCCTGGACTCAAAACTGTCAAGTGAGTTTCTTAGTATGAAGAAATTAACTGTGGACTGCACTGCAGGGGAGCAAGGATCCTTAGAGGGATGAAAGAGGGACAGAACAAGAGAGAACATGATAGAGGTCTTTAAAATCATGAGTGGCAGAGGAGGTAAGGAGGAAGAACTGCTCACTGTCTTAGCAAAAGAACTAGGGGACGTTCAGTGAAATAGCTAGTGGCAGGTTTCATTGCAAACCAAAGAAGGTATTTCTTCACGTAACAGCTAGATTAGCTGTGGGACCGTTTACCACAGGACATTGCGGGTGCTAAAACTCAATATGGGTTCCAACGCAAGCTAGAAAAATCAATGGAAGAAAAATTCCTGTAAGACATGACCAGGAATTCAGCAAGTCCTTGATATTCAAATTTCCGGCAGTTTGGAGAATATTCTGGGCAAGTCGTGACTATATATGCTTGCACTGCCCTTTTTTCGTTTCTTTTATTGTTCTGTCTTGCACTTCTCTTTGTCCATCATTAATTGCTGTGATCTGGATGGACCTTTCACCTGACCAAGTGGAGCTGTCCCTGCATGCATGTGCTTAGCTGAAGCTTTATGAAAGCTGATCCCTATTTCTTTCTCCAGTTCTTATCTCGTATGCAACACTTGACTGCTTCTCACCACAGAATTATTATTATTCCTTTTTCTTCACTGCTAGGAAAAAGCTCCTTCTTCTCCTGAAGGTTGTCAGTCTTTTCATATAGTCAGTGTAAAGTGTATATGCATGTTAAAGGGTTAAATAAAAACCTCTGAATTCTCAATGGATTAATTGTAATACTTCCTAACTGTTTCAGTCAATCTCCCTCCCTTGAAAATCTGAGTGTGCATGACGTGGTTCTTCAGGGCCAAATATTGCCTACTTTTCTGAAGTTACCTCAGAGATGACCAGATCAGATGATGCAAAGGTGCAGTTTGCACCTGCAGCTTATGAACGGAATTTTTAAACATAGCAGAAGACCTTGGGTGACTCACTTCTGAGACATCCGAAAAGCTTGGGGCTTAAAAACTCTCAGGCACCCATTGCAGAAAAATCACATTTCTTCAGAAACTCTTGATAAATGCTACTTCTTCCCACCGTGTGTACAGAAACATTAGCAACTTTCAAAGAGTCTGCCTCAATAGTAACTTCCAGTAATCTTTTTTACAGGAAATAAAACGTGCTACATTAATAACCTTATTTCCTTTCAAATAAAATATAAAATAAATCATATAATCAGTGATAAAATCCAGTTCTCCTTGTCATATGGAGTACTAAAAGAAATAGTTGTCATCTGATGCCTTGGGTCTCCAAAACAGGGCTCTACTGAGAAGATCTGGACTTCTGAAAATTTTAAGCAAAAAATACAAATAAGGTTTCTTACCAAATATTTCAGAAAGTTTCTTATGAAATATTTTGTATGCCAAACATGGTATTTTCAGCCAGCCCTACTCAGTACACTAATAATCACCCTAAACCATCATGTTACTCCATCTTAATTTTACATTTTCCTCTGCAATCTCAGACTTCTCAGAAGAAAACCACATCGTCAAACTTGACAGAAAAGTGTTGCAAAGGGAGAATTATTCTCAGCCTTTTCCACACACAGAGTGAAGCTATCAGCCGGCTATAGCTGCTTATGCACACAGCAATCTTCTGGTTTCCCCAGGTGATCTTCATAATATTTGTGGAGTTAAGAGACAGTAGGGGAGGGTGGCTGGGACTATCTTGAACTGGACCAGTGGTCACGTCGGCAGCCTTCCCTCTGGAGCTGTTTGCAGGCTCCCTGCTTGCTTCACTGCAGCTGAGCATCGTTTAGGTTGTAGTTAATGGCTCCTCAAAGTATCACAGCTGTTGGGAGGAAATTCCACTCCTCTTGGCTGGGTGAATGACAGGAGAGCAGGGAAGTAAACATGAAATCAGTAAATGTGATTGCATACCGTTAAACCCCCTCCAAACTGCACAAGGGTATCAGATCGGTACAAGTCAGTGGCTGGTCTGGAGCTGGAGTCACTGAGATGAAATGAAGCCGGAGGAGAGGGCTGGTGCAGCTAGGCACGTGCTGCTTAAAACCTCATCTTTCAATTCGGTTGTCTCTGAGCCTGATGCTATGAGGAGAAAATTTATCCTGAATGAGGAAAGGAAAGGCATGCAGTGACTGTATTTCAGCCTGCAGCTGTGTCAGCATTCATCCCGTCACCAGGCCAGGGGCTGCACGTCAGACAGAGGCTCCCAAACGAGGAAATTCCAGTGGTTCAGCACATTTACCTGTGAAACAGTCCAGCACTGGTTCTGGCATACTCTTGCCATCTACCTACCACTATTCACTTTGTGGTTACTCTCCCTCCCTTTTTTAAGTAAACAGAGAATGAGGCCTGAACCGACCGACACTTTGTATGTGAGCTGTGTGAAAGAAAAGGCTCCTTTGGCTCTCTCCCTTTCCGCCCTGTGTATTCACACAGGCATCCCATAAGGATTCCTGGTAGCAGTTTGGGTGTCTGAGATGTAAAGGTCAGCTCTGCAGAAGAACGATAGGTAATGCATACACAGCTGTGGTGAAGAGGCTGGGAGTAAACATTTCCAGGCATAGGCTGAAATTTCTGCAAGTTTTTGTTAGTTTTAAATATTTAGTCCCTGTCTCATACAGTCATATGCAAGTTTCATCCAGCAGTTTTAAATCTGTCTTAAGGTTTCCAACACCTTTAGAGATGTTTCAAATAATATGCCTGTTTTACAAATAGGAGATGTTCCTAAGACAAAATGAAAAGATTTGTCAAAACTCTAAATGTCAGCAGCAACAGACCAGGATTGAATTGCAGTAGTGATGACCCTAATTCCATTCAACTATTCATTGTCACCTGTCCCTGCCTATGTGTATTGATGCAATGTGAAGTCCTTCAGCATAAAGAACTGGAGTCTTTATTGAAAATCTAAAGTTTGAGAAACCATCCTGAATGCTCATTGCAACCATCAGCACTTACCATAGATTTTTAATCTATAGCTTTTTTGGCATTGTCAAATGCATTTCTGCTGCAGAATGTGTTAGAGAAAAGTACGTTAGAGCTGTCTCTAACGATGTTTTTTTCTACAAGATATCAACAAGGTATTTTGCCATGGGAACTCACAAAAGTTTCATGTAGCTGTCAGCCAAAATGGTGTTCAAACTCAAAGTCGTTATGTGACCGTTGTGCACCGCTCTGAACCACTTACAAGTGGGAGAGGGGAGGTGAATGCCTCAGATTTGCAAATTCCCAGCAGCATGAACTAAGGTGATACAGTTCTCAAAGTCCATACACAAACATTTATTAGATTCCCACAGTGATTAATATATGTCTTAACTAGGTCCACAATAATTGGTTAGGTATATAACAAATTATGGCAAGCGGCAAGGTACGTCTTGCATTAATTAACAACAGATATACAACAGGTTTTGGCAAGCAGATATACAATGAATTATGGCAACTGGTACGATAGGCCTTGCATTATTTACTTAGCTCTAAGAGAAAAGAGAAACAGAAGGATAGAAAGAGATAGATGCAGAGAGAGAGGGGGAGATAAAAAGTTCACCAGTCCTGGTTCCAGCATAGATCCAGCCAACAGGGGGTCCCTGGTTCATAGGAGCACTCAGAAAATCAGTGTGTATCCCCCCAGTGGCACTTATTTTCCCCTTTTGTGTTCACCATATCAGTACGACCTGCCCTACTGGTATGGTTGCAGTTTCATCTCAGGTTTCTCCCCTCCTCAGGTGACATGTAGCATGATTTGGGTGGGGAGATGAGTGCTATAGTCATATATGCTTAGCATGATCTCTATAATCTTCATTAGCATATGCAAGGGTGTCAACTTTAATATGCATTTCATGGATAATGAGGCAAAGGTCATTCATCGGACACGATGGCCTCAAAAACAGAGAACTAACAAGCTTCACAAGTTGAGCAGACCCTTTTTTTGTTCATAAGGCTTACTCCCTCAGGCGCATCCTGTGTTATTCAGCTGAGTTTCTTCCTGCCTGAGTCACACAAGAGATTAGCAACTGTTGGCCTTATCAGTTCTTTGAGCAGAAGGCCTGCATTCTCCAGACTCTATATTATCCATTCTGCTGCTATAGCTTCATTTCGAGGTACTTGCAAAGCGTTTGAGACATTCCTCAGAAAGGCTTGGAGGGCCTCCTCCCCCTCCCTTTCGTCTCTCACCATTTGTTTCGGGAAATTTACAAGTCATATCTTACAGTGACAATTGCACCATTCCACCCAGTGGAGAATACAAATGGCTGTGGGAAAAAGTGATCAAAAGCTCTCTGGAGACACAGAAAGTTCAGGAAGTTTCTATTGAGTTCGGTGAGTTTTGGGTGAGACCCTTAAGATTGCAGAAGTAATCAATTAATCAAATATTTAAGTTTACTCATACAGGTCGGAGCACATCTCTAGAAATGTACTAGACACCAAATAGATCTAAGAGCTTGAGTTCAAACAGGAATAACTGCAGCAATATGAGAAAACCTGCATATATGCTGAAGAAAGAAAACTTTCTACTGGAAATTCATGTAAATGTGGAATCAGCTGCAAAAATACAGAGTGATTATTGAAATGATGCAATTCCTCACCCCAAAAAACACTTTTGGGCCAGGATTAATTCCAAGCTGCTTGAATGTACAGATATTTGCTTGTGTTTCTTCTTAGGCGTGTTTCTTCTTAGGCATATTTCTAGGCAATGGCTTTAAAAACAACTTCTCCAAACCCAGATTAACCAGGACGTAAAAAATAAGAAATGACATATGCTTATATTAACTGAATATGTTATAGCCATTGGCAAACTTGTATGGTAATTATTTCTTCCAGAGAAGGTCATCCTGTATCATCTGCTTTATAATAGAGAGATGCTTATGTAATACAATTACCCAAACCACTTGGACGACACCAGCTAATTCAGGACCAGGATTTCTTATGGGTCAGTTCTGGATTATTTCTGCGCATTATACAACAAGACTGCTTATCACAAAATGCTTAAATGGTATTGGGAGCAAAGTCCAGCACCCAGGACTCTCTGTCTCACTTAAGCACCCTAACCATGGGGCTGCGTAGCCACACTTTCTCCTATTTTCTTTCTTTCCCCATGGATTCTTGCATACTTGGCTTCACTGGGACAACAGAGGGTTGGAAAATGGTCCTTCCAACCTAACTGAAAACCTTGTGTCTGTAGCATTCATATGGCAGATAGGAGCTGTTGGTTTGAACCCTTTTGGTTTGGGAGCCCTTGCAGCTCTGATATCAGGGTCTCTGTGCAACGCTTTTACCACCAGAAGACTGTACAAACAATGAGTAGTGTCACCTCCTCCTCTGTCTGTACATTAAAGGATGACATTAAAATGCTACCTGGTTCTTAAATAGAGTTACAGGGGTTGTGAAAGAAGTCAAGAGATTCTGTCCTTTGTATTTTAGGCATCCTATAGGACTGGAACCTTCAACAATCTTACAAACTTGCTTGCTGGGCTACCAATAAAAAGATATAACATCTTTTGACAGGATCACTGAGTTACCAGAAATGGATGTACTTCGTAGTTACTTTTTATAGTAACTTGTGAGTGACAGTCTCAAACACTCTGTAAACATTAGTCGCCGAGCACCCAGGGGAACTAACATATATTTTTCTCAATTCACAACAAACAAGCAAGGAAATGCTCAAATGTAGTGCCTAGGAAGCAAAATGTGTCAGTTGTCCTAGCGTAGATTCTGCCTTGGGGATACCATGGTCCTAAAGTATGCATATATTTTTGTCCTTCATGAATTATTTTAGACTGCTTCCATTCTAATTAGGTTCTCAGATAAGACTGTATAGTGAGTTTCTGTCTACTTTTCCAGTTTCTGAATTTGCCCTTTGGCTCAGTGACTGGTTTCCATTTTATGTCTCTGGAGAGTATAACGTATTGCCTGAGTAACTATGCTGGTTTATGTCCAAGGCACTTATCTGCTTCCATTAAACCATGTTGAGATTTAAAATTAACACAAGAGAAGGGAAAACTACTGTGATCCAGATATTCATCTCAGCTATTTTGGTATAAATTCAATAATGAAGATTCTAATGGAATTCTCTTTCCCTTAAGATTTTTGTAAACTCTTAACCATTTCAATAGTAAAGAGTTAAAAGCTGAGATAATTCAGTTTTTATCATATTTCTCCCTATTGCCAAAATAGACTTAATTGAGAAAAGATGGAAAAAGTATTAAGGGAAAGGAACGACCTGAAACTCTGTTCTTTTCTCTGTCTTACAGAGGCAGAGTTGCAAGATTTGTAGTTACAGAGTGGTTGAAGAGTTATTCAAACTGTCATGGAAGCTGAAGAATGATTATTTAGGCTTACAGTTGATAGATGATCAAGTAATAGTAACAAAACCACATTGACTGAAGGTAAAACAGTTAAATTACTTTAAAGGACTTTTACTATACTAATGACATGAGATCCTTGAGGTACTAGCCGGCGCCATATATTCCACAAAATCCGAGTGCTTTCTTCCAGGTGTTGTCCATCATGTTCATTGATCTTAACCTTTTTTTAATATCCTGTCCATATTTTCTTTGTCTAACTCAAACACTACTAGGCAAAGGTAGTAATTTTGAATTCTGCTCATTCTGCACTCATTGTGTTTTATCACTATTCTGTTCATGGTAGGGAATGCAAGATCAGGGTATTATTTAAATATTTAAACACAAAAATGTGTGTGGAGTAATGCTGTAAAGTCGTTACTGACAGAACAGTTCAGACAAAAAACCTTTTCCAGCAATAAAGTGACCCTAAACCTTACAGACATTTGGCAAATACTCTTTAGCCTTCCACAGCAGATATTTTCTTGTGAAACTTCAGAACTTTTTTAGTGGTCTCACCAGTTCATACCCCACATACTTTGAATATTCCTATAGAACTCCATATGCTTTAGGATTTAGCCACTGGCTTCTCCAAATTGTCTCCTGTAGGTATTCCTGTCTCCCCTCACTTCTTGTTGAACTGTTAATAATTGAGAAAGTGTCTTCTGAGAATCCTTGGGGCCATTGACCCATGTATGAATTTTGGGTCCATAAAGCAAAGGGGAATGTTCACCTCCCAAGAGGTAAAAGCCTCACCGGGAGGCTGTTGTCCTACCAGATTTTGTTTTGTGCAGGAGCGAAGGGAATGAAGAAGCTCACTCATATCAGTAACTCCTCCAGGCGACCTACTGCAAATGACAGTAACCTCAAAGCTGAAGTAGTAATACTGACATAACTACAGTAGTCTTAGGACACATAGATCTAAAAGAGGATCAGAGCGCAGGAAGAGGCGTTGTCCTTTATTAATCAGCTCGTAGACCTGGAAGATGGACAGCTTTTTGGGTTGCATCTGCTGTCATTTCTTATCACACCTGATGAAAAGGACTCTGAACCTGAAAGGAATGGCCTACAATTTGGGGCTTAGCATTGCAAGACTGCAATAAGATGGCTAAATCGTCACAAAGTGAACCTGACTCATTTTCAGAGTCATCTGTAGATCAGATTTAATTACTAACTATATTGCTTCATAATCAACTCATGAACATGTTTCAGTACATTTGAGAAACTAGTCCCTTTTTTAGTAACACAAGGATTTTACTAGAAACCCTGCTATTAACCTAATGATCAGCACTAGGGAGAGAATCTCAACTGTAGTGTTTTTCACAATTTCATGCTTTAGCAGTGTGATTTACTGAGGTTACATTGCAAAATATATTTATGATTTTTATCACAATATCTATTTGAAGTTCTATATATTGTCCTAATTTCACTAGATAAGTAGTCCACCATAAAATGTTTGCACCCTTTATAGGTGATACAATTTACTAAATGCTTTTTGATTAGGTAGTGGATATGTGCATAGTATATTGCATTTACAAGCTCAAACATATGGTATTAATAAAGAGTGATGGCTCTGACAATTTCTGTTTCTAAATAATGAAACTTTTTTGACTAAGGGCTGAAGATGCCAAGGTAGCCACTCTGTAATTGAACAAACATGTGCACAGATGTACTTGAACACATAGTCATCAACACATGTCTGTAAACTTACATAAGTATAATGTGAATCACCCTTGGAACTATCCCACAAAAGCCTGATGCAAAGTCTATTTAAATCTATAGAAAGATTCCCACTTGTTTTTCTTACGTTGTGGATGAGGTCCAAGAGGGATGATTACAGATGTTTCTTTGCAGAAGGCAGGTTATCAACTTCTTAAAGAACTGGTGAAATCCTCTCATGGCAAAACTTCTATCGACTTTACTGAGATTAGGATTTCCCCTGTGTATGTTTAGACAATCGGCTTTATGTGCTTTTTAATGACCAAGAAGCAATGCTTGATAAATCTGGGAATTCCATCATGAATAATTGATCTTCAGCTGCATGAAGTATCTCTGCCAGTGCACTACAACTGATATTCTCGCATGATATTGAGATATTTTAGGTAATGTACACTCATTCTTCATTCAGACAACTATTTTATCCTCGGTCCCTGCTGGGATTCACAGACCGAGTTCTTCTTTGCCTTTTCACATGCAAGCTAATGAATGTCAGTGCTGGTGCCGTTAAAACTTGCATGATAACTAGCATGCTTGCGTAAAGAAGTGGAAATCTTGGTTCAAATCTTTCCTCTGCCCTGTGTGGCCTGAACTTGCATACCCCATGTTCTAGGAAGCTGCCTGGCCTCCTATGAATGGGGATGATATATGATTAAAGCTGTCCTAATTTCTATCAGATGTTTAAGTATTCGCTGAAGGACTTATGGGAATGTAGGTCTTCCTTCTCACAGCTGAGTGCCCCAGAAGCACAAAACTGGAGATTTATTTAGACATTGGGTAATTTGTTCTCCATTTGCTTTCTTTCTCCCCACCCCAAACTAATTATTAGCTATTCCAGGGAGACCTCAGAAAGAGAGTTTTTTGAGACTTCTCACTCTGGCTTAGCAGTTTGAGCACTCCTCCAGGAGACATGGTTTAAGCCCTCTTGACAGAGGAGAGCTGCAGAATAAGCAGCTACTGTCACTGCCAGATTGAACAAATTCAGGTCCCAGCAATGAATGCTCTTTGGCTGAAATCAAGCTGTTGCTGAAGTCAATGAGAAATGAGAAGAAACCATGTTGTTCTTCATAATGAAAGCAGGCACACAAATCACAAAGGAGGAACTTCAAGCTAATACTGTTTCGCTTTCTAACTATTCTGATCCTGCTTACTAATTTACTTTTTCTTGTTATTTTTTAGGACAAGCCCTTAAAGTTGGGGGTTTTTTTTCCCCTGTAAATTTTATCAGCTGGCTTCTTTTTTAGAAAATATAATCTTTTTTTTCCTTTCCTGCAGGTCCTCTTGCCACCGTATGATGATCCTGTGAACGGAGCTGCTAAAGATCCACCACCACCTTATGTGTCAGCATAAGTGAGAGAGTGCTGTGTACCTGGGGAGGATAGCTTTACTCTTCAGACATTGGAGCAATAGTTTGACAATTTCACTTCCAGGATATAACCTCTATGGGTTATACATTGCTGTTTTGCTGACATATTGAAACCTAAATTGTATGATTAAAATTCTGTAGATAGTTTTATTAATTTGCTGCAACTACAGTAGTGTTTCAGGAACTAGTGAACTAGTTTCAGAACAATTCTGGGTAGCGCTAATGTTACAGTAGTCACTGAGTAGCTTTTTCCACCATGTCTGACATGCAGTGCTAGAGAACATAGAACTTTGCATTCTCAATCAGGTTCCATGTGTAACTTTCTTTTTTTTTATTTGTAAAACTTCCAAAGAATTACAAATGTGTTTCTCAGATGCCCACTTTCACCTCCAGAATACAGACCAAATCCAAAAAAATAACATTCCACTTCATTCCTGTTCTGCAAGAATTTATTAAGTTATTATGCTATGAAGGACGATGATTGCAGGAAGAAGAATGAGTCTTACACGCTATTCTCATCAACCTGGCTTATGGGAAACAAATTTAATTGGGATGAATAAGTATGGGAAATGAGAGTAGACAAAGCACTCTGTGATGTGTACCAAACCAGAACCTGTGGTCTACACAGACTCACTTTGTCCCAGCCTGAAACCATTCTAATGCTCAAAAAAATTCTTACCAACTTCTGGTAATTTTCTTTTCCTGTCTATACAACTTCTCCCTCCTCACAAACTTCACAGATAGTATTTTGAGGTCACAAAATCCTTGCTTTTAAAGGCCCATGGTTAGGTGACAAAGCTGTCTCTTTTGCACTCAATATGCAAATGTTTTCCCATTGGAATGTGCCTGTAAATATCGCAATGTTCTGCTGAGTGTGAACTAAATTATGCAGATTCTAAGATATATGTTCCCAACCTATGGGAAACTTATGCATGTAACTTCCTCAAGCATTAGCGTATACGTTTTCGTGTTTCTCATTTGCATCAGCCTGGGGATTTTAGATTCCTTTTATAACTGAACTGGTTGTACTGAGAATCTTCCTCATGAGACTCATCCATCCATGAATGCTTGTGTGAGGTATTTATTTCTTCCCTAGAGAAGTGCCTCCTGCACATGTAACTTTTTGCTGTTGATGAAGGTTCTACTTTTAATCAAACAGGAACAGGAAAAGGGAATATAATGTTTGCCTCTACCTCTCATCGTTTCCCCCTGTGTTGTCTCCTCTGCATTCGGGGTGATTGAACAGGCTGAAGCTGGACTGACATTGCACAGCGCCCAGGGCAAAGGGCAGTGCAGACCTGAGCCGCAGTTTGGAGGGGCACCAGAAGAAATCAAGGTGCCGTCCCTCCTGTGACTGGGCTGGCATGTGAGTCCACACCCTTCCTAAGGAGGACACCGGTTCTCACCCTCAGTGCATTGACTCCATTCTGCAGAGTGAAGAAGAGTGGAGGTTTTCCTGCCTTTTTCTGGAAAAGAGCTTTCCAGGGGAACACAGGACCAACAACTTCTTTTCACAGAGGTTGCCATTTCCTTGTAGAGGCCAGGAAAGGAAGGGCCAGACTCTCTCTGCCTGTCTCTTCCACAGCCCTGGGAAAAGGCAGGTCCCTATCTGCTGTTGTTGGAATGTTACTTTGGGGTTCATCTACTCTGAGATCAAACTAAGCAATGCTTTTCACTGGACCAGTCCTGAAGTCCATCCACTGATCTCTGTCACGGTCCTATTGCTTCCTTCAGAATAACTCCATGTATTATTACCTGATGACAGTTATCTTCAGGAATCAGTGTGAATTTGGGGGTTGGGCTGGCTGGCTGGGCTTCTGAGCTTCATTTTTTTTCATTCTTGACAGATTTGTGAAGGATTTTAAATAGGCATCTATTTGAGAAAAGCTGGTTGTAAATACATCACATCTGTGTATACAAAATTCTCTACAATAAAAGGGTGTTTCCTCAAGACTATGGAAATCATTTTTGCTGGTCTTCCAAGCACAAACAAACAGAAGTCCCTGTCCAATCAATCTGACATGGCAGGATTTTCTCTATAAAAGACCTGAACAACAGTTTTTCTGTCCACTCACCAGTCCATTTGCCAGCTTTCCCTCCATACAGTATAAATGGACAACAGAACAGTAAGTTCTATAATTTATTGTACAATAAAAACAAGAGATAATTCAAACTTTTAGTTCATTGTCCAGAACTGCAGGCAGTTTTCCAGGTCTGATGAAGTGTGTAATACAGAACAGGGCTATAGTGAGCTACACCAAAAGCTGGGGCTTCTTTTTCTCCACATCATTATAGGGATAATGTTGTGCTAATTCACATGAAATTTCTGTAGACTTTAGCTCATCTTACTAAAGAATCAAGACTTCTTCACACACACACCATACGTGCATAAGTGTGAGTGCATGTGTCCTGCCAGTATTCCGAATACCTCTTGAATTTTGTCCAGTTTGAGTTAAAGAGGGCAGGGAGGTTGTGGTATCAAACCCATGGCATTCCTGCACATACTGTAGATGGACAGCTGGGTAGGATGGAGCAGATAATGTAATATAAGTTCAACTCTGCTGATATATCAGAGGATCCACATGGGAGATGATTTCCCTGGCTCCCAAAGAAAAACAAGGTTCTCTGGGTTACTTAAAGAGACATGAACTCCAGCTGAAGGTTTTTTATCCTCAGTTGTTGAATTCACTCTCCATTTCCATGTCTAATCCTGGGGAATTCACTCCACAGCTTTTCTGTAATTCATTTTTAATAGTCAGTCATCTGTGACACAGAAACTCATTAAAAACCTGGCTTCTTAAGTTTCTGCGCTTTGGGAACTGCTTGCTCCTAACAGTGCTTTTTTCACTATTCCTTGCATTTTTTTCCTTTCTCCCAGATATTAGGAGCATGTGCTTATTCAAATTCTGTCCTGTTTTCTTATCTTAAACTCTAATGTAGCAGTTCATTATTAATAATTTCTAGTAACTTAAGAGTGGAAAGAAAATATTTTCAAGGTATGTTGACATGGAATATCATAAATATGGGGCCAAAACCAGGAAGTAGTAATCTAAACCTTGATAGTACCAGAAATTTAAGTAGATATTTTGCTGAAATCTTCTAATTTTTTAAAATACCTGTTATTAGGCATTGCAGGCTTTACGAAGCCTACACATGCTAAGGCACAATTCCTATTTCTCCCATCTGTGCCTGATGGTCTTATTCCTCATGGAATAATTCAGCTTCCCTTCATGGTACACTCATCCGTGCTTCGTACTGGAGAGAGGAAAGAGGAATTCATTGTGGTGACCCAACAGTGTGGCACTCACGCTTGTAAGTACATTAAATTTTCTAAAGCAGATACTAACACACATTATTTTAGATGTTAGCCTATCTGTACTTCTTTGGGAAAACCTCTGGTTGGTAAAAACAACCCAGACTTGGTACGTTACCAAAAGCCATATCAGATCGATTTATGGCCAAACCTTGGCAAGGAAGCAGAGGGAACAATAACTTGTCTGAAACAAATTTCAAGTTCTATGCTTTCAAAATAGTCAATTCCTCACCAATTCCCTGTTGGCCAGATTATAGCAACTAGGGACACCATGGACAGTTTTAACAATTTTTTGCTAACAACAAGCCTGCTCACTGATGCTTGGTACATGCAAGCTGGAAGACTTAGCTACTGGTAAGGGCAGAATGGAGAGAAGAGCAGCAACAGGGAGAGAGTATGGGAGGGGAATGTTCATGTATGTCCTTTAAACAGCGCAGAGAGACATTGCATTGACAGGGTTCACTGCTACAAACCTGGTTGGCTTATGCGCTCTCTTTCTCCCGTGCTATGGTCAGGAGGAAATATAATTATACTCGTAGCTTGTTATGTTAGCTTTTAGGCCAGCTCTGTTTCAGACTTTTGCTGCTGGAGTGGAAGACCCCTTGGTCTTACTTGTTGCAAGGCAAAGACATCTACAGATTTATTTTTCTAAACCTAATGGAGTATTGGTTAAATTCCTGCCAAACTCTCTAATTTGACAGAAGGCTCTAAGCTGCTTCTCTGGAGCTAAGTTATATCATCAGAGGTGTCTGTCCTTAGAGGTTCTCTCCTTAGAGGCTCCTCTCCTTAGAGACTGCTTCTCTTGAGCTAAATTATATCCTTCCCATTTACATGTCTCCATTAGCTACTGAAATTGCAGTCAGGTACCATGAAAAATCATTTCTTGCAAAATTTCAGTGCCTATGGCTACAGAGATGTTCCAGCACTATCTCTGTTCACAGCTCCAAGAAGCCCAAAACAGCAGCCATAGCTATCTAAAGGGAGGCTTGGCTCTGATAAATCAGGATTAGAGTTCTTTCAGGGAAGGACTCTGGTATTTGCAAATGATGTCTCCACACCCATGGATTTCACCCAAAATGGTTCTGCAACGTGGCCAGTTTCTCAGCTGAATAGCTCAGCAGGGTGTGGAAGCCAGATCTGTGACCTTCTGCCTGCAGCCTGTGTCTACCTCCAGGAGAACAGGATACTGAAACAACAGGAATAAAAACCTCATTGTCATTCAGCCAGCAGATATAAAGCTTTTTCAAAGCAAAAAGGCAGGTCTACAACTATATCCGACGCAATGAGCTTCAACAGTAGTAAATTCGAATGAAGAACTTAAGTTGAATTTAATGCAGTAACTTTTTTTCCTTTCAGATTATTCAAACTTTTTAAACAGGAGGGTTTTCAGAAAGTGGCGAAAGGTTTGTCCTTTGTAGCCAGAGCTGGACTTAACTAGTCAGTCTGAGCAGAGAACACAGGGTCACTTGGAAGGCCATGCAAACAGCAAGGAGGTGCAGCAGGGCTGGCTGTGTGGCTCTCAGCAGAAGCACGCTAGCCAGCAGGGGCAGAGGAGCTGACAGAGGAGCTGGGAAGCTACGCTAAGCGAGGGAGCTGCGGCGTGGTGCAGTCTCTGCCGCCATTGCAGAGGACTCCTGCTTGCTCTTTGAGGTCAACATGACCAGCCAGAGCAGGGATGAGCCACACACAGCTTTTTAGCCGAGATCCTGGGATCTATTATGGTACCTAGATGCATCCTGCTAGTAACTCTAACAGGTTTCTGTTTTCATACAAACTTTGCCTAAGTCCAAATCCAAATACTTCTGGGTTTTTTTGCAGAGGAGGTGAGAGATTTTTTTGAGATTCCTTCTACTTCATCATCAGGAACTCTGGGGACTTGATAACCTGTAACTATGGAACTGTTTCCCTCCAAAGTGCCCCATTTCAGGTCCCTTCATGACCGCAGAGTCAAGGATGCAATTAGAGACAGAGGTCCAACATTGGTAGACTTCTAGCATCAAATCCTCTGAGCATATTCAGTGTCAGGATGAGCAAGGTCTTCTGAAAAGTACAGATGCCATCGTATTAAGAGAGAAATGTTTTACTTTATGGATGGCAGATCTTTTGGGCTCCTCTCTGGGCCAGGGGCAAGCACAAACAGGCGTCCCGTCTCTTATGAAGAAAATTGCCTGGACAGGCAATTACTTTTATACTTATATTTTGCATGTCACCAGAACACCAGTTTAAGAATGCTAGATAAATAACAAATTGGTGGGACACTCTGGAAGATTGGTACTCTTTATATGAATGCAGCCATTCTTGGCAGTATCAGATGCACCCACCTGAGGGCAGCAAGGGAAATAAAAGTAAAGGAACAAAGGCAAGAGCTGGCAATTATTTACAAATATTTATCTTCTGTAAGTTCATGAATACTTCTCTCCATAAAATCATTAGAAAATTGGAATGGGTTTCATTTCCTTCACTGCATTAGAGCTGAGGATGAAATTAGCTTTATCAGTGGCACAGGCCAGCTTAAATTTCCTGCTATTGTGTGATCCGTCTTCTTTGCTTCTCATAAACAAAAAGTAACTAAAGAAGTTCAAAATGCATTTAATGAACCAGACTAGTTCATACAGTAGCTTATGGGGGTTTTTCCCTCAAAAAAATATTGAAGTTTGCTTCTTTTTTTAATGTAATGTTTTCCTTTTAAATATGCATATTTAGTAAGGGTATCTGTGGCCATATTTTCATCTTAGGAACTGGCCAGTTTCTGCTTCAAAGATATCTTTTCTTTGCATTTTTTCATCTTGTGAATTAGGAACAAAGAAAAGCCCAAAGCACAGCATAATACATCATTATCTTTTGGTTGCTTTTTCCCCTCTTTGCAATTCAATTTTTCAGCCTGCATCAAAAGTTCTGACCCAGTGGTTTGAAAAAATAAAGACAAAGTATCGTTATGCTGAACAGACACTGGAAACACTCCAGGGGTCTGGAAAAGTAGACCTCCCATGAAAAAGTGAAGCTCAGAAAAACTCGGCTGTAACTGTTGTACTCGTATTAGCACCAGTCAGCATGACGTGTTTAAATAATGGCCACTGCATGGCTGTGCAGCAGCAGCGTTTAGATGTGGGCTGTATCTAGCCCCTAGAGCAGCTTCATCTGCAGCCCTTGTATGAGAGGCTGCATGGGCAGCACGGCCCCAGTTGAGCTGGGACCAGTTCGTTTCGCACGAGCAGCCTGAGGATGAGCTACAAAACGGGGTGTCTGAGGAAAGGAGGGAGGCAAATGTCTGAGGAAGTATGGCTTTGCCTCACCATGAGACCAGGTAGAGTCACAAGCTGGGAAATTTTGGAGATGTGATCCTTGATCGTATGTTTGTGATGTCTACATACACCCTACATAAAATGTCTTTTCTGGACTTTTTTGGTTCCCAACTAGCATTCCTGCATTATACTTAGCACAGACAATGAAGCAGATAATTGATTATTTTTTGCTTTTGAAGCAAAAAGAGTTTGTTCATCTTACTGTGAGTATAACTTTTCCCTGTGGGTTGGATTCAGTGGCAGTATTAGCAGTATCGTTTTACTACCTAACCACATTTAACTCTGCTACAAACCGTACCAAGGTTATAGATCTTCTTTGGCATCTCAGACCTTTTCTTTTACTGCAATTTTTATCTGATGTCTTTTTCTGTGAAATACTATCTTACATTTAGATGGATTTTCCAGATATTTGAGGGGAAGGAAGGTTGAGGACTTTTTTTTCAATATTACTAGGAACATATAAAACTAAGATCTATCTACAACTGTATAGTAGTATTTTCAAGAAGTCTTTCATCCTTTGTCCTCTCCCTACAACTTCTTTTTCAAAGTTTTCTTCCTCTTCAGTCTTTAAAAGCACTGTGACCTGGTGCAAAGCCAAAACATTGACAAATACTACCACCACCAACAGTGGTAATCAAAAAGCATGTTGTGGAGAGTTCCCAAATTAGAATTTTTAGACTTCAGGTACAACAGAAGATTCATCATACAGGGCTATGATTTAGAGAGCCTGAACGCTATCCCTGGGGTTTTTTTTTTCTTTTAGGCCACTTCCTACCTAAATTTTTCCATAATTCTGTCATTTAGTGCATTACACAGCAAACTAATAATGGAACACAGGACTGCTCAGAGAAACTGACTTTGTCAAACTATCCTTTTTTTTTTTTCTTTTTTAAAATGTTGTTATGAAATGGATCAATATGGGGTCCAGTGTAAATGTTATGCACTTGGAAATTTCTTTGACACTTCACCTGATACAACACAATGCTTGACTAGGGAACTAGAATGATACAGCAACAGCACTGCACATATGAAATAGATTGCAAAACAGCTGATAAATCTCAGCTGTATGTGAGCAAAGAATTCTCAGTAAGTGAGTGTGTTTCAAGATAAATTCTGCAAGGATCAATTTTTGATTCCATGGTGTTTAAAATTCTTCATCCATGACTTTAAAGAAAGCGTGAATCACCACTAAAAAGGAAAAAAAAAAATTATATTTTGCCTGTATCTTAACACTGTGAGTAATTCAAGCAGAATGTTTAAAAAACCTTGGAGTGGGTTAGCAAAGAGCTGACAGAACCATTAGAGAGTTGGAAAATATGCCATCAAGCGAAAAACTCAGGAAATGCAATGCCTTCAATAACTCAGATTTAGGAGGTGACTTAAGGACACCATATAAGTAAGTACATAGGGAACGAAACTTTAATAAAAGGTGTCTTCAATGCAGCCAACAGAAGTGTAACACCACCTAACGATAGAAGCCTGCAGCTAGAAAAATCAGACTAGGAGCAGGCTGGTTTTCTGCTATTCTACATCTCCTTCCTTGATATTTGATAACATTTTGCACGGAATGTTTTTCTCCTTGTCAATTTTTTTAATAATAAAGGAATGTTTTTGTAAAACAATTCATAAATTAATTCAGGAATTAATTAATTCAGGGAAATTCTGTATCTTTTGGTATGTAGAAGGGTCAAAAAATAACTTGGATATTTAATTCCAAACCTGGTATCTAGACAAATTATTCAACGACTGTGCAACCTTACAAATGCTTCAATTTGCTCGATGTTTCGCTGCTCCCTTGGTGCTTGCAATTCTGCATTGGTGCACCAGGTTTTCTGCAGCCTGAGGAGCTCGGCATTCACCTAGGTCCAAAGGGGATCCAGTAAGGCAAAAGGGAATTAACATCTACATTTCCTTATGCACTTCACAAAGCACCGAGTTTTCCTGGGGTCATTGCCACAAACCTAGGTGTTGCAGGGCCAAACTTTCAGGAATTAAATATACTTTAAGGTGACGATTTTTTTAAGAAAGCACCAAAACCTCTTGTCATGGTTTAAAGCCAGGCAGCAACTAAGCACCCCACAGCCACTCCCTCACTGCCCTCCAGCAAGATCGGGGAGAGAATCGGATGAGTAAAAGTGAGAAAATGTGTGGGCTGAGATAAAGACAGTTTAATAGGTAAAGCAAAAGCTGCCCAGGCAAGGAAACCAAAACAAGTAATTCGGTACTTCCCATCAGCAGGCAGGTGTTCAGCCATCTCCAGGAAAGCAGGGCTCTATCACACATAATGGTTACTTGGGAAAACAAACGCCATCACTCCAAACATCTCCTCTTCCTTCTTCTTCCCTCAGCTTCATATTGCTGAGCATGATGTCATATGGTATGGAATATTCCTTTGGTTAGTCGGGGTCAGCTGTCTCAGCTGTGTCCACTCCCAACTTCTTGTGGAGCCCCACAGCCTGATCGCTGCTGGGGTGGTGTGAGGAGCAGAAAAGGCCTTTATGCTGTGTAAGCCCTGCTCAGCAGTAACAAAAACATCCCTGTATTATCAACACTGTTTTCAGCACAGATCCAAACCACCCCTATACTAGCTACTATGAAGAAAATTAACTCTATCCCAGACAAGACCATCACACCTCTGAAAACATGCTTAACTTGAAGACCACGAGCAATCTCCTTTAAACCTAAGTTCAGTACATGCTTTGATGCCTCCTATTATCTCAAGATGGTTCATGAGTCAGATTTAACTGGGGGTCAGCAACATAGCTGTACCAGAGCCAAAGGAAAAGATGCTTCCAGTATGCAACGCTTAATCAACACCAAACTGGTTCATAGTAGCCAGAGTTCTCTGTATTAATTTATATTCATTACCATAATAGCCTTTTAACAGAACATATTTCAGCTGGGTCATTCAGACGGAGGCAAGTTTTACTAATCATATTTTTTGTACTAATTTTTTTTTTAAATACGGACCAGTATATGTGTTGAAGAACCGCATTTTTGTTGATAACTGCTATGAGACAGTCTGCTTCCTCTTTAAAGTAGTAATATCATCAACTAATTTCATTAAAAATGAAATCAGGGTAAATCCCAAGTCAGGAGCCACAGCAATGACAGGTTGATCAGGCAGGTATTTCTGCTGCAAATGATACTACAAAAGCGCCCAAGGATCTGGCTGGATTGGCTACCATTTGGTTGCGTGGCATCTGAATCACCAAAATTGATGTCATTTTCTTCTTTTAATCTTTGGTCTTCATATTTCTGTACAAACACCATTAGGTCAAGAGCCAGACTGCCTGAATTCTTACAAAGTTGTTTGGATGACATTTGGGTACCTATTTTGAGCACAATACAGACAGTACCTAAGATTCATGACGAACCTTGTTATTTCCTTAAAGGGAGGGTGCCAGGAAGAGTGGACCAGTCTTTTTTCAGTGGTGCCCAGTGATAGGACAAGAGGGAACAGGTACGAACTGGGAATATAGGAAGTTCCATCTGAACACGAGGAGGAACTTCTTGACTTTGAGGGTGGCAGAGCACTGGAACAGGCTGCCCAGAGAGGTGGTGGAGTCTCCAACTCTGGAGACATTCCAAACCCACCTGGATGCCATCCTGTGCAACCGGCTGTAGGTGGACCTGCTCTGGCAGGGGGGTTGGATAAGATGATCTCCAGAGGTCCCTTCCAACCCCTAACATTCTGTGATTCGTTTAAGATCCAGACACGGGTGAAAATTCAAATATATCACTATGTTCAGAATATTTTTCATTGTACAAGGACTGATTTAGAGCTAGCAACTTGCATGCTTTCTAGATCATGTTGTAAGATCTAAGTTCAGCTCCTTGTGTATGTGATCTCAATTTTGTTCCAAGAACTGAGTGAAAAAACATGGTCTTGGATTTTAAAGGAAAGGAGAGTTGAATTTAAGCATGGCATGGCTTAAATTACCAAAGGAAATGCTGAAAATGCCATTTTACTGTCCACATGTTGAAAGTTACAGCAAAAGTAAAGCCTGTGAATACACTTGGCAGAGTGGCAATGCCCAGACAATTTTTCAGCTAGTTAAAGTAGCTGAGTGCTGTCCACAGATGAATTCAGTATGTATTTTACCAACAGCATATAACTTCATTGAGTCCCACCTCTGATAATATCATATAACTTTTTTTTTTCCCCCACCAGTAAATATTGTCCAGTCTGAACAGTTATCATAAGCTATCACACAATTCTTCTGAGGAAAATCAAGAGAGGATGTAACTTATATATAAAGCAAATACTTGCTTACCAAATGCAAGAATTCTCATTTTCGTCTTCCAAAATATTTTAAAGAGTCAAATGGAGTTTCCAGGAGAACTGCAGAAGGAAAAACTTTATTAGTCACATTGTCTGGGCTTCAATAACCAACACTTTTGTCTTTTGCGCATTTCTCCGAGCCACTGCAGGAGAAGTGCAGTGACTTCAGCTGCTCTCCCTGGCAACCAGACAGATGGAGGCTGCAGTGGTCTGCAGTGGTACAGAGACAGCGAGGCAAAAAGGGCCGAACCGGGGCTGTGTGTTGTCTCACCATACGCACCAGTGAGTTACCTTCCTTTTTCAGATGCCTTAAGAATATGAAGTGATTCTCAGAATTAAGTACAGAGCCAGCCAAGATCCTAATCCTCAAACATCTGGAACTAAACACAGCAAAATCAACACAGAAGTGTGGGAGAAGAGGAAGTGCATGCTCTTGACCAATTCATAGTCCTTCAAATCCTTTGATCCGTTTCAGTTCCCCCGGTTTTATATATATATATATATAATGCAGTTCACAGACTGTGAACAGAACCATGCAATTCATGTATCTATCACTAACACTCAGGTGAGTCCTTTTTACCACAAGTGAGAAATAACCACTTGCATTACATCTGTGTTCGAATCTTTACTGATTTCTCTTTTTTTTTTTTAACCAGCAGCATGCTCCTGGAATTATGGAAAGTGGCAGCTGAATGGAATGGATCCATGTAAGAAAGCAGTATGGGTTTTCAAAAAATATCTCTCTCCATTTCTTTTTAGAGACTCTGTAATGTACCGTGTACAAATTAGAAGCGTGTAAGCATCAAGGAGGTGGCTAGCAATGGAAGAGAGGCTCAAAACAGCAAAGAAAAGAAGTTAAGCACACACCTGAAGTAGAACGGACTTGTGGACACAGCAAAAGGATAACATTTTTGAGGGGATGATGACATATAGCATATTGTCTATCTACTTCTTCAGGAAGACAGATTCGATATAGCCTTGAACCCTATAATCTTTTATTTAAGTGATTTTAAGTTATAACAATAGAGAATCATGAAATAATTGACAACTACTGACCAACTGCAACAAACCTACTTTACATGACAGTAGTTTCAACCACAACAGACATCTAAGCCCCAACCCCCCCGCCCCCAAATAAATTAAACAATCTGTCTCGTCTTTATTGAGGAAGAGTAGCAGAGAAAGAAAAAATTGATAGTTTTACTTTGAAGCAATTGTAGAAATCTGACAACTCTGCTGTAACTAGAAGGAACTTGCAATGTATGTTTTTTGAGATACCAAGTACCTGTGGAGCCAGCACTTCAGGAGTCAGTGGAGACAGCTTCATTTCTGTGAACACTGGACCCAAGAAATGGTGTCTCTTCTAATTATATAACTAAGGATCGTGATTCCATTGATAGACTCCAATTTGCATATTCATTGGAAACCATACTTGATCAATTGCAGTGCAGCATGGTTTACAAACTGAATGAGTTAATATTACATGTACATTATAACATTTTTAATCACAAGACTCAGATACAAACTTTTGAAGTGATTTAAAAAATGTGATTTGATTTCTTTATAGACTAATAAAGACACTTACTAGTACAACAGCTTTATGATCTTCTTTATAAGCATTTCAAACCTTGCATATCAATGAATAAAAAGCTGAATTCCTCCAATGGCAAAAGCCATAGATTTTTTATTGCATTAACAACCATTTTTATGTATTTATTTCAAACTTTTTTATTACGGTATAAATATCTTCTTGTTTGCAATAGAAACTAACAAAACTTTTATATAGGCATTCAGAAACCTATCTTGCTTCTGCTTGGCTACCCAATGCTAAAAATTTTGCTATCTATATTTTATAAAAGACAACACAGACAAAGGCAGAATAATAAGCAAGAGCAGCAGCAGCTACAAGCAAGGGAGACACGAACCTTAAAACATGTTCATGTCAAGGGGAGCAGACAACTTCCATCCCAAGTGACAGCACAGGTTTCATACCACATTTTCTTAACAATTGGACTGAGTCTGAACTGGTGCCCAACGAAAAGCAACACCTTAGAGCAACTTGATTTGTACAAATGCCATCTCAGCTTTTATTCTGATCCAAGTAGTACTAAAGACTTCAGAATAAATTCTGAAGCAAAGAATAATTAAAGATGTTGCAAAACACGAACAAGTGGTAAATGCAGGATTAGTTTCCCAGCATTACGTTGTGCTCATGTAACCTGCTTTTTTTAGGCAAAGGAAATATGGTAGATCAAATCTGTCTGCACTTCAGAAAAGCATGGCCACAGAAGAAACTACTAATTGAAATAGGAACTAGGAGAAGGACTGTGAGCTAGATATGGACCTAGCTCATGGCAAAAGGAAAATGGGATGAGGGACCATCCAAAGTGTTGTCCCAAATCTGGGTTCTTTACCTGGTGTGCAAGCCAATAATGCACAGAGTACAAGTATTTCCAAGTTTATTCCATTAATGCACAAAAATGGGGTGCTCGTCCCAAAATGTGAGCACACCTCAGTTTCAAAAATCTCCACTTTTATACATTATTACATATTCAAACAATACCTATTCATTGTTATTCTCTTTAATGATTGGTTTTCTTCGCTTGCCATGTAAATTAGCGTGCAGACTCTGTCTTCTTCCATTGTTCTCTTGACTAGGTGGTATCAGTTGGGCAGGGGGTCAATGAGCCAGTGGTCATGATCTCCCCCTGCCAAAATGACCTTTTACCTACTTCTCTAATCTTAGCAGTTCCAAGAGATTTTCTCGGTTTGCTGACCAGGCCTACAGTTCGTCACTCACTTGACAGGAATATCCTACTTCTCAACAAAGCTACATTGTCTAGTGGTTAGTTCCTTAACTGAATCGCAGATAAATCATGTCCAGTTACTATTTCTCTATTTTAATATTAGGTAAATAATTAAATAGGGTTGGGGCTGTATATAGAGAACTCTAGCAGCAGCAGGTTTCCTTAGTTGTTTCAATTACAGTTTACATTTCATTTTTCAAGTTGATATCAATTTTACTGCAACAAAAGGGGAAAGTTAGGGAAAAAGTTATTAGCAATTACTAAAAGATCATTCAACATTTAACTTTTTCATTCATGAAATCAGCAGGCAAAAGTGGAAGTTTTCTGATAAAACATAGGAGAGTCAATTGGCATTGTAAATGTAAAGGAGAAGGAAGATCTCATTCGGAAAGAACTGAATGATCTTAAGAATCAAAGAACTAGAAGAGAGATGAAACAGTATAAAATGAAAGATCATGTATTAGGTAGGATTTATTCACTGGCAAACAGATGCAGCTGCGTATATAAACTGAACACAAAGATGACCATCAGCCATCAACAGTAATGTGGCCACTGAAAATGAAAATGAAAAAGTCCTAGACCACATCTGGCAAAGTATTTTCATTAAACAGAAATGTTCTGGTGAGAGCTTGTATGGTGTATCATGTTCAGTTCTGCCACATGCACCCACAGGAATCAGCTCAGCACATACACCGCGAGAACTTGCTTGTTGAGCAAAACAAGAGCGAAGGCTGAAAGAGAAAATTATTGCTGTCACTAAATACACTAGCTGGACAAGAAAAAGAGTTGTTTAGGTTGAAAGACAACGTTGGTACTAAAAAACATATAAAATGGCCATAAATACGTTTAGTCTGGAAATTAGTAGGAAGTGCCTAACTACCAGGAAGGTCTGAAACAGTCCTCTAACAGCAGGGGGGAAACCAATTCACTGCTGTTTTACTAAAGCACCTGCTTTTAAAATGGAATGTGCTTTCTGAAATGTGTTTTTTACATTATGTGGTTGCCTGTGATCATTCAAAAGCAGCCTGCATCACTGGGAGTTCCTTCCAGACTGAGAACGATCCTTCCAGGCACTGAGAGAAGCCAGGAAAGGAACAAGGACACTTAGAAAGCCTCTGCTATCCAGGTAGTAATCTTCAAGAAACTTAATAATTGCCTGCAGATCAAAGCATGGCTTGATAGAAGCCTCCATTTTTTTCAAACTTAACATCTTCCAAATTTCCTCTACTCATCCTCCCAAATATTGACAGACTGAACAACGTCTCTCCCAAATCAAAAAGAAGTCACACCATGAGAGTGGAAGACAGAAGCTCATCATTTGCAGAAGTACAAGTGGTGAAGAGACAGTGAGACTCTGTAATACGGGGAATACATAGAACTTCTGGTATGGTATTAAATAAATACCAAAGTTGCTTAATAAAGTCAAATAAAAATTCCCCCATCTTCTAAGCTGTCTCTTATGAAACAAATAGATGCCTTGTTGTGCTGACTCACTGCCATCATACCCTTTCCTCCAGTCTCCAGCTGGGATACCTTCCGTGTGTTCAACCTGCCAACACCAGCAGGCTGCCCAGCCTCTGGGAAGAGCTGCTGCTGGGATTTCTTACGTGTAAGTTGGAGCTGAAGCCGGCAAGCCGAGCCTCTGGGCGCTCATATCATCTTCTCACCACCACACTTTCTCTCCTGTCTTTTGTCTTCCTCTGGCAACTCAGCTGGTGCCTCAAGCCACAGCACAGTGAAATTTTCAGGGGTACGGATTCTGTATTTTGAGATGATAGAGCATTAATTGGGACCGTGGCTGGGACCCCGTCCTATGCTACAGTACAAAGGATGAAACAGAATGGTTGAACTGTTCTGCACTTGGTTCTGCTGGCTTTGCTATAATGTCTGTCAACGTTCAGCTGCCTTTTTAATTTTTCCCTCTCCTTTAGCTACAGGAGAGGTTCAGGAGCCAGTGCTCTGGGTTAAAAACTGGTTGGATGGCCGAGCCCAGAGAGTTGTGGTGAACGGTGCTAAATCCAGTTGGCGTCAGGTCTCAAGTGGTGTTCCTCAGGGCTCAGTTTTGGGGCCAGTCTTGTTTAATATCTTTATTGATGATCTGGATGAGGGGATTGAGTGCACCCTCAGTAAGTTTGCAGAGGACACCAAATGAGGCGGGCGTGTTGACCTGCTTGAGGGTAGGATGGCTCTGCAGAGGGATCTGGACAGGCTGGATCGATGGGCTGAGGCCAGCGGGATGAGGTTTAACAAGGCCAAGTGCCGGGTCCTGCACTTTGGTCACAACAACCCCAGGCAGCGCTACAGGCTTGGGGAGGAGTGTCTGGAAAGCTGCCTGGCAGAAAAGGATCTGGGGGTCCTGGTGGACAGTCGGCTGAACATGAGCCAGCAGTGTGCTCAGGTGGCCAAGAAGGCCAATGGCATCTTGGCCTGTATCAAGAATGGTGTGACCAGCAGGAGCAGGGAAGTGATCGTGCCCCTGTACTCAGCACTGGTGAGGCCACAGCTTGAGTGCTGTGTTCAGTTTTGGGCACTGCAGTATTGGAGAGACATTGAGGTGCTGGAGTGTGTCCAGAGAAGGGCAACGAAGCTGGTGAGGGGTCTGGAGAACAAGTCTTATGAGGAGTGGCTGAGAGAGTTGGGGTTGTTTAGCCTGCAGAAGAGAAGATTGAGGGGAGACCTTATCACTCTCTACAACTACCTGAAAGGAGGTTATAGCGAGGTGAGGGTCAATCTCTTCTCCCAAGTAACAAGCAACAGGACAAGAGGAAATGGCCTCAAGTTGTGCCAGGGGAGGTTTAGGTTGGATATTAGCAAAAACTTCTTTACCAAAAGGGTTATCAAGCATTGGAACAGGCTGCCCAGGGAGGTGGTGGAATCACCATCCCTGGAGGCATTTAAAAGACAGGTAGATGTGGTGCTGAGGGACATGGTTTAGGGGTGGTTTTGGCATAGGTTTATGGTTGGACTCGATGATCTTGGAGGTCTCTTCCAACCCAAGTGATTCTATGATTCTATGATTCTATGAATGAAAGACAGGGCGAATCTGGACCCTTTCAGTTTGAGATTTGCTTGCCACTTATACCCCCTTTTGAGGGATTAGATTTTGTACACCTGTCTCACTGGCAACTAATTGTGCCATGCATGACTTACTCAAATTCTCTCTGCTGATTTCCAAAGTTTGCTCGCCATCCCAGCAGCTCTGGGGGGTATAAATCTCCACTATCGGCCCTTGCTGGCACCTGGTGCACCAGAATTGGCAGGGCTCAGCCATTTTCTGCCTTTCCTGTTGGACGTGACAGTGAGCCTGGCTCACCTCTGCGTTTGGAATGGCTTTCACTGTTGGTTTTTTCCCAGGAAACAGAGATCGCAATTGTTTTGGAGCAAAGCAGGAATTTCTTTTTTTTTCCTTCTTTCTCATACACAGTAAAACTAAGTGTTGATGTGAACACCACACTCGGCTTCTTCCACCCGCACTACAGTCTGCGCCGCAGCCCGGACAGCCGGGAAACGGCCGGTCCCGTCTACCCGGCCCGTTCCATTTCGCGCCTCCGGCAGCGCTTTCCCCGAGGGAGGCTCCCGCAGGAGCCGCGGGGGCAGGACCCGCCCGGTCCACCCGGGACTGTTTGCCTTGGCCCGCCAGGCCCTTCGCGCGGGGAATGGGATTTCCATTCCCCGACGTTTCCCTTGGTCGGCTTCCCTGGAAGGGGGAAAGGGCAGGGGCCCGGCCCGGGCGCTGGCCGGGAAGGGATGCCGCCGGCCCGGCGCTGAGCCGCCGGACCGCAACCAGCCCGCTTTCCTCCAGCGGCGGCCCCGCGGCCCTGTCCTGTGCGGACAGCCCCCCGGCCGGGGCCGGCGCTCCTCCTCGGGGCTGCGGGAGCGCCCCTCGCCGCCCCTTCGGAGCGCGGGGCCGCGTCTGGCAGGGAGGAACCGGCGGCGGC